>JAYKAV010000556.1:4461721-4595864 GCA_035582835.1 Phoebastria nigripes | reverse complement strand
CCATCAGTGAAGTTCGGGGCACTTCTGTGAAAACGTTTTTAAGAAAGGGCAAGAAAACACCAAATGGGGAAGGGAGGTAACAAAAAGCAGTGAGAAACAACAGAGGGAACACCAAAGTCAGAGGAGGAGGTGCTCCACAGCAGATATTCACTGCAGCATGGGTAAAGTCCAYGCTGGAGCATGGGAAAAGYGTAAGAAGGGAAGAGTGGCAGAGAGAAACCACTACGTACTGACTGTAAACCTGCCCCCACCCCCTGCACCGCTCGCTGCTTCACTAAGGGGAGTGAGTGCAACCTGTGGCAATAACAAGGCGGGGGGGGGAGCAAGGGGAGAGGAGTCTGGAGTGAAGTTGAGCCTGGGAAAGGGTGAGAGCAAATGTGTTTACCCAACACCCGAATCAGTAATTAAATATTTATTTTAATTGACAATAAATAAATTAATTTTCCCCAAGTCGAGTCCGTTTTGCCCACGATGGTAAAATTGGTAAGCGATCTCCCTATCTTTATTTCAACCCACAAGCTTTCTCATTCCTGTTCTTCCCAATCTCTTCCCCAGTCCTGCTGAGAGGGACAATAAGCAAGTGGCTATGTGGSCCTTGGCTGCCAGCCAAAGCTAACCCACCACATCTAGTAATATACAGGCTTTTCTGGACAGAATCCATCAATCTTGAGAGAGCAGCTGTTTTTTAAATGGCGTTTCTTTTTGTTCCCTGCCACTGTAAGGCTGTTTTTCACAGCTCACAACCACTAGCTTTGCTCCTTATGTCTCTTCATGCTGCAGGGTCCCATGCTTCACTGAGCTGGGCTATTTTTATGATCACACCCAGAAACTGCTGCACACCCACGTTACACATCCATGTGCTTTAATCAGAGATAAATGAAGCACAGAGACCAATCTCCAGATATACGATGACTCAGAGTATTTTTCTGCCACTGGGTAGATCAGAATAATACTCTCAATTTTGCTCCTGCCAAAAAAGCATTTGGCAAAAGCCACAGCGCACATCAGAAGGTGCTGACGGTTTTCATTAGCTAGTATCAACACCTAAACAGACTCTCAACAGGCTGTCTTACAGGCTGGAGCTACACTGTTCTTCCCTGTCTATTCTCTTCTGCTCACGCCTGACATAAGCCCAATTACTCCACTTCTGAAGAGTAATCTCGGGCATAGCTTTGAACACACTCCCATCTCTGCCCATCTCCTGTCACTGAGGACCTTATGGGTCCTATCTCTGGAGCATCCTATCCCTGGATGCTGCTCTGAACCTCTAGGAGTTCCAAGACAAGACTTCCTGTAGTAGTTGCTTGCTAACAGCACACCTCCTTTCACCTCAGTTACCTCAAGAAAGGGAGGTCCTGCCATTTGTTTAGGAAACAGAATTTTTGCTTATTTCTTCACATTCCTTTCCTTTCTTTTCCAACAAGAAAACACAGGGTTTACAACAAAAATCAAAATACATACACATAGAAGTCCAAAGTTACATGCACAAAAGAAAAGGGACTTTCTGATCAACTTACTGTATGAATACTTTGTCTCTTTCTTAATCTCACCATTCTCTTCATATTCCCTGCAGAGAAAAGGGGTGGGATGAGAACCAAAACAGTGCGCACACACCCCTGCTCAGGGCAGAATACACTTTACAAATGAAATGGACAGACAGCTCACTGGTAACACAAACTTATCTTTACAAGTAACTAATGCTTCTCTGAACTACCTATTCTGAAGACACAGATTCTCTGTACAAGGAGAAAACTACACACAAATGCTAAACAGCCACAAGCCTTTTATTCCCACTTTGCCAACAAGGAGTTGACTAGATCGACGTGGAACAACCAGTATTAAAGACAGTGAGACAAGCTGACCTAAATCAACAAGTCTTTTACAAATGCTGCACCATAACCATGTTAAAACTGAGAAGTTATTTTTCACACCTTCACAACATCTGACTTTTTTTTTTTGTATGACACAAAAGACATTTGGTATGTGAGTTCTGTGGAATCAGACCTACATAATAGCTAGTAACTTTTATACTACTCTCAGTAGAATTATTATTAATAACAGAAACGTTTTTCCCCTTCTGCTTGCAACTACTAGCAGAGTAGCTAACATCTCATTACAGTTTTGTAAATCCCCTTGAAAAGGTACCTAGACTGCAATATTGCCTATTACAAACTAATCTGAGTGTCTCTCAAGCAACTAAAATTTGCAGTTTACTTTCACAGCTAAAAATTAACGTTGGCTTTTGATTATTAAGGATAAGGGGTAGCAGAGTCTTCTAAAAATCGAGAAATCATGTCTTGGTTTAATTAAGTACTTCAATTTGCACATGTATGAAGTATCAAAGAAATTAAGAGATTTCCCTCATAGTCACGTGCCAAAAAGTCTCAAGTGTCCACAAGTCTGAGAAAAGAATCTGACTTCTAGATTCAATTGGATACAATAGGGTTTTTTAATTGCTTTGAAATATTCTAGTGTATGTTAGGCTGTAGGTATCAACCAGGCAGTTTTTGGGTCAATGGGTTTATCAGAGTTTATTCTGGAATTCATAATTGAAATTGTTGGGTTCACTTACTTTTCTAACAAAAGTTAAGACCCCTTTGGGAGATTAAAAAAAAAAAAAAACAACCGACCAACCAAAAAAACCGAACAAGTAAATAATTGTCATTGTGGAAGAAAGGAAGAAAGCCCAGGGAAAATATGATGAAGTTTCTGGATGCAGCAAAAATCTTTTTGTATCTCCCTTTTGAGGACAGGGAAAAAAATTGGCTTGAGGGTCCATGATCAGGTTTTAGAGAATGGCAGCAGGAAAGGCTTAGCAGATGCAGGGAAAAAGAGGATCATAAAGTTTTATTTGAAAAAATTCAGGACCAAGTATTTTGGGACAATGGTTTTGATTCTGCTAATCAACTAGCAGGCAGGGAGTGTTATGGGGGTGGAGTTACAGAAATTCTGATGGGCAGAAAGTACATCAATAAATAAAAGAAGCTTTAGGAACATTAGAAAGGATAGAAATTAACTGAGTCTTTGGGAAAAATACAAGTGTGGTTTGTTTTTTTTTTCCTCTCTTTTTCATAAATTGGTAAAGATCTTTGAATTCTGTTGACAACACATATGACAGAAAGTAGATCAACGGTCTCTGAGGTGGCCCAGCATCAGACAACAATAATGAAAACAAAAAACCACAGCTGCCATGGAGGCCAAGAAACTCCATATGAAGTTATACAAAATCAGGAAGTGGAAACATTTGATAAAAGGCATTGGATGTTAGCCAAATTTTATCAGATGCAAATTCTGCAGCATTGACCATCTACAAGACCTGACATCTCCAAGGAAATCAAAGTGACTCTCGAAAAAAAACCCAAGAGCTCTAGAATTCTCCTGCTGTAAAGACTCGTTGGGTTTTTTTCTTTGGAGTTGGGGACAGAAAAGAAAAATGTGGTGGGATCCTGTTAATACAACAGCTTTATAAACAACTTTTAAAGATTTCTTTCACTTACGTGGAATCTTCATATTCTACCCATTGGTACATTTCCACGTTACGCTTAAGTTTGACAGCCTGGATGGAGAGTCCATAGCTGGGATCAAACAAAGGCTATTTAAAAATTAAAGAAAATATACGTCAGTATAAATGCTGTACCTCACAAACTCAAACACTGTACTTTTATTATCAAACCCATTTACATACCTCACTGTATATAGTTAGTACTATGTTACACACAGTTGAATACAGAAGAAATGTTATGAAAGACAAAAAGGAGCATCTCTTTATATCACTGATAAATCTGACCTAAAGTACCATCATTAAAAATTATTGCCATAGTGAAGAATAAAAGCAGAAATGTGGCTAACGGTATGCAGGCTTAAGTGTTTAAACCAGGGGGAGATTTTATTTTGCTGGAAGTTACCGTGCTGTGTTACCTTCTGCAATGCAGGCTGACCATGGAAAATGTCATCGCTACTGAAAAGTCAGAAATTGCAGAGCCTCTGTACTGCAAGAGCCTAAAGACTTTACAATATCATGAATACACAAGAGGTTCCCTATACAAAGGGGAATTGAAATTATTCACCAAAGGCAGTGGGAGGGTAAACACATCTAGAGGTAGGATGTTGCTTGGGAGTAGGGAGTAGGGCTGTACAGTATCTCCCCGATTCTGGGCCAAGAACCAAAGCTTGGGTGGTAGCTGGCAATGCTTGCAGGAGAGGAGACAAGCTACGTGTCTTCCCCCTGGATATCAAACATAATTTTAATTGGCAAAGACTCTTCCTTCCCTCCAGGCTTGAAATACTTATATCTTCAAGATACTTTTTTATTTACCTTAGATGTACTCAGAGTGCCAGCTAAGTGCACCAATCTCCCTTCATTCTGCTGAGACACACTGTGGATGCTATCAAGAGGGGTCACAAGAGAAAGTCCCTCATCAAGAGATTTGGCTGTCCTTAAAGCTCGTCCCTGCAATCAAGAAAAGCAAAATCAAGTTGTAGAGAATCAATGGCATTTTGTGAAAAAGGTTAGCAGACAAGTGATCTGAAGACCGCAAGGAATGCTTGCATACTCAGCCTAAAGGCATATTCTCAAAACACACTTGTACTTCTCTACTGTGTCTGACACAGTTTGGGGCAGTACTTCTTACCCATGCAGCAGGACCATTAACATTGACTAAGCTCCTCAAACACACCTAGATTATTCCTACAAGGATCTAAAGTTATTGCTCTTCACCTCTTACCTTGTTCATTGTTCACGAATAACTGCAAAAATCATGCCAATTATGGTCCTTTTTCCACAGACCCATATGACTACTTGGCAGAAGTTTTCCTTACCTTACCWTCATGTTACAGTGTGCTTTTTCCTGCAAAGTCATCAAAATTGGGAGTAGTTCTCTTTCCTCTTGAAGAGGTATAAACGGCAGTCTTAGGTGAAAATTCACAGAATTCTGCTCCCCCACTCCAAAACTGCCAAAAGCATGTAYGTTTGCAATGGTAGGGTGTTAGGATTCCCTGCTTACTTTAATTATTTTTTCAGTCTAAAACCGAGACATAAAATAACACTGAGAATAATTAACACCCTGTCGTGGCTTAACCTGGGAGGCAGCTAAACACCATACAGCCGCTCGCTCACTCCCCCCCAGTGGGATGGGGGAGAGAATCGGAAGAGTGAAAATGAGAACACTTATGGGTTGAGATAAGAACAGTTCAATAATTGATATAAACTAATATAATAATAATAATATGGAATGAAAAGGAAGATAACAAAAAGAGAAACAAATAAAACCCAAGAAAGACAAGTGATGCAAATGAAAAAAAGAATTGCTCACCACCAACTGACCGATGCCCAGCCAGACCCCAAGCAGCAGTCCCCCGGCCAGCTTTCCCCCAGTTTATATACTGAGCATGATGTCATATGGTATGGAATATCCCATTGGCCAGTTTGGGTCAGCTGTCCTGGCTGTGCCCCCTCCCAGCTTCTTGTGTATCTCCAGCCTTCTCAGTCGGTAGAGCATGAGAAGCTGAAAAGACCTTGACTCTGTGTAAGCACTTCTTAGCAACAATGAAAACATCTCTATATTATCAACACTGTTTTCAGCACAAATCCAAAACATAGCCCCATACTAGCTACTACAAACAAAATTAACTCTATCCCAGCCAAAACCAGCACACATCCTCAATTTTGCAACATGGAGTATAAATTCCTTTAATGCAATTATAAGACCACCAGAAATGAGGACCTTATGTTATCCCAAGAAAAGAAGAAGTCTGGAAAGTGGCTGGCTCATACAACCCTCTTTCAATAGTACTACATCTGTTTCTGCACCAGCTCACAGGTTTTGGATCTTATCTCTCATCACACACTGCCACTGTCTCTACCACACTCAGTTCTACAGAAAGACTACCTGTGGTCCAGTGATTCACTCTTCTGTTATATCCCAAGAATAGGCACCAGACTCTCCAGACATAATGTCCTCTTCTCATGGATGAAGTAATAAAGCTTTAACATGATCACTTTAGTAAGCCTATAAATGCAAAACTAGTTGAATGTCACCTCAACTGTGACATTTTAAAGCTGTGTATATACAGTGATGGTATTTCACTTACTTCATTGGTAAAAAGAAGGTAGAAAGACAGAAGAAACGTCACAAGTCCCATGAACATGCCTCCAGAAGTCTCGCTGAGCCTCTCCAGGAACCCTGGTTTGGACTCACTTGTGATTTTAACATGTTCTTTTCTGCTGCCTGTGTCAGAGAACTGTTGGAGGTAAACGAAAAAATGCAATATTGGTGTGACAGGGGAAGGCATTCTATTTCAAAATAAGTCTTTTAGCTTTGTTAATACTGCTGCTCTACAGAGTAGCACCTCTTGCCTTGGACCAAAACTTTCCCACATTTATTAAATGCCTCATCACACTTTTGATACCAGCAATACAGACARTAAATAAAACTCAAGTCTAATGGAAAAAAACAATTGCTTTTATAGTGGTTCAACACATTCCTTCAATTTCTTCAGTCTGTCTCTAGGTTCCCTATTTGGTGTCCACACCCCACGTTCGGGCCATGACAAATTGAGTAATACTGCTGAATTCCAGACCAACTAAAACATAGCTATAAATAACAAGTTACATTTTACCTCACCAGCGGTAAGTGCCTGCATACTTGAAAATAATTGCATCTAGAGCAACAAAAAGAGATAGCTTAAAACAAAATTGCTATTGCTGTCCTAGCCAGTGCCACATTAAAGCATGAAAGCCCAGGGGTTTATCTGTACATACGCTGGCTGTGGGGAATAACCAAGAAGTAACTTCAGATTAGCAACGCAGCCAAGACAGGAGGTGAGGCTTCTCTTTTGCTCATCTCGAGATGCCAGGCGGGATGTGACAGCGGCCCCTCCACTGCACCAGGCGCTGCACAGGGCCCCTCGCCTCAGACACCCAGGGGAGCGGCCGGAGCGGGAACGGGCCGACGCAGGGGACCGCCCCACGCGGCGCCGAGTGACGGCAAGGCCGGTCCGAGCAGCACTTACATTTCTCGACATCTTGAGCCTCTTGCCCTCGTCGGGTACCACCCCGGAGAGACCGCAGGAGCCGCCGCAAGAGCCGCGCACCGACAGCCGCGCCCTCCTCCTCAGGGCTCACCCGGCCCTCCCACCTCCGAGCCGCTCCCCGCCCGGGGCGCCGCCGCAATGCATGCCGGAACACGTAGTTCCCGTCTGGGAAATGGCGCCCTCCCCGCTTGGCGCGGGGCAGGCTGGGAGATGTAGTCCAGCGCCGAGGCCGGGCCTGACCGAGCTGGCTGCTCCCTTCTTCGCGCCGGCTCTCSGGCCGCGGTCGGCAGGAGGTGCGTCAGCAGCCGCCGGCGGGCAGGGAAGGTGCTTCCGGAGGCGGGAGGTCATAGCGTGGAGCAGCGCGCCGCTGCCCGTTGCTGTGGCGGTGGTAGAGGARGAGCGGAGAGGGCGGTGGGGCGCCGGCGGGGTCGGTCTGCGCGCGCGCTGCGGGGGAAGGCACCGGACGGCTCCGCCATGTCCTACTGCAGGCAAGAAGGTGCGCCCGGGTGTCCTCCCAATGTCACGCCGTCGGGACAGGCCGGGCAGGCTCGCCCTGAGGCGGCCGGCGGGTGGAGGCGACGCGGGGCGGCTGCCCGCTCACCTCAGCCCTTGAAGGGAAGGTGCAGCCTGAGGGGAGAAGAGGCGCGAAAGGCGCCCGCGGGCTGTGTGTGGCGGCGGGGAGAGGGCTGCCTCGCCTCCCTCCGCTGACCTTTCTCCTCACGGCAGGCGGGAAGCCGCGGCGGGGCGGTTGGCCGTGAGGCGGGAGAGGGCGCGGAGGGCCTCCGCCGCCCTCCGGGCCGGCCTGCGCTGTGGGGGCCGCGCCCGGCTGCGGGCTGGCGGGTGCCCACACCCGCCTGGCTGCGGCGGCGGCCCGGGGCGAGGTGGTGCGCGGGACGCGCGTCCCGGCAGCAGGTAGCTGCGGGCGTGGTGAGAAAGTGCCGCCCTGCAGCTGGTTGTTGAAATATCCCCGGGAAGTGGCTAGAGCTGAGCGTGTGTGCACCTCGGGGCTCTCATTTTAGCTCGCCAGGCTTTGCTGTGGAGTGGCTCAGGCGTGCGGGCCTCCATGTAGATGGACAGGGTGGGTAGGGTGCGAGTTTTATGTTTCTGTGTGGACAGGGTGGGTAGGGTGCGAGTTTTATGTTTCTGTGTCTGTACAAGGTGTTATGTTGTATGGGTTGTGGTATTTATTAGGCTTGACCACTTCATATCCCGGGGGATATGTTCCCCGCTCCCTCCCCCCCCTCCCCCCTTAAGTAATGTACAGGGACTAAATATAAAGTTTCAAACTGGAAAAAAARCCATTCTGTAGTTCTAAATGCCATTTTGAAATTATAAACTTTGGTACACTGAATGCCAATTATAAAGTGTGGTGAGGTAGTCATTACCTATGGACCTCTTTGCTTTATGTTTTTAATTTATTTATTTTAACAGCATCTTGGATCTGTGCAAGATCTGTAAGTTGCCTTATGACATTCTACAAAATTACAGTGACAGGGGTTAGAGTTCATATGTTTCTAGTTCCTTTTATATAAGAAATGACTGGGCGTTCTACATTGTAAAGTTTGCTGGAGTACAATGCAGAGTTGACAGAAAACTCTTTCCCTTTTAAAAAGGGTTTAGTTTTATCTGTTTGTCAGACATGTTTAAATGCATATTGGTTACTGTCCTGATTCTGGCTGGGGTAGAGTTAATTTTCTTCCTAGTAGCTGGTATAGTGCTGTGTTTTGGATTTAGTATGAGAATAACATTGATAACACACTGATGTTTTAGTTGTTGCTAAGCAGTGTTTACACTACTCAAGGACTTTTCAGCTTCCTGTGCTCTGCCAGGTGCACAAGAAGCTGGGAGGGAGCATAGCCAGGACAGCTGATCCAACTGGCCAGTGGGGTATTCTGTACCATATGACATCATGCTCAGTATATAAACTGGGGGAGTTGGCTGGGGAGGGGCAATTGCTGCTTGGGGACGGGCTGGGCATCGGTCGGTGGGTGGTGAGCAGTTGCATTGTGCATCGCTCATTTTGTATATTCTATCATCACTATTATTTTCCCTTCCTTTTCTGTTCTATTAAACTGTCTTTATCTCAATCCATGAATTTTACTTTTTTTTTTTTTTTTTGATTCTCTCCCCCATCCCACTGCAGGGGGGGAGTGAGCGAGTGGCCGTGTGGTGTTTGGCTGCCTGCTGGGTTAAACCACAACAGTTACTGAGCAAAGTAAAGGGAGCTGCTGAACATCTGCTAGTTGAGGTCACATTGAGGGGCAAGAAGATACCAATTTCTAATGTGCTGAGTCACTGTAGTGGCCTTTATGAATTTGGAGAATGAAAGGAAGTTCTTGGGGAACTTACCATTTTTTTTCCACTCAATGAATACTCAGTTGTGCGTTCAGAAGAGTTTCAGCTAGCTGTTCTTTTCTGCTTGTGTCTGCCTCGGTGCTTTTTATAGTTTTACAGAGTTGTTAGAAAACTCTACTCAGGCTTCCAGCCAAGCCTCCCCCTACCCCGCTACAGAACTTCTTTGTTAGATCAAGAGTGGCACAAGAGCAGGAAGTACACTGTGTTGTTTTTCTAACCTTGGTAATGTTCACAGCACCTTTCAATATAGTTGGTTCTACACTGTTAAGGTGCTCTTCAGCATTTAATTCAGATAATTACTGTAAAATATTACACCAGTCCTTAGTGGAGAGTACTGTTATTAATAAGTATCCTATTGAACACTTTCCTGTAATTTAATATTAATATTTAATATTAATAAAGAGTTTTTCTTTCACTCTTCCTTTTTTCGTCTAACCCCTTCAGCTGGGTTAGTCCCAGTAACAGAGTAGTTTGAACTTGTTTTGAAACAGCTTTTTAACTTCACAGTTCAGTGAGCTGTACTGTGATCTACAGCCATTACAGTATGTTGCTGTGAAAACTGGAACTTTAGAAGAATAGAATTTCAGTTGTGTATGTGTTCCTCTGAACCAACAACTGTTCTAATTGGAGGTGATTGATAAGTACAACAGAATTCATTCACTATTAACATTCATGCRTCATGTTGAATATCTCATTACCTTGTGGTGTTCAGCAGCTTTGTAAATGACTCCTTCTGTCCCAGCTTTCTCTGAACTTTTGCTTGTTGTCTCCTGTATGGTAGGAAAAGACAGAATTATATTTGCGACCAAGGAGGACCATGAGACACCAAGCAGTGCTGAGCTGGTTGCAGATGACCCAGATGACCCTTATGAAGAACAAGGTTAGTAGTAAGCAGAAGAACGGAAGAAAGGAGCGATACATCACATATATCATATTCTAACAATCTTAAAAACCAAGAACAACAAAAAGCAAACCTTGTATGAAGTAGGAACAAATTATTCATTCATTTTTAAAGGCTGAGGGCAGCTAGTTATTCAGTAGATAAACACCCAAACTCTTAGCAGTTTTAACTTCCAAATTAGGACATCACAAATGACATGCTTTCCTTACAGTGGTGTGTTTTTCTGTGCTTTTAATGATCTTTCAAAGTGGCCCGTTCAGATACATCAGTTGATGGCTTATAGTTTTGGTTAGTAGCCAGAGATGTCCAGCAAAAACTTTTCCTTCCTTTCATTACTAACAAAGTTAGAGCTTAACCAGTGAAAATTATGGCTGTTTTTTCACTGTCTTAAATGACAAAGTGCAATTTTCAGAGAAGCTGAAGTGAGTTACGTACCACTGTCATTGATATGCACATTGATATGTGCAGCTGAAATTGCCTAATTTGGAGATCTCTGAATATCTGATTTAATATAAATTATATCTGACTAATCCTGTACTATGCTAGTAGCAATATAATCAATAACTAGTAGTAATATCTTTCAATGGTACATAACAGGTAAGTTCAAATTACTCAGTTTTCAACTGTGACCATCTTGCCTTGAAAAGATGTAAGTTAAAGTTTTCAGTGAAGATTACAGGTCTTATATAAAGTAGATCTAACCTGCAAATGGAGATTTAAGAGAGCAGAATATTTCTGAGATCAAGACTTGTAATGCTCTGATTGCACAGAGCATATTTTAGGTTGTTTCTAATGGGTAAATGAAATAATCTTCCTATCATGATGATTAAATAAATTTTGCCCTAGGTTAATAAATTTTCATGAACATCTCTGAATTTGGGTTAAATTTTTTTCTAACTGCCTTTATGCTTACAGGTCTTTTAGCCTCTTCACTTTGTGTGAAGTGATCTCATTGCTTTCAACT
Source organism: Phoebastria nigripes (assembly GCA_035582835.1). NCBI lineage: Eukaryota > Metazoa > Chordata > Aves > Procellariiformes > Diomedeidae > Phoebastria > Phoebastria nigripes. Next base: position 4,584,612 of record JAYKAV010000556.1, on the reverse strand, counting down.
CAGCTGAGATTGAAGTAAATGCTTCACCCTTTTTGAAATTTTGTTAGAAAGTAAAAGTTATGCAAGTGGCTCTGTGACCTTTAGAGGGCAGTGTTTAAGCACAGTTTAGCAGCTGGAGCACACAGGGTCGCTTTGTTAGCCGATATCTTCCTATGTCATTAAAATAACTTTTTTCATACATTCATTTGTGTGGAAATGATTTTGCATTTAGCTGCCTATCTTGGCTTCATTACAACTGTATGTAGTCAGTAGATATATCTAAAAGTTTTGCTCGTCAGCAGTGATGAGTCCGTTCAGTTTTATAATGACCCAAATGAGAACAATGAGAGAATTTCAGATTTAGAAAGGTGTTTAAAAACTGCAGTTTGGTATCTGTCAGGAATTCTTCTACCTTGTATTTCCAGGTAGGTTGTTTTGCTGGCTAAGACCCAATACCAAACTGCCTATTTGGTGGAAACAATCTATGCTTTGGGATTTGTTATCATCTTCACCATGGCAATGGTGCTTCAGTCCCTAAAGATTTCAAATAAGAGACCCCTACAGGCAATAAAATCTACGTGGCACTTATATTTGTTACTGCCTTGACCAGGATGGAAGATGGAACCTACAAATGATTCATTTGAAGTAGTTCATCTTTAGGTGGAAAACAGTGTCTGAGGAGAGCTCATTTTTAAGAGTATTTGCTCCTGTCAGTATGCTATGTGGAAGTGAAACAAAATCAGAGTTTTTAACTCCTGTCTCAGGCAAATTTAAAATCCATTATCAGTCTGTTAAGTGAAGAGTTAACAGGCTCTAATGATCAGATGGTGGAATTAAGTTCCTTGTTCCTTTTCTGTGGCTTTCTGTTTCCTCTGAAAAACTGGAGACTGCTTGCAAAATAAAGCAAAGAAAGATACTTTTTCTAGATGTCACATCTGGAGAACATACAAACCCTTGGAGATTTTATCATTCACTGAACTGTTAAGTCACCTTGAGTGGTGTACAGCTAAACAAAGTGGCTTGCTGTTTAGCTAAGTAAGTTCATGTATGCAGTCTGTATTGATGTTACATGTGGTTGTTTAAAGTTCACCTATCTCCCCCCTTATAATCCTTCCTGGTCCTTGGTGATAATTAGATATTCTGTTAGTAAAAGGTGTCTATCTAGCACCAGCATGTGGATGCATGTTGGTCCTGTAACTAAGCATCTGTTTTTGACACCGGCTTTTAAGAGGAAAGGGAAGGGTGCCCGTCTCGCATCTGGCATAATAGAGAGACATACTACAAAGGCTTGGAGTGTGAACATAGAAAACAATTCTCTTGGTACCTCTAAAGAGGGGATTCTCTTCCTTCTGTCTCACACCCCACTCCTCCGCCCCAAATTATTTTTCTGGTTGTACGTATACCACAAGTATATAGTCTTGTGCCATATATTTGGGTAATAAACTTGCCAAAATTAAGAGCCACTTCCTCCTTCTTTAAATGCCCTGTTCATGGATTCCTCTTATGTGTATTTTGCTGGATATGGAAAGGCCATGGTGAGGAGGAGAGGTGGTGGGTTTTTTTCCTAGCAATCCTGTATTTACGGCATGTTAGATCACTTGCTTCCTAAACTATAGAGCAGTGAAGAAAACAGAGAAAGCCGGAAGCTGGTTATGTCAGGGACACCTCACAGTGAAAATTTGTGTCTGTATGATTCAAAATGAGAAACTCTGTAAACTCTGTTTAAATACTGTTAATAAGTTTGGGTTGGGTTTTTTTGGTTTTTGTTTTTACTTTTTCTTAGCATGTGTTAAGTTACTGCCATGTTTTAAGGGTTCTCTGAAAACTTCTCACTTGAACGATCTTGGGCTACAATGCATCAGATCAAAACAGAGAAACAATTGACATATCACAGAATGTAGCTGCATCTAATGGGAGTGAAATTTGTGGGCAAGAAAGACATATGGGCAAAATGTTCTGGAATATGTTGAAGTGCAGAAGCTCTGGCTCGTGTGGTTTTTATTTAAAACAAAATTGGAAAGGGCTTTGCTGTACATAAAGTAACATGCAGACTTTTCTAATTTAGCTTCTACTTTGAATAGAAGACTTGGTTTCCAGTGTTCAACTTCTGTGGCATAATTAACTMTAATGACTCTTTTCATCTTTTCTGCTGTGCTATACACAGAACAGTCATATCTGGGAAAGAGTAGATTTATTATATAGATATACCATAGTCTGTATTGTTTTCTAATACAGCTGAAACTTTTATTTGAGGTTTTGGTTTTTTTAGGGGCCTTTTTCATACTTAAGATAAACATGTAGTTTGGTATTTTTGGATAGTTCTTATTTTGCTTCAGGCATTAACAGACATTAGTCTTTGAGCAGTCTACTTTTAGTCAGTAGATCACTCCAGAAAACTTCTGCTCTGTTTCCCTTGGGAGAAAATAAAGTTGGATAGTATTCTTTTTTATTTCTGTCAGTTATGAGATTTATTTATTTATTTTGTTCTATCAGTTATRAGATTTTAATAAGCAAAATGTTAATGGGTCACTTTAAGCCAAAAACATTGAAAGAAATGAAGCCATGTGAAATGGGAAGGCAGACAAACCAGGGTAGGTTCAGGCTAGCATTTCATATTGCAGTGTATCTCAAAAGTTCACTGTATGTGCCTTTTAACAGCTGTCGCTGATGGAAACAAATTAAGAATTCATTTGCAGCAGTTTTGAAATAGTATCCTCACTGTAAAGCTTGTTTCTGGTCTTATGTGTTGCAGATGGAAGAATTTAAATGTGAAAGATCTCTAGTTTTCATTGAGATCTTTGCTCCCATCAGAATAATTTCTTATTTCATTAGGCTTATATGAAGAAGGCACTGGTGAGTTTTATGCATGAAAAGTAATTTTTATTAGCATTTCAGCTGTGATAGGAGAGTTGGCTAAAAGTGCTTATGGAATTGCGCCTCAAACACAGATTGTTGCTGTCCTCTCCCTTCTCTGTTTTTCCAGACTTGTTCCTGTCATCTTATTTGAGACAGTTTTGAAATGGTTTCCACAGAGGAATGATGAAGCAAACCCCCTAATTCTTTTAAGAAAGGACTTGATAAATGATCAGATGTACAGGACTGGTTTTATGACTGATGATGTCCCTTTCAATCCTGCTTCCTGTGTGTCTGTCATCTTACATTGTGAATCATTGGCAGATGAACTTGTTATTGGAATGTTTGTCATATAACAGGGAAGAAACTTTTTTCAGAACAACAGTGGGACTTCATTACAGCAAGTACAAAGACARGTGTTACATAAATGGAGATGGTCCTGCCTTCATCCATGATATTAACAGATCCCATAAGCTAAGAGAGATTAGGTTGTGTGATGTCAGCAGTTAATTGCTAACGCAAGCCTTGATCTGCTATGATGTAAACAGGGCTGTTTTTTCTTCCCCAAGTGCAGGCTCAAGTAGATTGTGACCCACTGGATCAGTGAGGTTCATGCTGCATTTGAAGGAAGTTTTAATTCAATTTTAATTAAAAATAGTAATCCTGTCTATTGCAGACTTGTGATTCGGGGAGAGTGGTGGATGAAATCTGTTTCTGTTTTAATTGCGTTCTAAGCTAGCTGATTCACTTATTGAAGTGTGCATTCTGCTGTAATTATCAGTAAGGAAATGCTTGCCTGATTCATCTGTATTYTTTTGTTTTTTTTAAAGCATGACTTCTGCGCATATAACATCTGAAACTGATGCTATTTCAGTGATCAAATAGGTGTAAATCAATGCTCATGTGATACACAAGAATGTATATGGGTTATATCAGAATGTTTATGGGATAACTCTTACATTGTTGTTAAAATTTGCATGCTTACAAGGCAGTTCTTGTTCTAAAAGGAACAATTTATTTTAAGAGAATTATTTTACAAGTAATTTTATTGCTGTGGTGTCTCCAGGAACATTTCAAAACTCTTAATGTATTTTTTCTTTTTGAAGTATTAGAAAAATGACTGTTTAAAATGACTGGTTGATGTTAGTGAGGAGGAATATAGGTCTTCAAAATCTAGTTTACAAAGCAAGATGTATTTCTTCTACACTGTATGATCAACATCTTTCTGCTTTGTCATCTTGGCAATAAGGAATCTGGCCCCAGCCGCCCATTTCCTTGTCTCAGAAGTTCTGCTTTTCCTCCAGGCAGCTAGAGATGCCATGATGCACTGTACTAGGTATATCTTCTCAGTATAGTGATTATTACAGATATTTTACAAAACTATCTGCCAAATAAAGCATGATCTATGAAAAATGACAGTATTACTGTAGGTGACTAAATCATGCTAAGGAGGCTGTTACTTTCTGTAATGAAAAGGAGACCGATCAACCCAGAGATTTTACTGACTYATTGTAATTTTCTGCTGAACTACATTGACTGAGTTAGAGCACGTTATTGATGAATTACAAATCAGAGTTAAATTTTCCTTTCATTCCTTTTAATATAGCAATAAATATGATTGAGCTGCTTTTGCTGTACCAGTACATAAGATTCATGATATTGTGGCCTGGTGTCCAAGGAGTTGCTAGTGGGAGTGAAACATACGTCTGGAACTTCATGATCCCACAGGACAAAGACAATAAGTAGGCTTATTGAATTCTGTGGGAGTATTTTAGTTAACGTCAAGTTACATCAGACCCTAGATATAATTTCATGTTTGGATCAGAGTTAATGCAACTTTATTCTCTGACAATGGTATTTTCATACCTGCTTCTAAATGGAAAGTACTTAAACTTCAGGTTTATGCACATGCTGTTAGCTTCTGCAGAAACTCAACCTGGAGATGAAGTTAGGGAAGCCTGCTAGAGAGGAGGAGAGCAAACTGTTAAAGTGGAGAAGAAAGCAGCTTGGATCACAGCACAGTATTTCTCTTGTTCTTTGTAGATGAACATAACTACATGTATGTTCATGCAAAATAGAGAAAGGAAATGGAGATGTATCGCTTTAAAGCAATATGTTTGAGACTTTAGAAGCCCACATGACCAAGTCCATTATATTCCATTTCTATACCTGACTGTTTAAAAGGTTTTCTAAAACTTAGAGGAAATGAGTTCTCTGGCTTGCTGCTTGAACTTCATTGTGCAAATCAGTTGATGTCTCAAAGAACATATGCCCATTTAAATCTTCACCTTGCTATTCCATCACTGAAGTATTTCTGTGATGACTTTAACTGTTCCAGAGCAGAAATTTACAGCTGTTCCAGTTCAGAGTCTCAAATGAGACCTAACTCGCTTTCAGTTGTGATCTAAAGTGCAATTTGGTTTCTGGGAACCAGACAGGCTGGCATGCTCTCACTATTCCTTGTGTTCTGTGGCATGTGACTTAATCTGCGTTTTACAAATAAACTGATTTCCGTTTTTGTAATTCTGGTTTTCCAGTTCAAATTTTAAGGGGGAAAGTTGTGGGTTAGTATTCCAGAGTTCATTTAAAACAAGAAGAAAAATGCATCCATCCAACTTGATTTAAAAGAATTCTAGTCTTAATACTGGAATTAAATTCTTATGACTTGTATGACATGATTTTAAGGCTTGCCTGTTCCCCTGACAGAGTCTGGCAAGGATTGACTTGACTTCGATCTGTTTTGCAGTTTCCTTAGAATATTCTGTGGTCTGTAGTCCAGGGAGAAAGACTTAATTCAGGCATGGATGTAGAACTAATCTCACTTGTGCCCAGTAAAGGATCATACAGATCAGAGATAGAAACAGACTGACCAGGAAGTGAAAGGTGTTTAGCACCCTTGAAGCTACAGAACTAATATGGCATTGTTAGTACTTCAGCTTACACCTGCAACCTAGCAGCTTTCACTGAATGAAATCAATTTTTGGAAGGAGTGCTTAACTTTTCTTCTCTCTTGTTTGTTCAGGATTGATATTGCCCAATGGAGATATCAATTGGAATTGCCCATGTCTGGGTGGAATGGCTAGTGGTCCCTGTGGGGAGCAGTTCAAGTCAGCCTTTTCTTGTTTCCACTATAGCACAGAAGAAATAAAGGGATCAGACTGTGTGGACCAATTCCGTGCCATGCAGGAATGCATGCAAAAATACCCAGATCTTTACCCTCAAGAGGATGAAAATGAAGAAAAAGAGAAGTCAAGCAAAGATTTGGAAGCTACTCCTATGGAGGCTTCTGCTGCCAAAGAGGAGAAGGGATCTAGCTAATGAAGATGCAAGGAGGCTGTTGTCTCCATTTCTCATTTTCAGAGACATGGACTTTTGCAGTATGTCTGTCTTCTGAGTCATCAAGAAATGTTTCACCACATTGTGTCATAGTAAATAATTTATTGCCGAAGGAGAAATCTCAGTGCTACAGCCTTGCAAATAAATACTGCAAAGAGAACGAGTATGTGTATTGTGTAACCTGCTATCAGACACAGTTAATATTTTAACAGCTGTTTTTTACCCTCAAGTTCTCCTTGAGTTCTGACTTGAATAATGTCTTTAAATATGTATAAGTTTCAACTAAAATTCCACTAGCACACCAGGTCTGTCTTCATTTCAGTGTGTTCTGATCAATAGCTGCTCTTTTTTAATGTATTCTGTTCTATTAATAGAAATTGCATTAAATGATTGTTTTTCCTTAAAGACTTTTTTTTTTTTTTGGCCAGAGTGATATAGGACATTGAAAATGGCCTAAATCTAGAATTTGTAAAATAATTTCAAATGGTCTTACTAGATTATGGTTGCATTTTACTACCAGCATCAGGTAAGGACTGCCAGAAAAATGTTGAAATGTGTATCTCCTTTGATTTCATTTACTTATTGTGATGGCTTTTGCATTTTTAAAAACGGTGCGTTGTACAACCATTGATAAAGATGAATGGAAAGAATGTTGGTCGCTGGCTTTATTTTTGCTCTGAAACCACAGTTTTTGTGTTCCTTTAGTTAGTACCTGCTCCTTCAGTGTATAGACAGGCTCTTGTAAAATACTTTGAGAATACAATGAAAATGTTACCTGGTGTAATGATCTCAAAACAGATACTGTGACTTAAGTGCATATTAAAAAGCAAATACTTTTTACCTTCATTGAAAGGTCCTGTTTCTGTGTGGTGTTTTTTTTTTTTTTTTTTTTTTACACTGCTTGGATTTGAGATACTCTTCTGCATTGTAAGCAGACTTTGAATCTGTGGGTTGTGAAGATCAGTTGCTCCGGCTTGTCATATTTCTATTCTTGTCCCATTCTTTTCTCCCTGGCCCCAGGCAGGAAGGCATAAAAAAAATGTAAAGCATTTTCAGGAACTATAGTAGACTGGATCATGAACCAGCACTACAGAGGACCTGAACAGCTATTAAAATATTTGAAAATTACTTTAGAGGTGCAAATAATTTAATAGTAATTCACTATAGTTTAATACCTGTGGGTAAGGGAATGCTACATTGTTTTTCTTTCCTAACAAAATGTAGGCTGTGGGAACTGTATTACRAAACAAATTGTACCTGTGGCTTCAGTAACTGTTAGTTGCAGGGTTGTTTGGGTTTTTTTCCTCTCCTTATGTGTCGGTTAACTACAACTGTTTATGCTTTGGTTAAGTGGCCACAATGCATCCCAGTAAGTCTAGTAATGTTTAAACACTTGTCTGTTTCTGTGGGCAGCAGTCTTGAGTGCTCAGCAACATTGCTTCCATATAAAGTTTTGGTATCTTGTTTGTGTAAGTTATTTCAGTGTTAGTGATGATGCTTCTGAATGTTTGAGGGGAATTTCTGTTAAATTTTACAGTGTGTTTGAGCTGTTTATATTTCAGTACAGCTGTTGGATCCGCAAAAAAAATGGTAGGCAATTAAGTGGCTGACAGCTAGTCAGTTCTGAGGACATGGATAGCAGGTACTCTCAGCACCTCTTTGCTTTTAAAAGAAACAAAGTGTGACAGAGCTTCTCAGTGTGACTGTTTCAGGTGTGGGAGGACAAATGCTGAGTTAACCTGAGTAAATGGGCACAAAAGCAGCAGTGATAAACCTTGGCACTTAGGCAAATGGACCATGAAAATGAAATCTTAGGCAATCAGATAAACACTGGGCACCAAAWAAAAAAAAAAAAAAAAAAATCACATGCACCCAAGCTTTTGGTTGTTCAAATGGAAATCCAATGCGTTATTTGTGAAGAAGCAAGAGCTGTTTGTGAAGGGGTGCTCTGTTCTAAGAACGGTTTGCCTCCTATTTTTTTCTGATGTGCTTTTCTTTCCCACGTTGCCTCAATGCTCTACAGGTTTTGGATTTATCCTCTGTAACAGTATTTATAGCATCTGTGTATGAAACATAAAATGCAAGAATCCTGGTCCTACAGTAGCTAGAGACCTGAACCTAATACTGACAGAGGGAACTTGCAGCATATAATCTAACATATTTGAAGGTGTGTTTAGGATGGAGTTGCTTCTTTCTGACTCTGCTGTGGCTTGGTAACCTGTTGTGCTAAATCAGTACAAATATGGAATATGTGTAAGAGCCTTACATCAGAAACTGTGAAAAACACTATGTGATGTGTTTGAGGTGTCTTGAGAAAGGAAGTCATAGCTCTAATCCTAAAGAGGTCTCTTAGGAAATTATCACTTTCTTTTCCTCCTATCCTTGTCAAATTAGAAACTAGCATAACTGTCATCACTTCACTGCATTTGTGTTCTGGATAATCCCTTAAAAGTGAAAGTGATGTAATTTGGACTTAAAAAAAAAAAAAAATCAAGTCTCCCTCATTCTCCTCACCTACATTCCCCCCCCCCCCCCCCCTTAAAAACTTAAAATAATAATAAAGATTTGCTTGACAGGGAATTAGGGCTACATGTTGAGACACAGAGTCCAGTCCCTCCTGTTTTCTGGTTTAGTTCTTAGAGTACATTTCCTGCCATGGAATTTGTATTTTGTGGTGTTAAAGAGAAGTAAAATGCAGTCAGACTTCCTTCTGGATTTTAAGTTTGTGACAACCATGTAGTATAGCTTGCACTTCAGTGAAAGATTAGGAATTGGAAGGTAGATCAATAGTAAATACATATTGGCACTTCCTTGGACCCATGAAAGTAAAGAAGGAGAAGCTATTCAGTGTGGACTCTGCAGCTGATTTTGATGATGCAATTTTAGGGTCAAGTTGTCTGTCTTGACCATTATATATCCCTTGAAAGTATTACAGAATTTACGTGGAGATTTCTTTTCCATCTCTAGTAGTAGACTTGTTTTTTAACTCTAGGTGAATGGGGAAAAAATGAAGTGTCTGGAATTTCTTTTTTTGCTATGTAAACTAATGCAGTTGTCTATGTATAGATAATGTAACTCCTTGTTTCTATTATGTTTCCCAGCATTGCTTTGTTTACATGATTTTCCTCTTATAGTTGCATGCTCCTGTTTTAAATCTAAAATCAATCAGTGGTTATTTTAGTATGTAAGAAAGATGACAAAATGATCCCTGGCAATATGTGGCAAGCTTGTGAAATAAGCAGATGATAAGAAGTTGCATTTTTATTGTCTGGATACAAAACTTAGAGCTGCATATTGCTGTCTCGTTCTAATGTGTTTCTTATTTTCTGCATAAATAATGTCTTGGTTCTCTATCTGCTATCAGTGAGCTACTGATTCTTGGGGTGACCAGGAGTAGTAGATTCAAATGTTTTTGAGATATTGCTTGCATGGAGTCATTTTGTAATGATTTTATGCATGGTGTATCAGGTGCTTTTGTATGTCAAGTCAAAAATAGTCATTGGTGGGGAGAAGGAAAGCTTTCATTATGAAATAGTTGCTATTTATTTAATTCTGTGCCTTTTAGGTGATCTCTGTCCTATAAAAACTGATGTGCTGAGTATGATTAAATGCTTATTAGAGTTTAGCTAGAAGGAACTGTTAAGAAGACATGAAGCACTTCTAGATGTAATAGAATATGTTTTTAATACAAATTACTTAGCTGAAACAGTTACGTGCAGATACAATCCCAGTTGGATTTTATCCATTTAGTTTTTAGAATAAAAAGAGGTGGTTTTAATTGTATTCCTCCTACAGACTTCTATCATTGCTCCTAAAATACTGCCTTGTACAATATTACTATGTAATACTTCAGTTTTCCAGTTTTAATCATTCTTCTTCAGTTATTGCGCACCCTTGTAATTCTGGAGTTAATGCAGTGGTGAAACAAGCCATAGTTTTGAAGGCTGGGTAAGACTGTTATCAAATGGCTGGAACCCCTGCGTGATGCAGGCCACAAATTCATATATAACTTTTGATAACTTGCTTGTTAGGATGAGGTTGTTCCTGCAATCAACTTAAACTTGAATCAGTGGAGCATGTGTCACATCTCCTGATGAGGATAAAGATTGCCTATAAAACTTGTCTCTTACAGGTGAATGGTTTAACATAAAATATATTCTAAAATACAGTTAACTACTGAAAAGTGGTTAAAATTAGATAAAATTGCATTTTCAGGGTGTGTTTAAAAGTTACTCATTAATTTTTTCTGCTTTTCTCTGCAGTCCAGCCTACCTGCATTTCAAAGACCTAACTTAATTTGTGTTTAGTAACTTACCTAGAGACATGACCTTGCTTCAGGTGTGAAAATGACCTTTTTTTTTTTTTTTTTTTCCTTTCTTCCCTGCAACAGAGTATCGAGAGGGAGATGTTTATCTTGCAGTTTATTCTAAGGATCGTGAAATCTGGGTATCTGGCAGGGCTGTGTTGGAAACAAGATCTATATCCTATGCAGTTCTTATTGAGAATGTCCTTGTTAAACCTTACAGCGATGTCTCCTGTTCATCTCCTTGTTAAACCTTACAGCGATGTCTCCTGTTCATCTAAGGCACTTATCTGATCACATGTCAATGAATCTCTTTGAGGAAAGTTGTTACTTAAATAGGTAGAACCTACTTTCTTATTCCTAGGGAAGAAAAAAAGGATATTATATGCTTCTTAAACTTCTTGTTTTACTTCTCATTAAAATTCTAGCAGGGTTAGTGTGGAACAGTGTAGAGAAGCTACCAGCAGTTTGTCATTTATTCTTAATCAGCTCTATTCATTGGACATGACTTTCATTTTGTTGAACAGCACCAGCCTGTCTGCAGTTGTTTTTCAACAGCTTTTAACCCCTCTGCAGCTGATGTTTTGTCAGTGATACTGAGAACTTGAGAGAAGACCCATCCAATAGGGGAAGAGTGGAGAAGGTGCAGTAACAATTATAACACCAATGTTATAATTCTTTCCCACTAATGCAGGGTAGTACCTAATATGGTTCATGGATCAGCGTGAAGTTATTTAAATTGTCAAACTAGGTAATTTGGTGGTGATTTCATAGCTGGAGCATGAGGTTCTCAAGGCCTGAAACAGTAAGATGTTAGGCTTTGGGGTTTTTTGTGTTCTTCACTGTAGGCTGGTTCTGACTGCATAGGGTAAGATGACTAGAATTCTAGTTCAAGACTTACGGATCTGTAGCTGAGCATGGAAGCAGCAGCAGCTTATCTTTCTCTCAAATATTGATGTATCTTGATACTATGAAGGCCAAGAAATAGGTCAAAGACTGCTAAAATACTGAAATATTAGTAAATGTAATACATAACTGTTCCTACTAAAGACACCCTGAGCAGTTCAGACTGCTGCTATTAACATGTTAATGGTATTAGTAAAAGCTTGCAATGGTTTTGCACCCATCACTGCCAGAAGCACAAGGATTTATGATTAGAGTACCCTGTGCATTCATCCAGTGGTTCAAGCTGGAACAGCCTTTTCATGCATTCAGAGCCACTGAAAGTAGCCCTGTACAACACATTGAAATGCTTGGAATATTGCTTACTTTTCTGCCATTTGCTAATTTAATTGAAATTATTAAATATTTTGTCCTGCTTGTGGAGAATGCAGTGTTTGCTGCTTGATATACAAAAAAAGCTTTTTGTAATTCAAGGAAAATAAACTTGAGGTGGCAAGTTTTGCCCAGTGGTGTCAGGAGTGGAATGTGTATGGCCATGGCTGCGTAATGTAGGGCTGTGATTTTTCTCCTGTCTGTTACTGACTTCACTTTCCTCAAGAATCCTTGGACTTTTCCTTTATTTCTTTTGTGTGTGTGTGTTTCCTCCAGTGAATTCCATGTTCTTAGCATAAACTATAGTCGGCAGCAAGGGCCTGAATGGAGAGGCAATCTCTAAAACAAGAAGAAATGTTTTTGGTGTTGGGGTTTTTTTTGTTTTTGTTGGGGGTTGTTTTTGTGTGGGTGGGGTTTTGTTTGTTTTGTTTTGTTTTTTACAAATAGCTTATTACAAATTGGTATTGATATATCTGTGAGCAGACAGCTCATGAAGGCCCTGTTACAGCCAAAACAAAGAGCACAGGAAGATTTGTAGTGATTGCACATTGCAGATTAACCCAGATACCGCAACAATGATGCAAAGGGTAAGTGGACATAGGATTTGCTGTACCGGATCTGATGACAGGTCCAGTTGATTTGTTTGTCTCTGAACGTGACAAGTTCCTTATGCCTCCTAAGAAGGTGAAAGCATCCCCTCATATGCACTCATTCCCTTCATAGGGTGCTGTGTGGGGGAGAGGGCTGTTTGATTTCTGCATGTGTGGTTTCTGACCTTTTTCTTACTGTTGTGAGCGTGTTGCTGCCTCCACCCTGTTCCTTTTGCTTTCTTTTCTGTCCCCTTCTCATACGCCCCCAAATACTAGTATTGCTTCTTTTTCCCCTACAGCCAGGCACATTTCTCCTTACAGGTATTGACTCTGTTCCCTTGCTCTCCTTTCTCCTTGCAACATAAAGAACCTAAACTGGATCCAGCTGATTTTCTTCCAATTTGGCCCTGCATGGAACAGAATTTGATAGCTGGATGCCATGCTTGTAGTTAGCATATCCCATGCTGTGCATGGAGCTGCTGATTTAAAATTAGTCCAGTTGATAACTGTTAACGTTTTTATATTGGGAGTGTATAACAGATGTTATTAATGGGTGTTACCTGCACAGTTAACGATTGAAATATCCTCAGCGCTTGTGATTTTTCTTATAAAGGTCGTGTTACAAATGAATTGGAGTTAATATTTTCAGAGCTAGACTCACGAATTTTCAAATGTAGAAGAGCAGAGGGCCTGAAAATCTGGGCTAGCAGAACTTGTACTGTACATTGTCCCATGTTGGCCTATGTTACTTGTCATGAAAGCACTACACCTGACACAAAGCTGCTATTTAGTACCAATATATGGGGACAGTCTCCTGGATCAAAATTCTCTTTTAAGACTCAGACCTGTGCATTTGCAAGTGGTACATCATAATGTTTCTCATCACTAAGCCGCGAGACAAAAGCATGATGGCAATATTTATCATGTCATTAATGTGTGAAGAATGAAGACTGGGTCTCAGAGGTACAGTTTTCTCAATAGAAGTATACAGGTAAGGTAAGAACTTGTACAGTACCCTGAAGAGTAAGTGCAACTATAACGTAGAGTTGCAAGGGTAAATCTCTGTAATACACTGGCTTGATTTTAAGTATGGAGACCAACGTGAGCAGACTTCTATCTACCTAAGTGCTGAGCATTTATAGGTAAGGCATCTTCCACCTAGCTGTCATGCATTTCTATTTTCATGCCTTGCATCCCACAAATCAACTCTGTCTAAAGGAGCAGTTTTAGGACCTGTTAAGTATTTTTTAGACCTCATTAAGACCTCAGACCAGTAAAACTTCATGTGTGTATTTCTTATGGGAATTAAGCACCTGCAAGTACCTCCATGTAAGATTTTGCAGGATTGGGTTTTGATCAGTTATTGAATTAACATGCCATTTACATAAATTAACAGTACCCGTTTTGTGTTTCTAATCTGTACATGTTCTCATACCAAATGTACATTTTTTTGGTAAGTTGCTCAGTTGCTCAGAAAGATAACATGTATCATGGTTGCCTTATTAGCTAAATGCTTTTCTCCATTTGCCTGACTCTATGCTAACACTATCAAAGCAAGAGCCTGATGTTTGGAATGTTTCTGGTTTATTAACTTAAAAAGAATTAATGTGCACGTGGTTTGAGGATTGCATGGTTTAAAATTTTAAAAATAGATCCCAAACCTCACATCAATATAAATTTCTGAGTATTTTTAATTGAAGTTTTAAGTACAAAAAAAAAAAGCTACAACACATAACAAATAACACACTATCTTTTCCAGGTCTAGGGGGACTTGAGGGAGCACATCATGTGAATTATGTCAATTCAAGGAAAGCTTACATCAAGCAGCATGGAAAAATTATGAGACATGGTAAATGCTACAGAGAAAACTTACTCTTTATGAATGGCAGTGAGCCACTCTCAGAAGAGCAGTGCACAAAGGTTGTGCATAGGTACATTTTCCTTCTTAGCTGCTTGCCAAGAGCAGAAGCTGGAGAAGCATTAGCAGCAATGTGTCGGTACGTTGGAGTTAGGGCTCAGCACTGACAATGGCCATTTAATGAACTACTTTGATGCTTTAAGGGTCCATGTTGCCAGAATGATTATGTATTCATGGATACACGTGCTGCACAGCTGTTACAGGGAGCTACTTTGACCTCCAGCAATCCTGAGTTTGTTGCTATCTGTAGAAGGTTATATGTGCTTCTGCTTCAAGCTATCACCTGCCCTATTATAAATTTTCCACAGCTTTCCAGACGACTTGTGGCTTTTATTTCATCATTATGCAGGACTTCCAAGTGATACATCATTGCTACTGTTTGGTATGTGGTTGCTACTGCTTGTGAGACACCTTGTCTATTTGGGTGCTGTAGGGTTGTTCATGTGGCCATTTTAAAGACACGTCCCATTTTAGATGTACTAAAAGAAGCTGTCCAGCCACTTCTGTATTGGGCAAATGCATCCTTTTTTCCATGTTAGTATTCTTTGTATTACTGTGCCACCTAAGACACAGAGTCACAGAGAGGATCACAAGGTATGTGATACTGTACACAGGCCTACAAAACAATTCTTTTTTAGTACAGGAATACTGTACCTTCTATGGTAGTTCTTTTAATATACTATGTATGCCCTTGTTTGCTTGTTCTGAGGAATATGTAACAGCTTCTATTAGGAAGACAGTTGTCATCTTGCACTGTCTCATGCTTATCTTCATTTCAGGTACCAGTACACAAGAAAATAACTTTTTTCATTTCCAAAGTCTCATGGTGATCAATTTAAACTTTCTCATCTCTTCTTTAATCAATAGTTGTTCTAACTTGATCTATGCAGTTCATTTCTATTTAGATACTTATTTTCAGACAGGCTACCTGGATTGTAGCACTGCAGAACAAAGAGATTGCACACGGTAGCTCTGTGTGAGTTGGAACTTTATTCTTTTATTTTTCTTCTCTGTGAACTCAGAGATACCTGATTAGCAGAAGTAGTGATACCAATAAAAAGTCAACTTGCAGTGTTGACTCACCCTAATGTGCTTTTATTTTTCACTTTTAAATTAAATTCCATGCTTATGGAATACCTGCTACTCTATAGAGCAAAACCATTAAACAAGAGCTAGTAGTTGGAACAAAATGTGCGATGTTTCTAACTAATGGAGGGAATGAAGTAGACTTAGCTATACAAGTACCTGCAAGTAAATTAGAGATTCAAAAAGAATGGGAAATTAGAAGGAGGAGAAGAAATTAGCTGAATATTTTTGGGTTCCCCCACTCGCTTTACACTTTTCTCTAAAGTGTGTGTATGTATCACCTACATTTGAGATACCCGAATTGTGTGATATATTGATGACTATCTTGTTTGCATAC
The DNA here is from genome assembly GCA_035582835.1 of Phoebastria nigripes. Lineage (NCBI taxonomy): Eukaryota > Metazoa > Chordata > Aves > Procellariiformes > Diomedeidae > Phoebastria > Phoebastria nigripes. The sequence goes on along the minus strand of JAYKAV010000556.1, from coordinate 4,568,935 downwards.
AATGGTGTTTGCATTTGGTAGTCATTAATCACTGTATTATAGTAGGCCCCAGGAGAACACACCAGGGTATCAATATTCTTGTTCTAAATCATATTTCTACTAGCAGTAGCTAAAAATGCTTGTAAATCACCATGTTAAAAAATAACTTTCATCCACAGAAGGGAACTACGCAGATGTTTACTGTCCCCACAAAATCACCAATCTGGCACAAGGAGTGGAATATGGGAGTTTGCTTTAATATGGTACTGACTATAAACCAAAACAGAATACGATCATCATTAAATAAGATCCCCTGCAGGTAAAATGGCCTGTGCTGTGAAAAGCATGTTCCTTAGCTTAGTTCTAAACCTACACTTGATTTTCATTTATTCTGAGAGGCCCTTTGAGAACAGACTGTAAATTCATGTACACATCTTTATTTTTATTGATATTTGAAAGAGAACTAGTCAATCTTTTTGTTGTGAGATGATTTCTGGAGACAGTAAAGAAAGCAGTTGCTATGCTTTTAATTTCTGTAAGCTGACATTTCAAATTAAGACAAATTCCTTGGTTAAAAAGTGTTTTATTGCATTAATTAAATGGCTTGTTGGAGATGCCACATTGTTGGATACCACTTTAGGTAACAACAAATAAATAATAAAAGAGGGATGGCAATGGAGGAGGGGAGACTTTCTGAAAAGGGGGGAGGAAGAAACACTGCTTATGCACTGTTGGGAGAAAAGTGGAGCTTTTATTTTGTAAATACCTGCCTGTCATCCATTTCCAAATGAGCTGAGGATTTTTCTGCTGTTCAGCCAATGTGAAGTTAAAAAGAGAACAGCAACAAATGGAATGAAAGAAGCTATTTTTTCAGGTTCCCAATGATAAAGAGAACAAACTGATGGCCTAAGTTGTAGACTGGAACTTCCATCCTTCTGCATTAGTATTAGGTTTTTCTAGATACTCCATGTGCCAGTCAGACAGCGCTAAATGAAGATACTCCTCTTTCCTGTGAGCATTAAAAAATTATAGACATGGAATAGAAATATGCAAAAGTAGCATGTGTGTGTGCTTTTTCTCTAACCCCCCGAAAGAATAGACCGACTTATTATAATTTCTGCTTTACTTGATGAGGGAATGTGCTCCAACCAGCTTAATTTGATCATGAGTCCTTAAACAGGGGACACAGATCTTAAACTACCATTTCCTCAAAATATTGTGTTAGGGAATGATTTGAGTAGCTACCTCTTAATTACTATAGGGTAGGGTAAAACTGATTTAGAAAGAATGCTTTTGCAGACCAGAACTATTTTTTACCTAGAGTGCAGATACTACCACTCTTATACTTCTGTGGAGGGAAAAATAATCCTCAGGCACAATGGGAAGKAAGCCGAGCTTCAGTAACTTAACCTGAAGCGTGACCAAGAGAAATAAAGCAGAATGAAAGCGCTAAGTGCAATCAAATGCCGGTGGTCTTGAGCACAGTTTGAATAGCCAGGTTGCTCTCACAATAACTATAGCTACCTCATTTAATACACAGTCCAGCCAATCCATTTACCTCCTGCTTCTGCCTTGTGGCTTTTGTGGTGTTACAATCTCAACATTAGAGCAGCTACTAGTTCCTCACATGTTTTGGCTCTTTACCAGCATAAGACTTTTTAGTGGTAATCACTGTGAAACCTTTGTGGTGTTACAGACTAAAGTACTACAGCAAAGAGCAAAATGACCTTGGAGAGCAAGGGTTGGATTTGGAATCAAGTTTGAGCCAAGGTGATTTCTGCAGCAGACCTCAGCACTAAGCATTGATGATAGTGTACATCTATAAAGGACTTTGTCCCGAGATAAGTCATATATTAGTTTGTTCTGTTCAGCAATGGGATAATACTGCCTTCTAGAAAGCAACCCGTTATATTGGCATAATTGCAGCCTGATGTTAAATCAATCTGAGCTCTTTTAAATAAATATTATTTGACATGCTTGTTTAGTATTATGCCACTTGTAAAGCTGAAAGAAATTGCTGCCTGTTAGTGGTCACTTATGAAGAAAACTACACCCAAATAATGAATGCATTATGTAAGCAGCTTATACATGTTAATATCAGGCTATGACCTGAAGTATGGAAACACTAATCCATATATTTAGTTTTGCCTTGTAAAATGATTCTCTGGCTGCGTGGAATCAGGCTCAAATTAAGAACTGACATGTTACCTATGTATGATGCACTAGTTAATTTTGTATGATAAGGCTGTGCATTTTTTGAAAAAAGTAGTCATGTCTCAAGTTTCCTGTCTAAACACATGAAAGGAGAAAGGATGGTAAGTCTGCTTTCATCACTTCAGCTAGGAGCGTGTTGAATGGAAATGCATGAACTAACTACACCTTTCACTGCAGTGTTACTAAAAGGCAAAGTTCAGCACTAATTTCTGAAGCAGAAATTATTTGCACCCAGTTCGAAGAATATCTGATACTTGTTTTCCCAAATAAGCTTTCCAGGGTTTCACCAGGCTGTTCATGTTCACAAGGAGTTTGCTGGTCCTAGAATCCTCCTGGCCTGCTATAAGATAGTCAGTACCTAGATTTAAAAAAAAAAAAAAAAAAAAAAAAAAAAAAAAAAAAAAAAAAAAAAAAAAAAAAAAAAAAAAAAGGAAAGGAAAAACTTCAGTCAATAAATAGAAGAAAACAGAACTAAATGCAGAATTTCTCTATTTCATAAGCATCTGGCATGTAGCATCTTAGCCAGCTTCATCCAGTTTATGCATGTGCCATCTTATGTGTAAACATACTTTCACGTGCATATTGTCACTGCTGACTCCTGGGCACACAGGTTCAATGTTGTCATATAATTATGCTCAGGAGTTACAACTACAAATTGATTTAGCTCCAGTGGACTTGGTGCTTACAAATTCAACACCTCCATGTGCAGATGACCAGGTTTGAGTCTGATCCGTCTGACCTTTGTTTTAAGCCATTGTAACTCCATGTGCTTCAGTAGCATTACTCCTGGCTTGGGTAGGTATGATGAGTAGCAGAATTCTATCGGAACAGATGCAGAAGCTGGTATTATATATGAAAATAGTAAGCCAGACTTCCTAGATTATTTGAGCAGAGCCTCAAAAAAGAGGTCTGTGAACAAAAAAGTGGGTAACTACACATGGACGTAAGAAACAAGTACTTGTCGTGCTTTAACCCTGGCCAGCACCTAAACACCAYGCAGCCGCTCGCTCACCCCCCCCCAGCTCAGGTGGGATGGGGGAGAGAATCGGGAGGGCACGAGTAGGAAAACTCGTGGGTTGAGATAAAAACAGTTTAATAATTGAAATAAAACAAATTAGAACAGTAATAACAACAGTGATAACAACAACAGTAACAATATACAAAGCAGGCGATGCACAATGCAACTGCTCACCACCTGCCAAACCAACGCAAAGCCCGATACGTGGGAGTCCGCCCCCCTTAGTTTTTGTACTGAGCGTGACGTCACATGGTACGGAATACCCCATTGGCCAGCTGGGTCAACCACCCCGGCTATGCTCCCCTGCCAGCTACCCATGCACCTGGCAGGGCATGGGAGGCGGAAAAGTCCCCGGTGCAAGCACCACACAAAACACCAATGGTCCATCAACGTTCCTATTATACCAAACCCACAACACAGCACACCCCCCAGCTACTGGGAAGAAAGTTAACTCTGTCCCAGCCGGAACCAGAACATACTACTAATAATCATGTCACTGCCTTAGTAGATGTATAAGCACTCTTTGTGTTGTATTAACTGTAGTGAGTAAAATTCCCTCATTGATCAGAATTTAGAGAAACAGAGGTGCACCCATGGCAGGTTATGTGTGAGGTTCTGCACACAGATCTGCAGGGATCTGGTGGCCTTTGTCCCTTCCTGCCACTACTGCCCTCCTTCTTGAAAGTTGTGTGCTGGGAAGCAACTGCTAATGCTTGTATAGAAAGGAAGGTGTAAAAGCCCCAAGAAGAGAGAAAAAGTAAGGTTTCCACCATGAGTCAGGGCATACTGTGATCTTGGGGCAGGGGTTCAGTCAAACAATATGTTGAAATCTGCAGAACTGCAGTGATGGGGACCTGTCCATAGCTTTAGTTTGTATCAAGAGGCAATGGCATAACACCTGTATCTCTAGCATCTAAATTTCTGAGCTGTATGTCTTCAGCCCTATGTTTCTAAAGAGGTGCAAAGTAAAGCTAGAGAGGTAGAAAGGAGAAAAATGTCCTGTGATATTTTCTCTCTTCAAAGATCTGTGTGGGATCAGATGTACTCTCGTCATATTTAAGCAATATGTTTTATTCATGCCTGATTCAGGGCTCCCACAGTTTCACAGGGAGCACTGGTAAATACTTAATTATGCACAACTATGCCACTGGAGTTTAAGTAAAGGAAAGCACCTTATTCATTTGGACTACATTAAGCCAAAAATTTTATGTGAAAATTCAAGAACTACCCCCAAAAAGAGAGCTCAGGGTCCATATTACACTTCAATCAAAATTCAGATGTAGTCTTTCACTTGATACAGATAATGGAAGACAAAATTTGTTTCTGAGACAGTACAGTTCATTTTGCCATAACAGGAAAAATTATACAGAGTTTGATTTGACACAGTCTTTCCTAAAAGAGCTGTCTCTTGTATGTGGCTAATTTCAGCTGAGAACTTGTCTTAAAGGTTAGATTAAACAGTACATTTTAAGTGAAGCACAAGGGATTCCTTTCACTCAGTGGATATGTTTTTAAACTATTCAGAGGAAAAAACATGGGATAATTTTTCTATCAGATGCTGCTTTTAGAATGATGGCAAGTAACCATTTCTGTGGTGTAAGGTTGAATAATGAAACATGATCCCCAGCATACACTACCGGTCACCCTAATGACACCCAAAGTCTTTGTCTTATTGGGATTTGATCCCAGGACATAGTCCCAAACACTTGGAACTTCCAGTGATATGAAGGAAAGCTGTGAATAACCAAAATCTGTCCAAACTAGACACCTAGCATCTTCTTAGGCACTCAGGGACATGGTTTAGTGGTGGACTTGGCAGTGTTAGGTTTATGGTTGGACTCGATGATCTTAAAGGTCTTTTCCAACCTAAATGATTCTATGATTCTACTTGAAAAAATAAGAGTCCAGGCACAAATTTGTAGGATTCTGAGATTTACCCAGAGATTTCAGCTGTTGCTCAAGTAAACATATTTCTCTCTGTGGTCCACTAAGTTGTGTTGCAGGAAAGGCAGCAATAGGGAAGGTTGAATTGAGGAATGTATCTGCTCAGCCACTGGTAACATTACTCAGCACTAGTATGGAGCTTTGCAGTCTATAGTGTGATGTTTCTGCCTGCAGCAGAGCTGGGGAGAAGGTTGCTGCTTTCCACTATCCTACTTCTCCACTCCACTGCTGTGGGGAGATTCCCATAATTAAAAGTGAACAAACATGAATCATTCTGATAGATTGTGGTTAGGGAGCAAACCTAGAGACCTATCCTAAACTGGTTATAAAAAGAGGGACTTTATTTACTTAAAAGATGATTTTTCTAATTATTAAAGATTTTCCTGTCTTGCTTGGTTTAAAATTAAATTCATTTGGTTTTATGCTCTCCACCCATGATTGGTTTCCAATATGCTGCAGGTTGTCAGCTTTAGGCTTTGATGGAACAAACCATTGAATGCACTAGAATTTACAGTAGAAGAAGGAAGGAAGACTTACTTTTCATTATTTTAAACCATTACAAAGGCATAGAAGAAGTTAGATTACCTCCACTTTCCAAAATTTTCATAATAATTTCTAGTTTTCCCAAAAAGAAGTAAAGCGTGATGTAAGAATACAGTGTGAGGAAGAAAACTCCTTGGACATAAAAATACAGGGATTTTTTTTTTTTCTCACAAACATTCTTCTAGTCACAAATATTCTGGAAGATCAAATAAAGTCACTGAAAGTAAAACATTTCCAGGGAGGTTTGGGCTTTTCAGTAAAACTTTGTTCTCTGATAACAAAATGCTTTTTACTGCAGCTGTCTATTGACTCCCTCTTTGGTGTGGATGAATCAACAGAAAGACTGATGGGCGGTGTTGAGTAGCCATAGCTAATGTTCATAATGAATTATCACCACTGTTTACAAGGGAAGAAGAATACCTGGTAAGCATTTTGTCCTTACCAGGATTGAGAATGGGACATGTACATCCCCTGTTGGTCCAGGATTCTGGGTAAATGCTTCTGTTGCTCCGAGCAATTTTCACTTTGCCTGATTTCAGGACCTTCTTCACTTTCACAACAACTTCTGCATGGGTCCCTTTGTCATGAGCTGATAGGATTCTTGCTTTTATCACTGCCAGAAAACATATCAAGTTAGAGACCAACAATGAATTTCTAAATGAATTTTGTTTTATGTTGCTAAAAGGTAGAATTTTAACGCCTTGAAAGAAGACATGAAAAAATGCTGCAGTTATATTCCAATGAAAGTGTATTCCAATGCTTGTCCACTTCAGTCATGTTTGTTCTAAATAAACTTGGAGAAGAAAAACTAGATTTTTCTACTGAAGTAGCTAACTGATCCTTTCACCATGTTATTTAGCAATTACTTTTTAATGGGCTGATGTCAAACGCTTGGAAATCATAGGAAAGCACTTTTATGTATACATAGGAAGGGTGGAAAAAACAGATCAGCAGCTAACAATCTAATTTTAAGTGTACTGATTCTAGGCTTTATATTTTGCAGTTTGAAAACTTGTGTTGAGCTTTAACACTGGCCTCTCAAAAATTTTGTCCTATGGGAAGGGACTGTCTGCTGTACAGGAAGGAAGTCAGGAAGTTTCCCATCAGACTGCAGGCATGTCACATGGCTAAAATTCCATGATTGCACAACAAACCAGAAAAAGCATTTTTGTTTTGTGGCCTAACATCTGGTTGCCATGATAAATTTCTGTTCCTTTAATTTAATAGGATCCCATAAGTTTTTGGCAGGGTAGTCTCATCTAGATCGGCCCCGCAAGCAGGCTTTGTTGTGTCATGACACAAGCACATCAAACCTTTGGATCGCAGAGCTTTTCTTTCTTGCTTCATGTGATGGCATGAACCAAGTGTTCATAAACCACAGTATTAAATACATTCTTGGTAAACAAGCATGGTCATTTGAACCTGCATAATGAGTGCAAAAACAATGGCAGTTTAGATGCAAGGTTTTTATCATTTATTCTTGATGTAGAGGCCAACCATTCCACTGAGTTACAATTCTAGCACTCCTTCTGCTGTGAAGAGGGAAGCTAACCGGGTGGAAAGGAGACGCCATGCAGCCTTGCATGAAAAGTGCTATTCAGTTCTGATCAGAAGTTGGACATGTCACGACAAAAACAGCAGAAGAAATCCTACCTCTTATTTCATGACTTAGCCAGTCCTGTCATTTTTCATAGCTATCAGCTAATAACATGCATAGAGAGAACATTGTGAAATTATCATACCTTGAGGGCATGTCACCCACTTACCATAAGCATATTTCATTTGGCAGAAGTCAGTGACACTTCCAAGCACCTTTTCTTTGCACACACACTTTTCTAGCAGGGGAACCGCAGAACACAAAGGGTTGGAGAAGAGCCAGGACATGAGAGAGAAAAGAAAATGATACTCAGTTATAAAGTTGTATGTATATAGCTCCCATAATCTGGATGGACCTTAAAAGTGAGTTTGAGAGTGAGCTCAGTTATTTGCAAATCTGTTTCTTGTTAGATGATACAATAATCATTCTGAAATCTGATCAGTACTGTCAAGTAAAATGCAGCCCTCATGGGGTCTATTGTACAGTTAATAAACTGATACTAATAAAGAGGTTTGTAAGAATCAGATCCAGGTGTAAATCATGTAAGTAATAATACCCTTGTTTGATCCCATAAGCTAAGAAATGCTGGTCCTTGCTGTTATTAAGGTAATATCCCTCTCAGAAAAGTCAAGTTATGCAATAGGTGGCACTATTACCTCTGAGCCTTACAAAGCCATTAATGCTGGTAAGTGCTGACCTTCATACATGGTAAGCAAAACTGAGAACTATGTAAGTATTAAAGGCTCCACCTCATTCTATGAGCCTACTTTGTAACTTTAGCTGCATACAGTGTACTTCACTTTCTCTCCTGAGCTGTTGTGCCATGAGGAATATCTTACTCTTAAAATCACTTGCATTCCACCCCAGAGGTGGTGCATTTCAGTGATGGCTGACATAATCTTTTTACAAATAGCATTTGAAGTTCTGAACAGCAACTGAATGCTTGAGAAGGAGCTGTGTAAAATCATAAGCATTATGACTATAATTATGACAACAAAAAGAGAGTATTTCTTCCACACAATCTTATTCATGACTTACCAATTTCCAGAACCAAAGTTGGATAGTACCGTTGGTTTGGAAAATAACAATGTAAGTGTAATGATAACATGTATAGTTCAGATTAGCAGATGTTGCCAGCAGATGGGGGACAGACAAGCTAGAGATGAGTGGGGGACTTCAAGTCAGGGTGGAGAGAAGAAAGAACTGGCACTGAGTGAAGTTACTAAATGTTCCAGACTCTGGGCTGTACCTGGGTGCCTCAGTGCAGAAAATCCCTGCTCATGGTCATTCCATTTCCACTCCTCTTCGCTCTCGTTGATTGGCGTTTGCACAAGGTCAGGGATTCGTCCCCCAATGGGGATGTTAAAGAATGGCTCATTGTCATAGCTGGGGGGACACATAAAACAAACAGAAGACTTGGTTAGGATAGGAGATGGGTGGTAAGCAGGTGTTTGTAGCATGGGGCTGTATCCAGACAGATGAGCTTGCTTTCTTCAGGTTGGGAGTGCAAATAAGAGCAAGACTTCATGCCATATAGAGAGATCACAAGATCTAGGCTTTTATTTAGGCCTTACCACTGCTGACTTAACATTTTTAAAAGTAACTGTGTATTGGGCCTTTTTTGCTTTTGTTTGTTTGTTTTTACTGAATTAAGTAACTCAAAGTTAGTGACCACTTGTTGATGTCACTAGGAACTGAGGACACCTGCAGGACCCATAAAACTGCAGTCACTCAGCAAATCGTAGGATTTCTGCACTGATTAATGCATGTTTGGGGTACAGATGCCTGCCCTCTAGAAACAAGAGGGAGACCTTGTAATTCATTTTACCCTGGGCATAGATGAGAGGCAAGCTCTCCAGACTCTTCCATCTATTTCCAAGGCAAATAAGTATATTTGAAGATGCTGTACATATTTCCATGGGGTTGTGGAGTTGCCTATTATTACTGTAAAAAGTCATCATTTCAAGATTGCCTTGGATAATACAATGCACTTAAAAGTGTGCCAGCTACCAAATGGAATCTAAGAAACCTTTTATGATTTACAGCCACCTTTTCAAATGATTGTGCACCCTCCAGCATCCTCCAATTGTCATTGCTGCAGTATTTCAGTTAATCTTTGTTTCATTTCACAGAATCCCATCTCAAAGTGAACCCAAAGGAGGGCTTCTTTACCCATTGAAACAGTTTCCAGTATGCTGGTCGCAGTCTCTGGCACAGTCACAAGGGCGACAACCATTTTCTCCAAAGCCCCAGTAGCCCATGAGACATCTATCGCAGTTGGGGCCCGCCACACCTGGCTTGCAGTAGCAGAATCCCGTCTTGGGGTGGCATCGCCAGCTTCTGCTGAAAGTTGCGTTGGCTGAACCCATTGGCTGGCAGGCGCAAGCTATGGAGATACGGTAAGAGGTGACTGAGATTATGTGCCCAGGGGTCATCTGGTTAAGTGACATTTTTGCAAGGCTGATAAACTCGTGCCCTCTTCCTTACGCACAGTAGTTTTAAGTCAGAACTGGTAAACACTGCATTCTCAGCCTACATTTGCAATATTATTTTTGTTTCTTTTTAACTCATTAAGCACAGCAAAACAAGTACAACTGAGACCCCTTTATGTGTGAAAGTCAGTTCTTCCCTACTACACAAATCTTGACCATACAGGGTTTTGAAGTGGTGGCAGGAAGCTTCCACTGTGTGTTTAAAGGGGCTTGCAGGTGATTCACTTTTCAAGTGTTTTGCAAAAAGATTCACTAGCATGGACGAGGTGAAAAATGACAGCTATTGCCTACATTGTCTTTCCTGTGAAAGAGATCACAAAACTACTCTTTCCTCTGGGGCTAGATGCAGCTTATGCAGGTGGTTCAGATGACCTGAAACATTTTTTCAATTTCTGCCTCCAAAGAGTCCACAAATTTCCCTCAGTGTGAGTTCTAAGGGACACATCTCACCATGCAGTACTGTATGTGTGTAAGTAAGCTGATAAATTTTTTTGTACAAATACATGAGCAGATCTGTTATAAGGAAGGCAGACAGAATGAGAGAAGATCTCTAAACTCACTAGACATATTTTACATGTAGCTGGAGATGAGCAAATAGGAGAGAAAAAACCCAGATCTTTCTAATGCTATTGCCAGCTTGACACCAGCCTGGCAATTCAAGGCAACTTGGCACTAAAACAGCTTCTGTGGGCAACTCTGCCTTCACAGACAATAAATTGTCATAATCCCACGCCACCAGTACATTCCCAATGTGACAGCATCAGGGAGTGAGGTGGAAAGTAATATATAGATAGTGGTGCAAAGCCAACACAGTTGACTCCTCTCCATTAGGCCAGAGGCTAGTTGAGATGGTCAAGTCTTGTGCCAACAGCTCTGCAGAGGTAAAATACAAGCAATAAACATACCCACTCATTTCTGATATTCAAACAAGTTTGATTAAAATGAGAACTGAGCTGAACTCCAGGGCTTCATATTTCAGCTCTTTTTTCTATTAACAAAGCAGCATGCCCTGGCTTTTGCTTGTAGCAGAGACTGAAAAGGAAATGCATCACTACTTCATCCATCTGGAAGAGGGCAGAAATAAAAATCTTGTAGCTAAGACCCACTTTAACAGAGATTTTCAGCTAAATGTTGGACACCCAAGGTGTTTAGATAGCTTGGATCAGGGGCCAGCCTTTTGGATGCTTATCTGAACCAAACATGAACTCCAAAGCTTTTGAAGTTTGCCCATCATTGCTTCTAATCAAACTACTTTTCTTCATGAGCTCACAGATAAGAGACCAAATGAACTCTCTTGATTCCACACATCATTTTCCAAGGGGAAGGGGCAAGTATATGACTATAAAGAGTGTTAAGTGTAGCAGGGACAGATTCACTTTCATCTGCAATCTCATATTTGATGCTCAAGAAAAGAAAATATCTTCTGAAAATAGTATGAGAAAAAGGGTGAGCAATTTTGTTTAAAGAGCATTTCTCTTATGATCTGCTTACTACATAGTTATTTTTTTCACCATGCCCTGTGTTCTTTATGCCAATATTTTTAATAATATTATTACACTCTGCTGTAGACAGATCTCAGTCTGTTGTTTTCAAGGGACACTAGCACAATAGCCTAAGGACAGAAAATAAGTGTGCTGTCATGGGCAATGTACTCAACACAATGAGCTGGTTGGCGGATGGCAGCAGGCTTGCCTGTTTGCCACAAAGCAGTCTTGACTTTGGGAGCAAACCCAGGGATTTTGCTGTCATTTCTGGAGAGCAGGTGTAACAATGAAATGCTCATTAGCACTGACAGTTTCAAAGGCAAGTTCTGATTTGTTGCTGCTCAACTTGAATTATTTTTGCCCAGATTTTTGCAGGGCTGACTACATCACCCTAAAAGAGGAGACACTTAGTTCCGTCCGTCACTGAAAAAAATGGATGTCATAGATTTGGGGATAAGGCAGGGAAACACAGGCTTCCTTTACTGCAGACAGGTCTGAGCCACAAGAAGTAAGAGGTTGCCAAAATCTGGGTTGGCTTGAATACGGGTTTCTGATTTCACTGTAATATCTCTGTATGTAGGATCTACCTATGGAGTTTTCACCTTAAATTTCTTGTATTTCTGCAACTTCTGGGTCTGTCTTTATTCCCATCTTATTTCCAGTTTTCAGGTTTCATCAGTTAGGGTCACATAACAGATGGGTAAACCATTAGCATCATTAGACTACCTATTACCAACTGAGACTAGATCCTGATTCAGGAAGATGAGACCTTCTCCCATCCTATCCCTAAGGGAAAGTATTACAGGACAGTGACTGACAGCATTGGCAGAAGCTGATGAGGAGGTAGGAAAAAAGTGCTGGTGGTTTTTTTTTKTTTGTTTTTGTTTTTTTTTTTTTYTTTTTTCWTTTTGGGGCTACAGTACAGGAAAACTAATGTTCCCAAATGATCTGTGGGGYGTATTCCCCAATTAGAAACTGGGACAGCTTCTGGTGGATCAGAAAACAAGCTGAATCAATAAATGTACAACACTTTCAGATGAGTTATACAAGTGGCTTGCAAATGCTTTACTCGGTCTGTGTTTATTTAGCATTTCAGCTTGGGTGTGTACATTGTCTGGCTTCCAGTGTATTACAGCCAAAATCCCAGTTGTGCATCTAAGGTAACTCCCAAAATAAGAGCCCGCATGTCACATGCTGTTGATGACTGAGTTTTATCTGTTTAATAGTACCACAGATTTGCAGATAAACCTCACAATTAAAGAAACATCAAAGCAAGTTTCCAAAACCTCACCCTTTTACATTTCCCAATATTTGACAACACAGCATCTTTCCCTGCTGATTTTTGCTTCTTTTCTCTTGGCAAACCCTAGTTTTCTCTCCATCYGCCTCCCTGTCTAACAAAACACCAGCCGACATGACAATGGCCTTGTTTGTCAAAGGCATCATCAATTATGTTAGGGACGGTGTGCAGACAGTTCTGGCTCAGAGATGGCTGGTTTATTTGGGTTCTCCCCTTGACAGCAGTGTAATGAAAAATTTCATCATTGTACTTTAGAGTTGGCTATCAGTCATGAAGTATCAAAGCATCCTCTTGCCTTTTAGTCTCACTCCTATACTAAGTTTGTTTTGTCAGAAACTACTGTAAAAAGGAGGAGACAAGGAATAATGAAAAATGAATAATTCATACAGCAGTCTCCACTCAAGTCCTCAATAAATCTGTCTGCCCTCAGCACAGCTGTCTTTCCCATGTAATTTGACACAGATGTAAAATATAATATTGGTTGTAACAATATGGTCCCAACTTATAGAAAAATAGCAAGTGCTCTAAGTAATTCAGTGGACTTTGAGGTATCTTGCCTTAAACTTCTGTCTAATAATACTGCATAAGATATAGCTATGAGCAGACTCTGGCTATTTGATGAAAAACAGGCAAAGATGAAAAATCAAACAAAGCCTTTTGAATCTGAAATACATACGTGTGCACCTTTGGAGCATATGACCAAATCAGGGCAATTTTTAAAGCATGTCAGATGTGGGGATTGACTCAGCCAATCATGTTTCTTAAATGAAGGAAATAAGATAGACAGCTGTGTGTGTGGTCAGGGCTGATTAAGACAGACTTTGAACCAAGATGTGATCAGGCCTTTGTGATATTACAATTAAAAGTTCACTCCCTCTGCTCAGAAGTAAAAGGATGAGAAGCAGAGCCTTTCAGAATGTGTGCATGTGCATCTGGGCACATTTTCATTTTCAACCCTTGTGCTTAGAGTAAAAAAGCTTGTTTTCCTGGAGACCCTTTTTAATGGGTCTACATGCCTGCATTATTTTTTAAGCTAAGCAAAGGGTGAGTACAAAAGATGGTGCCATTTCAGAAGGATCCCTTAAGCCTCCAAATAAGCCACAGGAAAGAGCCAAGGATACAGCAGCTTTTCTAACCATTGGTTAGGAAACGATTAGGCTTCCGAGTCAAAGCTCCCATACAAGGCTGTATCCAAACTACTTAATCCTGTGTTGTCACCCCCAATAACAGGCAGGTGTGTGCCTTGCTCTGGGGCTCTTTTCATGCCTTCCTTTTTTTTTAATATAGATCTAAGCAGTGTCAAAACAGGGCTCTGCACACGACCTGGCTCTCATTCATCCCCAGCTGCTAGGAACAGGAGAAGCAAAGGGATCAGAGGCAGGCTACCTCTGCGGATAAAAAGGAATAGCAGATTCACACTTACATGTCAAATTTCAACAGATTTTTTTTTTTTTCAAGGGAATGTCTTTGCAGTCTCACATTGGAGGGTCAGCAAAGGGTGGTTTGGATAGTGGCAGGACATCCAATTGTTATACAACTTTTTTTTCCTAGCAGTGATTAAGAGAGAATGCTGTTCATTATTCTGACTAATGCTTAAAGACTCTTTCTGGGCCTGGGCAGTGTCCTGTAACTTTCTGGGAGCCTGAGGGGGATGTCACAGCTGAAACTAGACTTTGCTCTGGATGGCAGAGCACTCTTCAAGCGTGCTTTCTCAAAAGGATTAGCACAGCATTTCATTCAGCTTTTTCATCAGATTTCCTTTCCCAGCTCAGTATCTACTGTACACAAGGGTCAAGTTTTGATCTCCCATTGAGGTTTTTTTTTTTCCTCTGAATTCAAAATGGGAAGCTGAGGACCAGGTTGCTCTCACCAAAATCATCCATTCAGTCTGCTGTTTGCAGTTTATTACTGTTTTTCAGCACTTGCCCAGTGGGTAGGTTTTTCATTTAGTGTTGTTAGTCTGGCACTGTTTGCRTGGTTTTCTCAAAATGAGATGATGCCTTGGAATTGGTACATTTAAATCCTCACAAACATGCTAATCCAGAAGTGGCAGCTCATCAATTTATGATCAGCAGGCTGAGGTATGAGAGAAATGTACCTGGTGGTCTAATTGTCTAATTTCTTACATATTAGCAATGCTCAGAACAGTAACTGTTTTTTACTGAGTAACCAGAGTTGTTTTTAGGGTCACACAACCTGAACAATTTACTCAGATCACACCAGATTAAGTTTAATAGCAATGCAAGTTTTGCATCCTAAAGGATGGAGAAGAGGGCCTCTATCTTACATCCTGCATGAGGCCTTTCAGTTTAGTATCAGCTCTAGGCATAAGGAGCTGATGATGGTCCTGGAGGTGAAATCTTGCCTCTGTCAAACTGAGTCTGTTCTAACCAAAACAACTCTGCCTGTCTGCACTGGTGTTTCTGGTTTTGCTGTCACTGATAATAACCAAAGTAGTGAAAACGTTCCCTGAAGATTCTCTGCAGAGGTACAGCATAACATGGAGTGCACACTTACAGACTGCTTGCGAACCACATGGGGAAGTGTTTGGGGATCAGTTCTTTCATCATACAAAACACTACCCTATTAAGGTAATTTGTCAAATGTCATTGTGGGAATTCTCCTCCTCACCTTCAATAAAAGATAAAAGGCACAGACTAACCACCCTGCTCCCAGGTTTTCTCTTAACTCTGTAGTTATATCTGCAGTGTCCCTTCTATTTCCACACAGGTACAAGCACTGTGCACACATCAGTCTGCTGTAAAAGCTGAGGCTCTCTAGAGTGAACTGCAATACCCTTTCCTTGTATCTTGATATGGCGAGCATTCATGCATGCCTTTACACACCTGTGAAAGGTCCCATTGACTTGAATCATGCACAGATGGGGCCATGCTTACCTATTTGCAATAATGCTTAATCAAACCCCTTAGATTGATCTCAACCAACAGAAACTCTAGTGCAAGCTAGAGATCCAGAATATCTCTTAAGTCAAGGAAGAGAAACAGATATCCTCTAGAGGGCAATTCAGCTCATCTATCTCAGGCATCTATGTTAGACTGCAATAAATCGTTCCCTGGAGGTCCCACTGTTTCTCCACTAGCTGTACAGGGACCCTAGAAAAGACATAAAACTTTCAGGTGGCTAAAGCGGGATGGCAGCTATCTAGGCCTGAGCGTGCAAGTCAGAGTGGAAACAATTGCATTTGGGGGYCTTCTGCTGGCAGCAGCGTGTTCCCAGGTGAAAAGAACATTATTGTGCTTGACTGGCACGATAGGAATAAAGCTCTTTCAACAAGGTAAATTTCTGAACAGTTTTTCTTTTGCTATGCAGAGTATTGGCAGGAGGTACTGAGAGGCCTGTAACCAGACAAGACAAAAGAGGCAGAGGTAGAGTCAAGGTCTGATTTCATCCAGGCAGACTGTTCTAGGGTTTCCACACAGATAGGCTGTATTTTCAAACAATGGTTTTCCCTCTTCGCTGCTCTCCAGTGCTCCTTGACTTCAGTGGTTATCTAATATTACACATGATGTTGGTTACTACACCATCACCYTGCTGTTAAATATGAGTTCATATACAGATTCTTTCAGGTACTATGAGATTGAAAACTAATCTCCTGGCACAACAATTTATTCTTATTACAATATTTCCCTGTAGCAAATCCGCTCAGAGTAGAAACAGGACTAGAAAGGAGCCACCATAGAACACTATGGGATACAGGGTGAGTTAGATAARCTCACCCTCAGCCCTGTCTGCTGATCAGTGTTCTGTGATGAACGTTGTCAAATCGAAAAGAAGGGGTAGTGTGGTAGCAGTCTGTGCTGGCACTAAGATCCAATGGAAAGAATACAAAAGAGCAGAAACATTGGATGTGTTGTGCACAGAAAGTTTAAGTAATATCACAGGCCATACAGTCCTAGGGAGAGGAATGTTTGTAACCTGAGTGTTTAAGAGGAATCTTGATGAAGAACGGCAAAGGGTCAGGAAAGCTTCAAAAGCACACAGTGCCAGTGGGCATGAGTATAGATGACAGAGGATGAAGTTCTCTGTGCTGGCAACTGATGTCTGAGCTATGGGGAAGGAAAACTATCCAAAGGGAGAAATGAAATTATGTATATTGTTGGAAATAGCAACCTCCCAAATAGATGCCAGGTGGAATCAGAYGTTTGAAGCCTGGCAGGATACTCAGGAAATGTTTACACTAAGTAAGGGAGACACGGGCTATGTTCCAGACTGGCTGGGTGAAAACTACCTTGATCCAGAGGTTGTACACCCTCTGTGTACAACCATTAGTGCCTCTATGCCCGAGTTACTTCCTAACACACCCTGCTGAATTGTTACTGAGGCAATTAATTTGTGCAGAACACCCCATAATACAGCTGTAGAATCCAGAGATAAGTCTGAGTGAGCTTTGATCTATTTGTTCCCAAGTAGATATGCACGGTCTCATGCTTCCTACACCTCCTGCAGCCATTATTATATGTATTTATGTGCACAGATATTGCACAATCAAACGGTATTTAACAATAGCTTACACATAGGCACACACAGTCTTGAGAGATGCAGAAAAAGACAGCTAAATAAAGTGTGCCTCAAAAAAAAAGGAACCATATTATTTTAAATGCAAGCACAAGAAGAATGTACCTTTCCCCAGATTGCAATGCATTTGGAGAACTGTAGCAGTTATCACAAAAAAAATGTGTGATACCAGGGGGAAGAATAGACATAGAAAATCAGGAAGATGACCTTTGATCAGAAAACTTTAGTTTAGGAAAAGAATACAAAGAAAGGGTAGTAATACTCATGAGTTACTTCTATAGGAGTTATTGATTTCTTTCTTTTAATAATTCTTCCACCATTCATTTGTCTTCACCGCACGTAACAATAGTCACTTACGTTTGCAGACCTCTGTAGAAGACATGGGTTTCCCTCTATCTCGGTAATACCCCGGTTTGCACCTTTGACACCGATGTCCCTCTGTGTTATGCTTGCAGTTGTTGCAGACTCCACCACTGCGCTTTCCTGATGCCAGCCAAACACTCAGATCAAAATGGCAGCTATCAGCATGGTTGTGACAGCGACACTCTGGTGGGAAACAGGAGAATATATTTCAGGCTTATATAATAGACACAGCAATACTATTCAAATGGTATCATTTTCCTACTGTGAATCATGGAGGAAATATCTGAATGTAACACATTTCATCTGCCTGCAATCCTTGATTTTCATAAAAACTAGAAATTGCAACACAGAATGAGAGTCCCAGCAGGGTCTGAGAAGCTTGGGTGGTTGTGAGCTGTGTGGTATTCTTACAGTAAGACAAACTAATCTGATGGTATCATAAGCCCTGCACAAAACCCTGGAATGCTAAAACACATCAGGGGACATAGCTGCATGAAGAACAGATTTCTGCCTTGTAAATTCCACTTCCCAATAGCCCAAATGGGTCAGCTGCAGTAAAACAACATGCATACTGAAGTTTTCCATCAACGACCAGCAACTTATCCCCAGTTTCTGCAATGGCACCATTAGTGTAAATCGACAGAAGTCTTTGTTAGGGAACTTTGCCTGCTGGCATGGTGAGCGCTCATCCTGAAAGCCTGGATCAGTAAACTGCCTCCCACTTACTTCTGCATTCATTTGGCGCCCCTGTTTTTCCATCTCCTGGCTTCCAAGGCTGATCATTGTATAGTGGTGCACATTTCTCACAGTGGTCCCCTGCTGTGTTGTGTCTACACACACACTTCCCATGGACCTGTCAGGGGAAAGAGATACATTCAAATAGCTACAAGCAAGAACATGGTGGAGTGCCCAACAGCCTCACAAGGAGGTGGGACTTCTGCACAACTCTCACACAGCTGCCTGGCTCTCTCAGGGAACCCACAGAGCCTGGAGCTTAAATGTGTATCTTTATCTCTTCACACAGTCGCTGATGATGTAGGTTTTTCCTCTATCTTCCAGTTTAAATGCATATGGCAACAACTTCTTTTTAACTCTCCAGTTGACTATTTTACTACTACATTGGTGAACAGCCTTGTTTAAATTGGGTAAGCTAACACAGCTTATTTTGATTTCCAAGTACAGGGCAAGAGCATGCAAAGAGCCCGAGCAGGCAGTAACCTCCAGGCAGTGTCAAATACACTCTTGGCTAGCAGAGTTGAGACACAGGAGAGCACAGTCTAACAGAGGATGCTGGACCCTGTCTTTTTTGACATTAACAGTGGTCTGGAAGAGAGAGTAAATACAGGGCAATGAAATCACCATGAATTACTAAATTATGAATTGTTAGAAGAATAAGCAAGTAATCCTGGACCTCCTAGCACAGTTAAAAATGTAGCAAAAATATTAAACCTGGAAAAATACCAACCAGTATACCCACAGAAAAACAATCCAAACCACACATTCTGTGAGAGGAAAGCACTGATGTTTGAAGAGACTTAGGAACAGTAGGCACCAACCTACCAACTTATATATATGAATATATATGTATAATAGGTTAGCAGAAAAGGCCCAGTGAAATTTTGGGCTGTGTAACTAAGAGCACTGTAACTCCAAGTGGATAGGAAACTGTACCTGCCATGCTGTGTTCAGTTTTGAACATCTTATTACCAGATAAATGAGAAATTGGAAGACGTTCAACAAACATGAGGAAAAGCTGGCATGGCTGAAAAATGGGGCTGATCTACAAGCACTAAGCATATAAACCCAACTAAGCTAGGACACAACAGTTTACAAAATATTTGAGGGGGAAACAAAGTGCAAGAAGTCTTGACTAAAACTGGCTGAGTAGTAGAGTTCTTTCTATGACTAGTTGCTTGAAAAATTACTTGAAAAAAGAACTTTCTTCCTCTGTATTTATCTGCCTTCATTGGAACACAATAATGATTTTTAATCATGGAAATATTCTAATATATGTCAGTTTTGGAATCAGATATTCACACCAGAAACCTGACCTTGGAAACTGAGCTAATCCAGCCTTCAAACGGAAGGTTACTATTGAAACTGGTTCTGTTCTCAAGTCATTTCACGCACCAGGAATATAATAGCCAGTTCCACTATAGACTGTGATTCGGTGCACAAGATTCTGTAATATCAAGCCACATCCAAGAAGTGCTTTACAGGAGGGTTTTTACATTGTGGTTTTTTTTTGTGGGTTTTGTTTGGGTTTGGTTGGTTGGTTGGTTGGKTTTTTTAAATTAAGAAATAGGATTCCAATATCTGTTTGCGATGCCTCRGAGAAAGGATTTCCTGGAGAAATTATTTGAGGAAATATCCAGCATAGGGAGTGGGAGAAAGGGAAAGGTGGTACCATAGGTCATGTTYTACACGCATCACAAGAGAAGCTGCTAATTAGTGGTATTTCACATGCAAGGACTTGTACTAGAGCAGGAAGTGCACAGAAATCAGGGACTAGACCACTCTCCCTCCATGCACTGTTGAGGATGCTAAGCTCTGTAACCACTGCCACAGCTCTGGCCCACTGCACGTTACACAAAAACCAGAGGCTGAAATTTCATTTTGACTGGGGTGTGAATTGAATCTAATCCTTTAATCTCACCACTAATGTGAGTTATGTTTCTCCATAGTCTTTCCTGAAAGTCAGACTCTCCCTTTGCAGTCCACCCTTCCCCCATCTTGCGTAGCAGGTAGCTTGGGATCAAGAGAGAAATGTTCAAAAGAGCAGTTGCATGAATGCACTCCCCTGCCCCCAAACTCATCTCCCTGCAGCAATTTGCTCTCTGCTCCCCTGGTTTCTAATCCTCCCAGACCAGATATGTCATGTAGCTAGCAAAGGGGATAGGCTGCAGCTGATGCCATCGCCCCTCTATGGCCAGCTGGCAGATTTGCTGCTGCACAGAGCAGTTGGCTGTGTCCTCACGGAAGACTGAGCACAGACTTCAGGGTATGCATTTCTGTCAGAGCTCAGCACCAGTAAACCTCAGGAGGATACAGCATGTAGCACATTATGTGATGTCTCTCCAGACCTTTGTACGAGAAAGTTATCCATGTTCAAAACACTAAATAGGATGACAAATTACAAAGACAAAAATACTAATAAGCAACAGTGTCAGGCTTCTCCCTATTCGGTTAGGCTCTTCAGGCTTACAAGTTCCACCCTGTGGACACAGCGACTGCTTTTCAGAAGCCATAGACCTGAGAAAAGGACCAGGAGTGAGAAAAGATAAAGYGAGCCTGACCCAGAACCATAGATTTTAATGTCCCCAAACTTCAGACTCTACCTGAACTTTACAGCCCATTCCAAAATGGATCAGAACCAAAATCTTGGATCCAGTCACTTCTTAGGAAAATGCTAGTGTATTTCAATGCAAAATTTGTAAGTTGGCCCATTGGGTTTTTTAGAGATACATACACAAACTGTGCATTCACTATATAAAAAAATTGCATGAAAGAAATGCTGAGATTGTACAGTTGGGAAATGGCAGAATTAAACCATGCAATCTTGTTGTAGCCTTGAATGACATGATCAAATATTCATTATTCCACAGGACCCTGTGCTTACAGTGCACAGCACAGATGGTGTGAACACTCGTGAACAATTCAGGAAAATTCAGTGAGAAAGGAAGAGTCCGGTTGTTCTTTGGAGGTAAGTAGATGTGTTAGTTTGCTCATTGCCCACTGGTTTGTTGCAAACTGTAGTTTGTGGAGGCTATCTAGGAGTGGCATGTTGTGAGTAGGACAGAGGCATAAAGGAAGCTTCCTGCCTGCAATGTCTGCTATTGAACAGTTTACCAAATATATGTAGAAGGACGACTGGCTCAGACAAAAGTGTTGAAAAGCCAACCAGCCAGCAGATAGGAGAGCCACTGAGCAGACAGAAGTAAACACTGGAGCTGGCATGGAACTTTTTTTAGGAAGTGTTAGGTCTGAGGAGTAACCTTTTTTGTACGGATTTAAGAACAAGGAAAAGAGAATTGATGCGTATTGGGGCAAAGGTAAAGGATAATGGAAGAGAAAGCAAGTCTGCCATATGTTATCTGAAGATGGATATCTCATAGAAGATTTTTTTCCATGGAGAGTAATCTCACAGACAGCATTCACAGGTGAAAACAGCTAAGGAGGAGAGTGCAACATGGGGGGACACTGAAGTACAGAAAGGAGTTGGACATGAGAAGAGAGCAATGACACAGCTCAAGTAGAACACAGACAAGAAAGGTGATTCATGGATGTAAGCAGCCATTGCAGAAAAACTGGTTAATCCAGGAGAAACTGAGCTGTGGAAGAGACATATTACACTTAAGCGTGAGGCAAAATAAGGGTAGGTGAGGTGGCTGTAACTAACAAGAGACAAACAATTTGTTCTGTTAGAGAGGAAGAGATAGGAGAGGCAGCCAGAGACCAAAGTCCAGGAAGGAATAAGAATTAAATACAGGAAGCTGTCAGATAAAATAGGAAATGGGATATCTGCCTAGGGAAGGGAGAATGTGAGAGTCGCACGAGGAGAGCAGGCATGTCCCTGACTTGTTATTCCCTGCTGAAGTAAGTCCACATCTCTCTCACAAAAGTGGGTCCAAAAAACCAGAAGATTGTGCTCACTACCAAATGCAAAATCTCAGGATGCACTGGATCTAACTGGAACACAAAGATGATCACACCAAGGTAGAGAAAAATAGTCAGAGAAGTACAGATTCAGGGGAACTACACTGATATTTTTCTATGCCCTAGAAAGCAGAGTACAGTTGCAAGGAGATAACAATGATTAAGGAGATGATTGTCAGGGAGCAKCAAGGACCAGGTGCTCTCTAAGGGTTGTAGAGCTATAAGCTGAGGGTTACCACAGCACAGACTGTGCCCTTACTGAGGGGGCACCATCCTGAGCACAGTGGGCAGAGCAGGGAGCTGGCACCACAGTCCATTGACAGCCCCAGACACAGCAAGGGGATGGACTGGGGCAATTCAGGACCAGCAAGAGACAGGCCCAGAAACAAGACCATTACATGGGTTCAAAGTCCATCCAGGAGGCAGAATGAGAGACAAGCTACAATGCATGTGAGGGGGTCCACAAGGAGGGAAGCTACATACAGCGTAAGCCCAAGGTCCATCCAGGTGGCAGGGCCAGAGGCACGGATGCAGACAAGCACATCTACAGCATAGCTCAAACAGGGAGTGATAGCCCAGGGCTGAGCTTAAATGGAGCCCCCAGGCCAATAGACAGAGAGCATGGGTAGGAGTCCCAGGTGGGGCTGGTCAGGGCCGTTAAAGTCCTTTTAGTGCCTTCAGGACCCTGATAATAGTTCTTTGATTGCCACTGAATTAATGTCATTGGAAGCTTTAGGATATCCGACTGCTAGGCGGCATCTGAGAAAAAAAATACTTCAGCTTTCTAGATTTGGAGCTGGCAATCCAAGTGGAGGGAGCTTGAAAGCAATGTTGTGAGGAACAGAGGCTTACATGAGATTCATGCCATCAATTAGGAAACCTAGCCAGTTTTCAGCTAAAGCCCGATTAGTTTATGACAGGGATTTATATGAATACATACAAATGTATTGGTACAGCAGGAGAAAGACTGAGATCCAGGAGATTTGTGTCTCACATCTCTCATATTTCACTTTATCCTCAATGTTCAATATGTGACACTGCATGACTCGACATATACTGATCCTTAGATACAAAAGTATTTAGGCCTGTATGGGCTTTTCCACAGTGCTCATTGCTGCAATAATGGAGTACTTCAGAAATATTAAGGAATTTATTTTTACGACACCTCCCTTCATCTGCTTCTCCTCATTACTGTGATAACTCTAGCTCTCTCCAGGGATCATTCCCATTCATTGGAGCATCATGTATTGAGAGTTCAGTTGCTCTGACAAATTTTTTTGAAACTGGATGGTGCCTTCCAAAGGTATTATGGGGAATGGATCAGAGAAATAGATGCACTGGCAGGCAGGCAGACTGTGTGATCATATAAGCCTCCCCATTTCATAAAACCAGTCTGAAGTACTATGTGCATAAACTGTAATAGTTTGTATTCTTGCAGTTGTGCTTTCCGAGTGCATTCAGCCAGGTTTACTCATGTCACTAATGCATGCTATGAGCTTTGAAAGATGAAAACTGTTGCTTCAAATACTGATATTCCGGCTGCACCAAGCTTCCAGTTTTCTAATCAGCTTTTGCAAAGGGTAGAAGTTTATAGACTGACATACTTGCAGTTAGAGGATATTATTAGTCCAGGAAAGGAACAAAAATGCTATGCTATATTCTCAGTCACCATCATATTGGATTTAATGACCACTTGAAAGCAAGCTCTGCTTTTGTGTCTTGGTATAGCAGCTATATTCTCAGGCTGTGGTTTCATGATGTAAATTCTTTGGGGGCAATCTCGATTTGAGACATTTCTGCTTTCCTTACTACTTCTTTCTATGCTATCACCTCCTGCATCATGCCCTGAGTCATGTGTAAATTGGGCTGTGAAAATAAACCATGTTTAAAAAAAAGTTAAAACTACTTTTTTTCCCTTGGCACTAGTATTTTTAATCTGGATTAATTCCCTCATCTGCCTCACAGTACAGTTGTGCTGTTACAAGTCTGGTATTGCTGCCAAAGGCTTTGGTTTGTACATCTACCACCTGAACAGCTTTGAGTCAGGACATAGAGGAGGTTATAGCTTCATGGATTTTAATGCCAGGATGATCAGTTCCAATCATTTAGCTTGACCTGTTATACTAAGCCATGAATTTCATCCAGTAGTTCTTCCATGGGGCTCAGTAATTTCTGGCTGATTTATAGCAAATAGTGTAGAACCATATCCTGCTTTTATACAATGGTTCCAAGAAATTACATGATACTTATTCATCTTTGACTGCATGAAGTTGCTTCATCTGAATTCTGATCCACAGCTGAGAGAGAGAGCGGACATTTTCCATCTGTTTGTCCTGCAATTTTTTGATTTTTTAAACTCTGTTCAGCTTTGTATAATACCTGAAGTCTCTTGCTTTCTCTCTGCCCATTTAGTTTCTTTTACCTTTTGTCCTTCCAGTAAATGTTGTGGTTGTTGCTCTTTCTCCTGGGCTATYCTTAGTCTATTTTGGGGCTTTTTTCCTAATGAATGAAGGTTAAATTTGGAAGCCTTCCAGAACAGAGCAACTGTTGCTGATTCGGAGAAAATGTTTGTCTTTGGGCTCTGTATTCACTTTGTAATGTCGCCAGAGAAATTTTGGATACAGCAGTTTGCAATGACATCAGAGGCTAGTCCCTTACCTGCTTTTAGTAAAACGACTCTTTCTGGGTCATTTTGAGTGGTTAAATACAAAACAGTGTCTGCTATTCTGCTTTGTTTCTCTTACAGTTCAAATGGGCTTTGTTGTCTCTCCGAATGAAGAGATATATCCATGCAGATTTATAATAAATCCTTCAATATCAGGTCCTGAGGAGAGCACATATGACTTTTAAGAGGCCAAATTAAAAATTTGCTTCAACTTTTTCAAATTCTCAAAGACCTAAAAGAATGGGTGGCTTGGGAGTAAGTCCCAGTTTACAGTGCCTGCTATGGGTAGATTGACAGTTGAAATTCCTGCTCTAATCAGGAATGAAAAAAGCCATTATTATCCTATGTCACTTGCTGGTTTCTGGTAAAAGGTCTAATAAGTGCATGTGTCTAAAAAGTAGTACGCATATGGGTGTTTTCTGAGGGAACTGAATTTCTGGCTCATACTTGGTCACCTTGGTAAATTAAGTCTGAGGGAACTTGGCAGGGATAAGTAGAGCTGGGACACTTGTGGCAAGGCCACCTGAGCCCATACAGGTTTTGGTCTCCACAGCAGTGAGTGAATGAGCTACCCCACTGGTTCCAAATTCACTGAATAGGTAACAGTGAAGAAAAATCGGTGGTAGTGTTTAGCTGAATATTCAGACTGGCATCACTAAGACCTTTTTGAACAGTAGCAAAAGAACAGGATAAATAGACCAGAAGAGGTACAAAATTCATGCTTCATGTGAGGGAATATAACTCAGCCTGTGACAGTTTCAAGACACAACTCCATCCTCTGCCTGAATTCACCTCCATCAGTCTTTACACACATGCCTGGCTGTGCCTTAGCCCACATTTCACTCTGCTTTCTTACTGTTTTCTTCCTGAATGCTAGCTTGATTTTTATTCGTTTTTGGGCTAAACTGTCCTCTTACGTTTACCTACAGTGCCAACAACTCCATCATCAATCTGTAACAAACTGCATACAAGTAACAGCTGTCACGCTGAAATGCAGCCCCTGAGTTACAGCAGGTTACCAGCCCTTGGTGAGTGTCTTAAGAACAGAGGAAGCAGAAAGGGGAGCGAGGCTCAGTATTTTTATAGGTGAATGCCTGAATCTCATAGCATAATGAGTAAATACCACCGTTCAAATCTCCTGAAAGTGAATGGCACAAGTGAGTTTGGTCCTGTTCAAGGCTTTGTTCTTGATGCCACTGAACAGTCTGGCCTGACTGCCAACCTTCGCTGTACAAAGACCCAGAATTAGTTTTCAGGGGAGGAGGAAATGGGATAAGCTCTAGATTCTAATATATGGACAAGGATTTGTGGATTTACAGGTCAGGCACAATGGGTTAGCACACTGTGGACAGTTCAGAGAAGTTTGGACAYGACCTGTTCATTCAACAGGCAAAATAATTCTGTCATTTACTTTGTAATAAGTCTGGCTAACTCCAGCAACTGTCTTGACTTAGCTGGGTTTCTACTGGTTAATCCACAGTGGCTCTAAGGGTGTGTGATTGAAAATCCACTCCCAAAGTAGGCCTGTGAGCTCTTCTCCGAATTTTTACCTCTGTATTGAGTGAACTTGGCAGCATTCATAGCTCCCATTCAAGTGAAATTATGTTGAGTAATGGAATAGATGAAGACAAGAGAAAAATAGTTTTCTGCAACTTCTCTGCAGATGGCTGCAGCTTGGAGGGTGGGGGAAGGGCAGGGCTGAAAAAGGTGCAGGACCAGCCAAATTTATAAGGAATCTGGGAAGGGAGAAAAAAGGTGATAAAGTCCATGGTTTAGCAGAAAATTTATGCACAGCAAGGAAAGGATTCAAAACGCCTAAAGGGTGCAAAGCTAATCCCCAGGACCCTTCCAGCACAGTGAATGAACCAAGGCAAGGAAATACATGTAGGATTTGATAACTTTTGCACTGAGTAATATGGAATTTGTTTATAATCCTGTGCAAAATTTCTCCATATTTTGTATGCACCTGCTGCCAAAGCGTTAAAATGCAAACTCCATGCACCTACAAGGTACAACTCTAGAAAGATTTGCTTAAATTACTGGGAGATTTATTGGGGATGAGTGAACTGGCTGAAAGGCCTTGAAAAGCCTTGGTGAAAGACTGAAAACTTTTGTTCTAGTAACATGTAGGTGAGCTGAGGACAGAAACAACATAGCAGTCTATTCAGTCCTAAGGGAGCTTAAAAACACAAGGACTTAATGTATGAGGCCAAACACAGCAGCTCCTATGATTGTCACATCACAGCAACTTCCTAGTGTTGGTGGCTGTGTCAAATTTAACTTAGAGAGACAGAACAGTATATATTGCATGGAACTTAAATAAAAGAACCTCAGAAATATGCTGTACTATGGGACATCAGAGGGGTATTGGTAGTAAGTAGTGGCTGATAGCTGTGAGATGAAGCAATTATTTCTCTCTCTTAGACACACACACACACACACACACACACTCTTGTAGCTTTAATGTGAAAAGCAGTCCTTAAAAGAACCATAAGGCATATTTTACCAGCCCTAAAATATATTTACAAGTGTTTCCAATCAAATGTTTCTACTAGCAGGGTTATTATGGTTCTTTCACAGAGATGAAAGTAGCAGAGAACATGACTTAAGTGATTAAAACAACAAAAAACACTATTAATGATAGCAATTAAGCAATAAAATTAAAATACATTTAAATAGCTCACCCATAGCCATTGCTTATAAGAAAAGCTGTGTTTAAAGGCTAATAATGTCAGATAGGAAATTGTTTACTACCCCATTCCACAAAATAAGAGACAGTTTCCTACAAGTAAGATGAATGTCTGCATGGGTGGATCTACACTGAGCCCTGATTCAGGAAAGCATTTAGGCATGTGTTTAAATGGCATTCCTGAATAGGCATGTTTTTCTGATTTGGACTTCAGTAGTAGTAAAAGACAATAATAAAATGTAGGAAAAACTTGTTGACTTTATAATTGCAGAATTCCTGCTGACTGAACCACTATATGGATCATACCGTCAAAATTGTGGTTATTCTCTAAACCATAGATACTCAAAACATCATGTTGATGGTATGAATGCCAGATGCTCTGGCTGCAAACCACAGGTTTTCAGTAGAGCTCATGGAAAACCTGCATGGATATCAGGTTAAACACACTGATGATAATCAGAAGAGGGTAGAAGCACAGCCCACACACCCTATGAGCAACAAGCAAATTGAAGATGCAGTATGCCATGGTATATTGTCAGGGTATGAAGTAGCCAAATTAGCCGTCTTTCATAAGATGAAATAACACTCACAGACTAATTTAATTTCAGAGCTCAACAGAAAGCAGGGTATGTCCCCTCTAAAAGGGAGTGTGTTGGCCAGTGCAGGTGGATGAGGCTGCACAGCAGCACAAAAGTTCTCCTGCTCTTGCCTGCACTTCAGTGGGCAGAGCTAAATGGAAAGGCAGGCGGTGGGCAGAACCTTCTACTAAACCACCTAGGAATGGTCCTCGGAACCATTTTTGACCCAACATTACCTGAACCTTACCTGAATGTCAATTCAGAACTGGGTGAACTACTGCTTACATGTGTCCCTGTTATTCCAGCTGAAATGACTGTAATGCAAAGTAGTGCTGATTCTGTTGGGAGGGGAGGACAATCTTGTTAAAGTTTGAGTCTAGTGTCGAAAAGCCAGCAAAAACCAGAAATGTTCACAAAAACTATGGAGAGGAACCCAGATTACAGAGCCTATATCTGTACTGAACAGAACTCTGAAACCTTTAAGATCCTTTCATCAGGACTGCTACTGCAGGTTCTGTGCAATTCTAGGAGATACCTGATGTAGCATCTGAGTCAAAACTATAAGAAACCTAACCAGAATGAATACGTTTTTTGAAAGGAAACACCCCAGACACCAACCCAGAGGTGTGCTTGAATTTGGAGGATACAATATATCTAAACTAAAGGGGCAATACGTACCATATTTTCACTTGGATTCAAATTTTTAACAACTTGGGACAGGGGGTGTTGATTTTTGGGTTGGCCAAGAACCAACTCCTGGCACTAATGGAGGCATTACTTTAATGTTCCTCACAGTCTCTCTGCAAGAGAAGCATGAGATTCATAGGAAAGCTCTTTTTTAGATTTATTTAGGTATTCTTTAGTTAAGGTTTCTGGTGACTTTTGTGAGAATGTGGTAAAATAGGATCTTCTGGATGTGACCTACAAGACAAGTCTGAATATCCTTTTCCAACTTTTATCTAAGTAATTGTTTGAGAACTTAACTGTCATTTAGAGTCACAGTTTTGAAGCACATCTTGCCCTCGGAAACTAGGAACTCACTAAAACTATCCACTAAAATTAAAGAGAACCTTTCCATGATGCTCCCGTGTCAGCTTCTTTGTCATCTCTGAACACAAGTATCTGAAACTTTCTCATCCACCTTCATGTTCCCACAAGGATTCCTGTGAAATGCTTTGATCCACTGTGGGTAGCAAAGGTGTCAGCAACACCACTTTCTTTTCACGTAGTTCATGTAATTCATGACTACTTTTTGCTCCGTAATTTATATGATCTTCCTCTATGTTTTCAGATCATTATGGGCAGAGCTTGAAGTCCATATTCAGTTTTAGTATTTGGAAAAAAATCAGCACAGAGATCTGTTTCCAGAATTTATTCTGACGTGATCTAGAAGATCTTCTAATCTTTTTTTTTTTTAACATTCCTGACGCTACTCAGATAGTTGATGTACACAGGGTAACTTTTTCTTAAACAAAACCTACTCTTTGAGTTGCCAACTACAAGAGAGAGCACCTCCTGCATCTCCGAGTGCTGGACATCATACAGACGGGCACGGCTTGGATCAGATAACATGAAAACTTAGCTGGGGATTATCAGTAGAACTGCACAAGATGTTTGAAGAGGAGGTAATATTTGCAAGGGATACGACAGCCAAGTCACCTAGAAAATTGCTGTAGAAAAACAAGTTTTACCTCATGTAACCCCCATTATGCCAAACAAGGAATCTTACTTAGGACCAGATCCTGCTCCCTTTGAAGTAAGTGGAAAACTTTCCATTTGCTTCATTGTGGAGGATCAGACCCACAGGGAGTCTAGTTTGTCTCTGTAAACAGGATAAAAAAGCAAAAGAAACATCCAAGGCAACTTGTAAGAATTTCCTGGCAGTGTAGGTACCAATAATTAACAAGTTAAAACCCCCTACTTTATACAAAAACATTTTAATCCACATTCGCTTTCCTCTGTCCATACTTACTTCTCACGGACCAGAAAGAAAATTGTGAAATGTTTGGCAAACAGAAAGGACTTTGGTCTAGATTCTGTGTTCTGTCCATGTGCGCCTTCTCCTTTGTAAACTTTGTTCTGGACTTAGCTAAAATGTGTCATCAAAGCAGATCCTAAACCTGACAGCTCTTACTAACTTTTTTGGAGCTTAATAAAGAAATAATTTACTGTAGAGCAGCACACAGCTTTGTACATCCTGCAACAGCAATACCTGGGAGAGGATTACGTTCCACTGCATCCAATGGTAGAAGAAGGCTAGATGTATTCAGGTGGCCAGGTCCTTGCAGTTGTTTCCCTTATAATGGCATATTCATGCCCTCCATTTAAAAGAAAATGCTTCTCTGTAGTTTCTGCGGCAAAATGCAATCTCAATAATTTCCCTCACTGACAAAGGAGCTACTTGTAAGAGTTTGAATAATATAGGCCGTGAAATTCAGAAAGGAGAGTTTTGTCCTTAGCTGTCATAAGAAGCTACTTAAGTTGGGTATGACATCTCTGTGTCTCTTTTTTTTTGGTCTGAGGAAAGGAAATAGAAAACAAGAAAACCTCACTGTCAATAGCAACAAACCCCAAATTCAAGATATGTTTGTCCAGCAGTTTCTTGCCTATTGTTTACAGCTCCCATCTTCATTTCTCAAAGTTTTTCTCCTGTCTGACATGATATTCTCAGTAGTTAATAAGGGAAGTCCGATCTAGATAAATTGTGTTGAGGTGGGTGCATGGCTTGTTCAAAAAAAAAGCCACATTGAAAGAGTACTGGTTTGCTGCCAAAATAAGAAGTCAAAGGACATTTCCACTGGATCCTACGGAAGTCTACTCTGAACTTTGCTGTACTCAGAATTTTCACAGATTACTTATGACCAGAGAGAATATGCATGAAACTATCTAGAATTTCAAGCTATGAGGAATGATGTACCATTTGGAGGTCGGTTTTACAATTTGCAGTTTTCTTGTATCCATTCGTTTCTACAACACTGTGGCATCTGTGACGTTACTTCTCACAGAGCTGCATTCCTTGTTGGCAGCCTCAGTGGAAAAGCCAGACGCTGAATGGGTTGTCATGACTGAACTGACAGATCCACAGATAAATTGATCATTGACAGATCATCTAGTAGTCATAGGTAATCTAGTCCCTCCAAAATGGAATGGAAAAGTGTTGGTTCAAAAGTGTCAAGAAATTTGCTTTAGTTTTCTCCATTATTTAGCCTCCATATAGTATCAGTCTAGCAGTGTTAGAAGTATTACAAATGCAACAGGTTTATTTCAAGAGTAAGAAGAACAGACTTACAAGTTAGCACAATTATGTCTCTTCCAAGACCTAAATGCAGAATGATCTCAGGTTTTGGGCCTGTCCCATGGCAAACACTTACAGTTGTTTTCTACATGGACTTGCTTTTGTTTTTGTTAACTACAGAAAATAAATACATTGTAGGAGGACTCTGAACTCTTAAGAGACTGAARCTCCTATTACTTAAGCCTTTCTGTGGAGGTCTGTATTTTTCCAGCATTTTATTTAATTACTTGACAGCAGCCCAGGAAACATGAAGCTGCTCTGCCTTCATGCTGTGATATCACCCACGCTAGCCACATTAAAAACTGTGYGTCTTGAGACTTGCTCTGCCCACATATTCATTAAATATTAGATGCGGCCAGTGGAATGAATCAGATTATTTCTGGACGTGCGGTGTTTGTTTCTAACATCTCTTTTCCCCGTCCTGTTTTAGTCACCATGTGACTGAAAGTAGAACACCTTCCCTGTCTCTGCCAAGAAATTGCAAGATGACAAAGATTTTTGTTGCAGTGTAGTTTGGCTGATATGAAATGTATTATTGGTGTTCACCACTCAACAACAAAGGCCTTTTCCTTCTGCCTGTAGGCAAGGAGATTACCATATTGTAAGATGCAAAGTTATATAAACTCCCTCATGCTAGCTATGTAAACCAAATCCTGAGATCTGTACCTATGGGAACTCTCCCTTCACCACTACAATATCATCATTGGTAAGTATTAGATAAAATATAAAAGGATCCAGGAATGTGGCTCTTCCAGGAGTGGATTTTCATTGCGTATTTGAGAAAGAGCTAGGGTGTAATGACTAAAGCATAGAAAAGAGGAGCAAAATAGCATGATTATCTTTACTCCGGACTTGTATGACCTGGGAGTMGAATTTTAAATTTTGACCATCTAAGGTTTGACACTTCTCTGCTTAGTACAAAAAACCAAAAACTAAGGAAGGATATGGTAAGAACCTTCCAATCATATCTGCAGAATGAGGATCAACTGCTCTCCATGATCATTGAGGGGGAGGGGAAAGAAGGAATCACCTTAATTTGCAGCAGAGATTATTTGGGTAGGCACTAAAGAAGWCCTTTCAAAAAGTCAAAATGGGAACAACTACTGAGGGTTGCTATTGAATCTCCTTCATCAGAGATTTTCAAAAACTAGTTCAACAAGCGTTCACTACTGAATGGCTTAGGTATGCTTGATCATACCTTTATGCGAGGACTCAGACCAGCTCACTTATTGTCTTTTCCAGTCCTCACCTAGGATTCTAGAGACAGTTAAAACTCTGGAAGGCTTTTCTCACTTTTCTCACTGCTGCATTTGAGTCCCTGCTTAGGCAAAGACTTGCTAATATTTGTGCCTGTGCGAATGATGTGATGCATCCACCCTCTTGTCTCCTGGGACATGAGTCACTCATGAAGTGCATTTCATCAAAACTATTTCACCTTCTGCCCCATGAAGTCATTGATGGCACAAAAAGATTCTATTCCCTTGTGACTAGTGGGAAAAAAAATCCAGTCATAGTTTACAATGGTTATGCCAGTAATATACACAATATTGTGTTTTCCTTTTCTGATGGCCAGAGTGTTTATTCTTCTACCAGCTGTATTCATTTAGCATTTATTCATCTGTTTGGTTTCACTATGTGTATATTTAACAGTTTGCAATAGGGAGGATGCACTCTTTAAACAACTTTTCTCCACACAGTTATGTATTAAGTGAGTCTATATTTATAGTTAACTGAATCTGATAATATCACCTAGTGCTAGAATACTGTAGCTGAATCTTAGATTTATACCACAGATGGAACTGATTCAGAAATGATTTTGCAAATATTGTGAAACTCATACAGTCCTAATTATCTTACAATATCTACCTCTGAACCTAGAAAAGTTGAAAGGAAGACAATGAATACACATTCCAGAAGAAAATAAACCAAAATGTCAAGTGTACCATATATCTAAAGGGACAGAAATTAGCTGAGGATGTATTTCTTGAGTCTATTATGTCAGAGTGCACCAGGGACTAAAGATCTAAGGGTTATTTTGGTTTTCAAAACCCATTACAGAGACAGACAACCTTTTGGAACCAGTGGAGCCATTGGCTAGTTTAAAGTGGCTTGAATTCTGTCTGTGATGTATGTGTTTAGATGTACCTGGATATTTGGTTAGCATCATTTCCCTGTGACTGTTATTACAGTTCTTCTATATAATACTTGCAGCTAAATCAAAAAGGAGACAGCAGTCATTCCACCTGAATCACAACTTCTGAGTATGCATACAAACACAACTCACATCTTCTGCACATCCAGGGTCAAACGCAGATAAAAGACTGAACAGGGAGGGGCTAGTCATAGTACTATAGAATGATCTTCCTACAAGGTTTGGCTTTTAAAAAAAATATTCTAACTTATTTTAAGCTGAATGGGTAAAAGAGGCGGGGAGTGGAAATTATTTTCACACCCTGAAYACTGCTGTCTAGTGAAAGTAACAAAACCACAGATGGCTGAAAACCTAAAAGTAAAGGCTGAAACCCTAAGTCTCACAAAATCTGAAAATCTGAGATTTGAGATCTGATGCTGAAATTCTGGTCAGAGCAGTCTTTGCATCAAAGAGATTAGTTCAGTTCTGTGCAGGCATATAGGTAGGAGATTTCATTCACTGTATATGGGGTTGGATGTTTGTTCCAATTACAAAGGCCCTTCACAATTTATAGGTATTTTGAGGTCCAGAGATTTTAGAAGGACCCATCTCTGGCAATGCAATTAATACACAAGGAACTACAGCAAGGGTTATAGGAAATCTTTTCCCAGAGTGGTTTAGGTTTCACTAATGTGGATTGACAGTGCTGCCCTTTTTTAGATAGGCTTAGGGAGGCTTGGACAGGGTCATACACAAAATGTACAGTTAGGCTGAGAAAGCACAAGCAGGTAACAAGTCTAGTAAGTTAGTGAATGTCTAGAACTCACCACGTTCTCCATGACTCTTGTCCTGTTGGCAAGCTCGCATTCTTCTGCATGCCCATTGCAAAAGCAGCTTCCCCGGATGATCAGGTCATAAATAGCATAGTGGGCAAATCTCTGAGGTTTCTCTACCAATCCTGAACGATGGCATGGACATTCGTGTCTTTTTAACAAAAGGAGGCGGAGGTTGGTGAGTTTCAGGAGATCCTGAGCCTCAGGACTATAGGGGTCTTCGATCTTGTTAGCTGGACTTAAGGCACGATAAATCACCTGAAAGACAGAAGATACACATCCAAGAATAGATATAGGACTCTGCATACACAGCAAACATCCCAAGGTGATGTTCAGGAAAAAGTAATAGTTCCTGTTTAGAAGACTCTGCATAAGCAGCTGTGGGGCTGTGACTGATCCCAGAATATCACAGCTGAGTTACCACCAGCTGGCCAAGCCACAGCAAGTGACTGTGTACCTGCTTTCATCCCGTCTCAGACATGAGATAGGAAATGCCTTAGTTTAAACATCTCTCCCTGGGGTTACTGAGCCCAGTCACTTCTTGCAGTTCAGCCAATATGTGGTAACTTGTCAAGCGCTGGTTACTTCCTTGTGTTTCTGAACCAAGTGACAACAGTGTCACTCAGAGAAATCCAAGGTTTATTGGCATAAATGCAGTATTAATGCCATCTAAATTTCTCAAAGCATTTTAGGAACATGGCTTTAGCATGAGTTCTAGAGTCAGGTAAACTAAGGCACTAAGGGATGTGTGAAAGAAGTGGAAGCTGTGATCAGACTTTTGGTCTGGTCACTTGAACTATGTGCTAGAAAACATAGCTTGGCTTAGGGTGAGTAAGCGTTGAGAGAACCCTGTCTTCAAAGCCAGCCGGTTTATTCATTAGGAGAAGAGAAGTAGCTACACTGCAGTGAGCTCGCAGGACGAAAGGTGCTTTGTGCCTACTGCCTGTCTGCAGGTTGTTACTCTTTTGTCACACCTTTTATGTTTGATAGTTCTCCAGAGCAGCAACAGTTTGGTTTTGAGTATCACAGTTCTAATTTGGTGTTTAACAGTGACTAAAGGGACATGTTGTATTTTAGCTCATGCACTGCTCTACCCTTCTGTATCTCTCAGGATGTGTTTGTTTCTGTTGCTTTTGGGGAGAGATTGACGACGGAGGGCTGCACCACAGTCCATGCCAGTGAACTAGAAGCTCGTTCCCAGGCTTAGATGTCCTCTATGGATATGCTAACTCCAATTTGAGAGCTATTTTGTCCTCTGGTTGAGTTTTTCCATCATAGCAGMGCGACTTGCCCTCGGGGTTCTTTGACCTCGCTTTATAAGTGGTGACAATGTCTGTCTGACTAACTCCATTAGCGGAGTGAAAGCTTTCTTTCCATAGGGATTCCCACTTTCTCTCTCTCTCCGTGTTTTTCTTTTTTTTTCTTTCTAGTGAACTGACCAATTTAAATACTTGTAGCATGTAAAATACTTTTGCTCCTTTTTGCTTGCAGGAGACAGAAAAGAGCTTGTGGTACATGCTTGGAAGATAATTCTGTTGCATGTTGATGGCACATGGGGAGATAAACCCCCTTTAACAGAATCAGCTCCCAGGCTTTGCACAGAGCTACACCTGGCAGTACCATAGCAAAGGCAGTGGTACATTTCCCACCTGTCCACAGCATTTTCTGTTTGGTTAGCTCTGTTCTTTTTTCTTTTAATTCCCTTCTCTTATACTATCAGCTACTTACAAAGCTGCAGACAGCCCTGTTTGGTGAGATCAGAGGTGCCCGTATTTCCTTGTTTGATAGAGCTATGGGCAGATTGCCCAGGCTGTGCAATGCAGGTGCCTACATTCCCCTGACCAATAAAGCCATGACAAAATAGCCCAGGCCTTTCCACCCAAATATCTACATTCCCCCGCTCAATGGAACCATAAGCAAATGGCCCATTCTGTTTTGTCCAGGTGCCCAGCATTCCCCTTATTGATGGATTCAGAGGACAAAGACCAAATCTCCTCTGTCCTGTTCCCCTAATCCAGGATGGTCTGATCTTTTTAGTGGAAACCAGTTTTATGAACCCTCTCTCCTTCTTCCCAAGTCCCCTGTGGACCACACAGAGGTGGAGTGGTTTCTCAGAGTCCTGAGCACCTGGTCGTGTACAGACACACACCTCTTCCTCCCACATGGTCAATTAATCTAAGACCAAGGCAGTGAACTGGATGGAATTGTTCTGCAGAGCCCGCTAAGCTCAGAGATATGAAAGCAGGGATAAAAACTAACTACTGTGATATTAATGGTTAAAAGTCCCTGTGAAACTGTTTTAAATTGGCATAAAACAGAGGAACCAAGAGTAAAGCAGTCTGTTCAGTTACTGGTTTTTTATAAGCTTTATTCTCACACTTAGTTTTCTTGTCTATGGCTTCTCTAATATATATGCTTAGTAAAAATGGTATATCTCCTTTCAGGGTAGCTCTCCAGAGGATACCTAACAGATCACTGGCTTGAGAACACAAATGCTAGAGGTACTTTGCTCCAGGACAAGACATCTGAAAAAAGGTAATCAATATGTCATTAGCTTCTGCAAGATCTGAACTGGTCCTGCCAGTGACCTCCTTATACAAGGCTGGGCAAGAGGCTTAATGTCTCTGTGCCCCAGAGATCCAGTTGTGAACAGCTATGGATCTCCTCACAGGAGACAGAGAGGAAGGGTGAATGAGGTGAATAACAAGAGTTTTTACTGGGCCTCTCTGAAAGAAATGACTAGATAATGGCCAAAGTGTTTCTTTTTACTCTATGTCTCTGGCATTATACTTCTGCTTGATGACAATAGTCTTGCGTTGTGCTATGTTAACTGTGAAGGAAATCTTGTGTATTGTATTGTACTGCTAGAAACCTATTTTGCATACAGTACGATAAGTTTAAAGAGATGGATTCATGTTTTGGTATCTCCAGTCAATTATCCATCCTCCCCATGTCTTAATTGGCATCCAGATAGCACTGAGTTCTTTAGGCAAAAGAACAGCTGTTGGGTGCTCTTCTCTCAGCATAGGGCCATTTACTTTCATGAAGCGGTATTGTTTTTTGTTTCTTTGCTTGACAGCTTGGAAAAAGGTTGGGTTCCCTGTGGGTTTGTTGTTTTGCAAATATTTTAATTTCTGGCCTTGCACCTCTTGAGGGGAGTTGCTTTGGCATTTTCCATATCCACTTAGAACTCTGAACATTATTTGTGAGTAGAGATGTTAATAGCTTGGATGTCCCATAGGGATTGTGGCATCCTTTTAAGAAAAAACAGTATTCCATTCCAGTTGAGGTACATGAGTTTGCTTGTATGATTAATTCATGACACATTTCTGTTTGGAATAAGCTCAGTGGTGAGACTGGATTTGTTTGTCCTTATCTCTTCCAAGGCAAGACTTGTTAAGTGTTAAAGATCTGATTTGGGTGACATAACACTAGTGAAGTCTTTTGGGAGTGGCATTTAGATGTTCTACTTGGATTCAACAACCACTAAGGAATTAGCCATCCTTAACTTTGTAAAAATCAAAGATATTGAGGACTTACTTAAACAAAGATATTTTGTATCATCAGCAGAGTCAAAGCAGATATGTTGTGCCAATATAAGTAGGTTTAGGTGAGCTGCATTTTGCACAGAGGTAGCACAGTTTTATTTCATATTTAAATCAGTTTAGCAGCATTATTTCATATATGCATAAAACTGGAAAATGGAATTTTCCTCTCTCTTCCTTTTGAAGGACACATTCTCCTTGAAATATTGGTGGTTAAAACCCTTGAGCACAAGGAAGAGTATAATGTAATCACCATCTCTTGGCTCATTTTTAATATTTGATTGAATGTTTCTTCTCATGTTAAAGTGCCAGTCATTAGATCTTCCTTAACATATGTGTTGCCCTACTGTCAAGAGCAATATGTTACAATCCATAAGGTATACTTATTAGTCTATGCGTATTGATTCAAATAATTGTAGAGTGGGATGAATTTTTGAAACCAATCTGGTATCTCACCTTACATGCCCTGAATTATTTTTCCATAAATGCATAGTTTACCTAAAAAAAACCCCAAAACCAAACCACTAAACTTTTTTCTGTACTAAAAATACATGATTATATTTTAAATGAATGTATTTGGGTTTATGGTTCCCTAAGAAAAAATGAATCCTAAATTAGGAGACAGATTGGTGGTGGTTTTATATATGGGTTGATAATTTTATACGGTACGGGGAAGAATTTTATTTCTGTAAAAAAGGAAGAGATGTCACTGTGACCAAAATACAGAGTTGGGAATGCAGCTATTTGTTAAAAGCCCCAGCACAATTGTTCAGTATAATGTTCAGCAAGTAACTTAAGCCTTATGCTGTTCTGGATTGCCAGTGAATTCAGTAGGAATAGGAGAAGTCTGTTGTATGTCCTGCTTACTTTTTTTAAAAATAGGATACAGGTATTCAAGTACTTCATGGAATGGGAGGAAGATTAATAAATTTATATCTGTAAAATTCTCTGAGAATCCCTAGAGATGGATGTTCAATACATGCAATTTTAATAATAATAGGTAAGAGATAAGAGTTTGGCCATCTCAACCATTTCTGCATAAATGTTTTAAAGATTAGATTAGAAGTGGATCTAAGTATTACTGAACTCCTGGAGTCATGAGCTGTGGGAAGAGACACTCCATCCTTTCACTGTGTTATTTGTTCCTTTTTTTTTTAGTTCACAAGATTTGTGTTTCTGAAGCCTATGAAGCAGATTCCTTCTATACAGATAGACGTTTGACTTCTGCCTTTTGCAGAAAGGCAGAAATATGATTCATTTTTCATTTCCCAGAGATACTGTGCCAATTTGCAGTTTTCCATTATATTCATGTAAAAGACATGAAGAGAGTGTAATGAAAAAGAAGTCTCTTCTTAAAATGAAGATGCAAGCTCTGAAAAGAGCTTCCCATCATGTTCACTGTAAAACTATTTCTCATCTAGTTAAATCTCTATCTGGTATCAGGCTCTGTGGAAGCTCTGTTCTTTTTTTGCTGTAACAGACTGCTCTGAAATCTCCCAGTCGTTTCTCTAAACATCAGTGTGCAGCTTTCATAAAAGTAGCATACGCACAGCTGCAGAAGAAAATCTGATGGTGATTAAGTCTGCTAAGGGACACCCTAGAAATCTTTCTGCTTCCATTGATTTGGGTGGAAGCTGAGGGTATTCAGCACCTCTATAGTCTCAACCCTTTGTGGAAATACATCCTAGATCCTGAGTTTCCCTTATAATCAGGAGCTGACACTGGAGCTGAATGCTGAGTAGGACATTCATGCTTATCTGCATATCTGCTATCAAGCGCATATTTGTCATTCTCATTTTCAAAAGTCAATCAGCTGCACCTCAAAAAGATGGTCACTACCCTGTCCTCTCCTGACCTTTCTAAGAGCAAGGAAGTTTGGAGAATGCTGTAAGTATGCAAAACAAAAAAAGGTAGCCACTGTTAGAAGATTGGTTTTGCTGTACACAAGTTGGCACAGCTTCAGAGGGGGTGATGTTTTATCGCCAATCAAGAGATCATCTTCATTCCGGAGACAGTGTCTCAGATTTTTGATTTCTTGCCATATGTTTTGCTTCTCCATTCTTGATGCAGATAATTCTGTTTTCTTAACCTGATCTTCCAGCCAGTATTAGTCAGAAAAGATGTGGACACAACAAAGGTTCCCCCTTTAAGCTCATAGCCTAAGGTCAAGGAATATGAGTCATAAATGGAGGGCAGTGCCAATGCATGGTCTCCTACAAAAGAAGATCCTTGTGCAGAACAAGAATTTGATATTACAAATCATCCTTAAGCTATGTTGATCATGTTGCACACAATCAGGTTAATGAGATCAGAAATGTGTGTGCTTCTACTAGGCCCATCAGAAGGAAGCTGCAATAAAAACTCTCATCAGTCCTAAATCCTCTTCATTAAGAGATTTTCATGTGAGTTGATTTTGTTCTTAAAGGAATAGTAAACTGTCTCACAATTTTTCCTACCCAGTGGCAAATATCCTCTGGTTTATTTGATGGAGCCCCTTGACTAAAATTAATTCTTCCATCTTGTGGAAGAATAGTAGTCTTTACTAAGAAGTAGTCTTTTTCCTGTTTTGAATTACTGTTCAGAGCACAAAGAGAGTCTAGCTATTCTTTTAGCTATTAGAAGGCCCATTCTGACGATTCATGGCATAGTGGTTTTTAGTTAAGATCCACTGCTTTTCTGTCCTTCCAGAGAATAAAACTTAGAAGCCAGTATAGAATATGATAGTTTGTTAAAGAACTAATTGTGCATTTGATTTTTTAAATTTCTCTGATCTGGGTACTCAGCTACTCTGAACTCAGCTACTACCAAGACAGTGGCATCTTGAATTCATTCCATGTTTTCCAAAACAGAAAGGGTCAACGTCCCTTCAATTTACATTTGCTTTGAGGTTATTCCAGTAATCCAGTCAGTGTGGCATTAATATTAATATTTAGGCATTGCTGCCAATATGATGATGGGGAAAGACTGCACAACTGAAGTTAGAGGCAGACAAAYCTGAAGAGCCATGCAGACTTTTTCTCTTCCTCAAACAAAATGTATTCTGTAGGTTCAGGTTATCTGCAGATGTAAATCTTTGCATCTGTGTAGAAAGGCAAGGTTTGTAGGGAGAAGCAGTATCTTCTATCAAGCCAGGTATTGTAGCTGGCGTACAAAATCTAGATTATTTGGCACAAAAACTTTCAGCTTGCAGTTTGTATACAGGGAATGGACAAAATTCCTTCCATTCTACATAGCACCACCTTACATGGGGATGTGAGAACATTTCCATGCTCCCACAAAGTGCAGTGTCCTTTTTCATTATGAGGAATGATACTTGCTCTGAAATGGCAAAGGGTGGCATGAGGAGTTCTGTGCTGCAGACAGCCTGACTGGGAACTGGATTGAGAATGAGGAGACTCATTTCACTCTGTCTGCTGAATTGTCAGGGAAAGTTAAATTACCATCAGTGTCAACCAATGTTAACCAAGCTGAATTCTCATGGGAGAGCATCCATTTCTTATAAGTGGAGCCACTTATATCTCTAGGTCTTGGCTGAAATCTTACACGTGAACAGACTTAGCTAAGTGTATAGTCTCACCATGACAGTGATGTGTGGACAACTGTAGAGCAAAGAGTTAAGTGTTCTTTTGCCTGGAGTTTGAAAATTACAACAATGAATCTCTAAGATTCATAGCATTTTAGACAAGAATTTTTTCACAGTTGAGACTTGAAAAAAAAGTCATGGCTGCATCTCCACTAAGGTTTTATAAAACAGGATGAGAAGAAAAATTCATTTGATATCTGCTGCCTTGTATGTTCAGGAAATGCAGAAGCAATGCTCAAAAAAACCCTACTGTCTCCTTCTGGCTGGTTTATAAGGTTTCAAATGTCTCTGAAATGGCTCATTACAAACCAGGTCAGAGTAGGACACTTGGTGCCCTCCTGAAGTTCACTTGCCAGGGATGGGAATGCTGGACTGGTCTTGTCAGTTCAAATTCCCTTCAGAGACAAATCCTTGAGCCCCTTAATTCTTCCTCCAGGGAAGCAGGGCCTGGCAGTGCTATCTGCTTGTTTACACTGCTGGTGTTAACTGCTTCCTCTCAACTTGCCTCTGCATTCTATCTCCTCTACAGTTCAAGTTAAACGAAATGCTGAACAGACGGCCCTAGTCATAACATTCGGGCACTTACCTTCACTAGTGACTAATCCCTCCTGGAATCCTTTCTGGCTGGAAGTCGGAATAACCTGAGCATCATGCAACTTTGAGAGGCCAGTCCTGATGACTGTTGGACAATTCACTGCAGTGCAAGACCCTGCCCTTGCATCTTAGCTACTAGGAATTCAACCTTGTGATGTGCTGAGCATATTTCTTTTCAGTGACCCCACTGCCATATGAGATCAGACCTTTAAGAAGCCACTGAAGCCTCAGTGATGACCTCTTGAATTATTGATGTTGCCACTTAATGAGGTATGTGTGTGTGTGCAGGGTATCCTCCTTTGTTTATCAAAAGGTTTGGAATGAATACAGTAAAAGAAAAGCCTGAGAAAAGACAGAAAAAATGTAGGTCCTTGGAACAGGATCACATACATTCCACACAGAGCCCTGTCCCTGGCCTGGTCTGGTGTCTGTGTGCGAGTGGTCCCCCTTTGCCATAACTGTTGCTCAGGGAGGCCCTGTAGATGGAGAAAGGCAGCAGAGGTCTTCAGTGTCAGTGCAGAGGAAAAGGCCTTCCACAGGGTTGACTGTGGCTTCTGTCTGAACAACCTGGTGGCTTTTGAAGCAGACAGAGCTGCATCCCATCACAACATGTCGTGATCTGGCATTCACAGAGTGTGTTTAGAAGAGTGATTAAAAGTCTTTTAGCTACAAAGCGAGTCCAGTCATCTTTGACAAAAGGCACTGCTGGGGACTTCTGTCCCTAAAGAGGTCACCACAGGATACAAAACGGAGAATGAACAGGTCTTCTGTGCAAGGCACACTTAACATGTTGCCATAGAAACCAGTTACTTAATTCAGGCATACACAATTCTTCCAGCCCCCAGTGAATTCCAGTAATGGGTTTATTATATCACACTTCATTGGTGTCATCTGTCACACAGACACTCACATAAATGAACCAGCCTTTGATTCAAAACTCCCTTCCACTAGCTAGACCCAGTAGGGGAAGGGTCTCCTTTTGGGTCTGGTGGTTATAAGCAGGTCAGTGTTCTACCCTGCTTTGCATGCTAATGTCTTCCTTTCATGCAAACGTCATCTTCGATGGAGGAGAACATTTGTTTTCATTTCCCGATATTCCAGTTGATTAAAAACGTGCTCTTAATCTCTCAGATCCTTGAGTGCACGTGCTGTCAGGATGCAGGTTGCAACATTTCGGTCCTTGTTTCCCCCATATGATGTTTGAACTGTAAGTCACACTACTGTCTGATGCAATGTTGTGGTAATTTCTCCTTTTGTTTGGGCCAGAGTTTTGACTTACATTAGCTGACCTCAAGGCTCATTTTAGGCTCCATGACTATATAGTACAGTGTTTTTAAATTAGAAAAGCAGATGGATGGACAGGTAGGTAAAAAAGGTCTCAGTTGATGCATAAGACTCCATGCAAGCATTGCCTGTAGATGCACTTACAGTAGTGCACCTTGAAAAGGTGGGGTTGGTTTTAGTTCATGATGTTATGTTGGAGGTTGGCGTACTGAAGCTGATGAGCATAGCAGTAACTATTCTCCCTTAGGAATAGTTAAGAATAGGATAAAGATTAGAAGCACTTGTTTCCCATTTAATATATAATTTCTTATAGTGATAGAAGTCAACAGGCAAAACATAGGATACTTAACAGGCCAGTCAGGACTTAAGACGTGCTTAGTGGAGGATTTTCACTGAGAAGTGTTTATAAGCATAGAAAGTTTGGTGTTGATTTTGTGGTGTTTCGTATGAAGTAAATGAAGTGTAGGCAATTGGCAGTGAATAAATTGCTCTGCCTCCTAGACCAGAAATCATCAATAGAGCAAGTTTATTGCCAGAAGAATTAAGATGGGGGGACCTAGGATCTCAGATAGATAGATTCTAGCTGCAGAAGTACTCTGGATCTGAACAGGAGTAAGGGATTTAGTAAATGCTGGAGTAAAAGAAAACTGCAAAAGAGACATCAGGAAGTAATCTCCTTGCATTTCTACAGGACTTGTTCCCCAATGCATGACACCTTCTGTCTCAGCTGTACCTTATCTGAGATGGAATGGAGATGCGGGACCCTGTCAGAGGTGAAAGATAAGGGATGATCTACAAGAGACAAGGGATACACCTTAACTTAGTGATACATTATGTTCTGTTGTGACATTGTCTCATCACTCACCCAAATGTCTTTTGCTTCCATTCTAGTCTCCTAAAAGTTTCTCTTTTGCCAAGTTTCCTGCCATGCTCCCAGGAAAAGCCTCTTTCAGTGGTCTTGGAGGACCACCAGACTGTGCTGACTCAGGGAGATGCATCTCAGTTTACAGATGCATGTAACTTACTGCAGCTCTAACACCTTCTCCTTTCACACCCACATTCTCAGTTCTGGAAGCCAGTTGACCTGAAACCTTTTTTCATGATGTGTCCCACATGGGTTTTAAACCTAGGTGTTCTTAGTAAGCCATGTCTTTTTTTGATTCCTTTTGTGTCCTGTAAAAAAGGAATTTGTGTCTCTTCTCCAAGTG
The DNA here is from genome assembly GCA_035582835.1 of Phoebastria nigripes. Taxonomy (NCBI): domain Eukaryota; kingdom Metazoa; phylum Chordata; class Aves; order Procellariiformes; family Diomedeidae; genus Phoebastria; species Phoebastria nigripes. The sequence goes on along the minus strand of JAYKAV010000556.1, from coordinate 4,524,404 downwards.
AACAGGACAACGCCCAAGAAAAACCTGAGTGTCATGCAGTGGAAATTACTTCAACTCCCTCAACAGAGAAAACTGGCATTTATCTCAGAGCATTAATTAGCATTTAAGTTGGAACGGTTTTGATCATTTCAGAAATGTTGTCAGCTTGTGAGCTTCTCAGCAATCCAAGGCTTAGCCAGAATCAGTAATTGGATAGGTCAGAGTGGAGGTGAAAAAGAAGCAGAGAACACTGCAGAAAGCAGTGGTGGGGATTCAGTCAGCTTCCTTCCAAGTCAGTTGTGAGTCAGTGCTTGAGGGGATGCCCTGGTGACATTTGTGACATCTTTAAAATAAGGTGTAAAATTACAGTTCTGAGATGCGTGGGCAAAGCTCCTGTGAGACTTGTAGTAAGAGTAGCAGTGTCACTCAGGCAAATCTGGTCAGGTATCACTTTAAATAACTATACTCTGCCTCCCTTTATTTTCATTCACAAAAGAATCTGCTGTGTCATATTGCTGACCTGAAAAGCTGATGCTTTTGCACCCTTGCCATAGTGGCATTTCATGGATTGATTAAGAGGTCTCTGTAAAGTCTGTCCAGAACTTCAGAATCGTTTTGGGTTAATGTGCTGTGAAACAGTATTTGTCTTGTTCTCTGTTAAGTTGCCATACAGATTCCTGTGTGCTGCTTTAAAGCTTCAGCTCTCCATCCTGTGGAGGAAGTGACCTCTGTATGTATTCAATCCATGTAACAGTTCATGAAAGTATTTGGGATCTGCAAGGGTATGACCTGTAAATATATGACTGTTCTTACWATTACTATTGTTTTCTAACATCTACTACCACAGCATAGATTGATTAAGCATACACATATTCATTTCAGTGTAGTTGCTGCCCAAGTTGACAGAATCATTTTGACACTTGCAATCACAACGGCTTGTGTTGTATGAATGTTTTATTACTTGATTTTCTGCCATCCACTTCTCAGATTTGTTGTAGCAGCAACACATGGTCTTAATGATATTCCCCAAGGTTAAGTAAGCACAAAAGCCAACATAGTGCATGGCAACAGGGGATACTGTACTAGAGAAGGAAGAGTTGTTTTGCATTTAAGGCTGAGTCATTTGCCTCAGACCCTGTATTCTGTTCCTTACTCAACCAGAATTGTCCTGTTTTACCATGAAACACTTCACCTTTCTGTGCTGCTCTTTCCCCATCTGTGAAACGGCAACAGGACCCTTATATGTGTGCTGAAGATCATTAAATGGATCTTGCAAAGTACTTCCAGATTTTTGATTGGAAGGCACACAAGAGTGGAAAATTATATTAGTTGCCTAGATTCTGTATTGACGTGGCAAATTGTAGTCTCTCTACAGAAGACATTTGGATGTATTTGACTTAAATGTATCATGATAACTGACCAGCAGAATTACTCCTCCAGGAACAAGACAGTTTAGTAGTCAGATGATCTGCTCCAGATTTCTAATATGCAGAGATGTTTCCCAGCCTGTTGCACACAGATGAACTCTGTCTCTCCTTACTGCTGTTTCCCTGTCTCAGGTATAGTACACTAGTTTCTTTCTTCTCAAGTGCATTTTGAAGTGCACTGCTGAAACCACTGTGTTTTTTGAAGCCTATCTGGACCATTTACCTCACACCTGAGCTTAATTTGCAGCCAAGTATTACTGCCAAACCTGCTTGATCACTTCCAGACAGGGAAACCAAGAGGATTGTGACTTCTCTAAGGAAGAGAGAAGGAAGTGAAAGGACGCTAGCCTCTGTTGTGACTACAGGAATATTTTATAATCTCCCTTTGTGCCTTTATGTCTCCTCTATAAAACGTTACCAATGATATTTACCATCTTTCCCATCCAGACTGTTTCAAGATTGATGAATGAAAAGGGTTATAACTAAACTAAGTATCTGATTACTAAGTAGTCGTTAATGTTCTTGTCAGAGGAATTTATCAGAGTAATTGTGTATTTATTTTAAAAGAAAGCCTTCTGCGTATGTTTAATAGCACATCAGAATATTCATACCAAGGGAGGGCCTTTTCCCACTGTTGAATAGTGAAACCTGGCTGCTCACTTCCACTTCGTGTTTCTAAACAGTTTCATTTCTGGAGCCTATGGCTTGATACAATCAGAGTGGTCACTCCCAGCAAGAAAAGTTACATTAAACTTAGGGGAAGGATGTATTTAAAAGTCRTCCAATCATCTAGGACTTCTTATATGAGAAGAAAAAGAAAGACCATGCAGTTCATGTCATCCTAAAGTAGGAAAACAGTTTGGGTAAATCAGACTCTACAAATGTGTATTTCCCTATGCCTATTTTGTTGGAATTCTAGTTCAGTTATTGGCATCTGCATTGTAAAATTAGGCAATGTTAATCCTACCCTGTGCAACTCTCATAAAAGACATTTGTTAAAGCGTTTCCATTCATTTTCATTGATATATAATTTCTCTTCTTCTTCCCCTTTATTTTCTTAACACAAAGCCTTTGGGGATGGGCTACCTTTCTTCATTTATATGGACAGTATCTCTTTGAGCACATACTCTCTGATTTTCAGCCAGTCTTCAGCTGTTTGACATTAAACTTAGTCCAAACCTCAGTTATTGCTTACCTCTCCTCTGGTGCAGGGCACTGCATCTGAATACCTGGAAGTGCACATGGAGCCTTCCTCAATGAGATCATCCTGGAGCCCAAAAGTCTCTGTACAGTTGACAGAGAAATACTTGTAGGGCCTCCAAGTCTGCCCATAGTCCTGGGATCTTTCCAACACCATCACAGCTGGGCGAGGTGACTTGAACACAGCAATGACATGGGTCATGTAGAATTCTGTTTCAAAGTCCAGTCTGATTTCTTCCCTGTGTACCCCTTGGGCAGACTGCCACCAGGAGATGGGGTTTGCAAAGAAATCGTCTGTCATGTCAGCAGGAAGATGGGAGTTATCAGGCTGGTTGGCATTGCATTTGGTGCAGCGAGGCTGCCCACAGCCATGGGAGACCTGATGGAGGAGATTCTGGTCTGGGTAGAAGCAGTACAGTTCTGTACTGTTCTGGCCACAGGTGGTGAGAGTGACTGGTGTCCTCCCTGTTGCAAGGTTTCCCACTGGAGGGTTGCAAGAACGGCCATTACAGCGGAAGGCTTGTAGCCTCATGGGATCTGAAAGACAGGCAAAAGAAACACAACTAAGTAGAATTTCTCAAATAGTTCTCAGGCTGTAACACAGGTGACCATGCAAATGTTTGGAGTCCTCATCTGGGGACTGACATCCAAGAGGACTCCTTCTAAGGAGAGCTACTTCATCTTTTCACACTAAGTTTGGAGGGAGTTTCTCAATAAATCTAGTCCTTGTTTTTGTTGCCTAACTCAGAAGCTGAGGTCTTTAGAAAACTCATGCTTATGGCGCTTAACTTTGATTTCTGTTGAAAATGCAGTTGTGTCGGTCTATTGAATTTTATGTTTAACCACAAAATCTTGCGTTTTCTTACTTTCACTCCAGTAAAGCTCTGTATCTGAGGACTGAATTTATTCAATGCATTTATTTTCATTGTTATCAGAAAGCAAAGTCACTGTACTATACAATGTAGATACATTAAGAGATGATTCCTGCCCAACAAATTACAGAYACTAATTACACAAACAAACACATAAAGAAAGCATGTATTTCTGTAGTTATGTGTTACTGGCATAATTTTGAGGGGTGTTGATTTTCTACTGCTCCTATTGAGATCAGCTGGAGTTGTTAATACTTAGCAGAGCTGAAAACCAAGTCTCTCTTTTGTTTTAAATACCTTGACATGGAGGTAGGTGACTATATTCTGTTTGCCAAGTTTACAAATACTGGCAAATTTTTGGTATCATCAATGTATATATCTACTTATTTCTAAATTAAGAAAAGGTAGGGATAACTACAAAGTCTTAATATTGTTTGGAAATCAGTAGTGTCTTGTGACACTGGAATTAAAGGTCATTCCAAAACCTTATTACCATCCTGGAGAAAACTGCTTTTCTAATGACATACAATGTCCTCTTTGCAACTTAACAGTCTAGAAGGAGTTAAAGACTGACCTTGCAAGGTCATAAATCTAATCCAAGAGGTCACAAGTCAGATGACTGGATCTAAGTCCTACAGGAAATGACCCTTCCAATGAAACATAGGATGACCGTAAACCCTGGGTAATCTAGGAGCAGTTCAAAGGTCAGCTATTAGTTCAACATTCTAGGTCAAATTTTAAAATCCCTACTCGGTTTATATTCAGCCTTTCCTCAGGCAAAATTAGTTTTAAAATCAAGTTAGGTCAAAGAAAAGACTCTCTAATTCAGCCTTATAAAAATACTCAAATCGTAAATGTAGTTGGATGAAACTGATGTCCCTCTTTCCAGAAGGAATGTTTAAGGTGAAAAAATGTGTCCAGCGTGCATGGTTTTGCCTCTGAGTTGCTTCTATCCTTAGTTCCTTAGTGACATTTCTGCACAGGCCAGAAGAGAAAGGTCAGAGATGGACATTGTTTTGGAAAACACCTCATGCATTTTGCTTCCCAGGATTAGGACACAAAATGAAGTTGCTGTATGTCCACTGAATCCCGTTGACCAATGGTGTGTGCCATTTTAGCTTACATACAGCATAGGGTAGTCTTAAACTTCAGATAGTAAGGAAGCAGATCATCCAAAAATGCTGTTGACTACTCTTAGAAACAGGTGGAAGCCACCTTCAAAGGAACTTGGACTTAATGTGTGTTTGCCTTACAGACATTGTAAGCAGCAGCCCCAAGGAAAGACGGGGTGTCTGGAGACACAGTGGGTTTCCTCCTGGTGGAGGTTGTCTTCCACCAGTGGCTGGAATGGACTGGCCAAGATTTTTTGTAGTATCCCAGTGAAGTCCTAGGAGACTGGCAGAGCTTAGAGGGCAGCAGTGCCTGAATTACATGTGCAGCTAGTAGTCCTCAGATCAAAGGAATGAAAGGTGCCCCTCCTCAGTCCCACCACCACTCCCTGTGCCAGCACAGAGATGAATTTTCATGAGAGGAGGAGTTGCAGAAGTCAGCTGGAGAGGAAAGGAGAGAAGATGGGGATGTTTGGCACTATCAGTTCTGTTCTTTGCTCCCCAACTTCAACTGAGCGGGTGATTCTTAGCACTACTGCAGATACTCCACCAAGACCTCACACCATCCTGACTGCTTGATGACCATTTCAATGTATTTTCTTTCTGATTATGAACTTCTTATTCCATCTGAGCCTAGTACAGTTACAGGGGAACACCAGGAGCTTCAGAGATTTTATCTGAGAGGTTCCTTGAAATTTCTCTGAGTCTTTTTGTCCTGAGAAAGGACTCGGGTTTCCACAAAAGTTGTTTAGAGCTTCCTCCTTTTTGCAGAGCATCTGAAATTCCAAATTTTTGTCTGCTCTGGAGGGTGAATTTCACTGAGTCATGCAGAATTCTTGAAATAAAGATAGATCTACCCTCGCAGGTCAGCAAAAATATAATGAGGTACAACTGCATGCCTCAATAATGCCTTTGCAAGTGGCATTTAGGTTCATGTTCATGTCCAAGCTGTTTGGTAAAAATTACTGGAAATAAGGAAAGCACAGCAATTTCTGTGTTTAAAGTAGATTGGATATTAACTGATTTTGCTCAGTGCTGCAGAAAGGTGTCATCTTTGCCTCCAGAGAATTTAAGTGGGACAGGTCTTACAACTGAGCTTTGAACAAGCATTAGCTCTGACTAAGAGTCAGGTTACTTAGTTTTGATTAAGAATGGGTCCATGTTAMAAATGCTATTGGACTATGGATAAATATACCATGTAATTAAAAGAAAGTCCATCTCTATTGATGGATCACACCACTGAAGCTTTCATAGAGGAAGTGGGATGCTGGAGTTCTAAATTTAAAGAGTTATATAGGGGAAGCTTTCCAGACAAGAATGTGAGAAAGTAAAAAAGAAAACATTTTTTAAAGGGAATGGGTGCTTTTTGTATTTCCCATAAATGGGCTATTAGTCTTGTATTGAGTTTTTCAGCAGTTTTTATCTGAACCTGGAAAAGGAAGAAAAACATGATTGTTCTCCTGAACAACAGTCACAAGAAGGTTTATCTTCTCTGCCTGCTAATGCAGCAACACCAATAAACAGTTCCTGTCTGAACTGCTGTGTCATTAGGAAAATGGGAGAAGAACAAAGTGCAAATTAGCAGAAGAGAGTCTGAGAGAAGGAGAGAGATTGGAAAACAAAATCTGCAGTCGATTAAAAGCTTTGCATTTAAAGAAATCAATTGGCAGAACATTGCTTGGCCACAAGGATAGCGTAGCCTGTCCATCACTCACTGATTCTGTGGAAACAACATGAAATGTTGAATCTGGACAGCAAGGGGGGACCGCTGCAGAAGAGAAACAGCAGCCAGGCGAACAAAAAACTTGCCCCAACTGCCAGGAGGACTCATTGAATAATTCATAAAGAACTAAACAKTTTGATTGCGCATGGGCACTGCATGTTATTATGAAGTTGATTAGCTTTTACTCCATGGAGGATGGCTTGGCTCCATAAATGGCATGACTAATTTATTTGTTTGTTTTCTGGTCCCTCAGAGCTGTGCCACAAAGCGGCAGGTCAATGGCACATGCCTGGCACGTGTTATAATAATGGTGTTGTCCGATGATTAGGGAATCATACAGTTCAAGGGAGGTCATACTATTGGTATTCCTGGGACATCATTTCAAACAGAGATCTCTTACTTCAGAGCCTTGTAATGCAACAGAACATTGTAGACATCAACTAAAAACAGGTTCAATTTTTTTTAGGTTTTTTTTTTCACCCCCCATTGGATACCCAACAGAAGAAAGGTCATATGGCAACTCAGTCAAAGCCTGCTGATGTAACTGGAAAGATGCCTAATATTTTCTGCGTTATTTAAATTGGAATTTTTATTTCTTTTCCATATGCAAATTTATGATTGTGTGTGTTCAAGTCTCCTACAGTGAGACAGGAGGGCAAATTTCACAGTTCTGAGCAACATGTAAACACTAAAACCTTTGGGCATCTTCTGCTATGTTTTTGATGGAGCAGTTTCAGCATGTATGTCCAACCTCGATTTCACTTGTTCTGTATCTGTTTAACTTTTTTCTTAATAACCAAAAACTTTTAAATGTTCTTTTAAAGCCAACCACCCTGGGGACATGAGTTGCTCAAGTTTTTATTAATCAGACCTAGAACTTTACCCCTTAATACTGGTTACAACCGAAGTGCTATAAAACCCTTTGGTTTGTCTGGGGCCAACATGCAATAAGTTTGGCAAGTCTTCATCCATTTATGAGTAGCCTGATGTATTTCTGCACTAAAATAGCCCTGATGGCTGGAGCTAATGAGCCAGCGTTCCTAAATACCCAAGAGGTGAAGTTCTGAATATGCTACGAAACCAAGCTGCCTCCATGACCTGAGGCATGGATAGAAGAGTAAGATCCCAGGTCTGGGMTCTCTTCCACTGTGGCCAGTTGCAGTCTGCCTGCCCGCATCCCTCCTTGGAACAAGGGTGGGCTCCAACACTTACAGCTTCATTTGCAGATGAGCTGAATAACCCCAGACCAGAGGAAACCAAACCCTGCTGATAATCAGGTCCTGCAACGGATTTTAAGCTTGGTGCTAGAAATGGCCATTTTTGACCATACCACGCCCCCTTTTGGAGGGCTGCCATTGGGAGGAGAGCTGGCCCGGGCACWGCTCCTCGGGGTGCTGCTCCCCTGGGGAGGTCTGGGCTGGCCGGGGCTGAAGCAAGAGCCCAAGCTGTTGTCAGTCCTATTAACTGTCCCAATATGCAAGAGTTTTCAGACCACTGCAGAGTTTGTTTGAGGGGAATAACGCCCTCCACCTGCATAAGACTAGGGGAAGGATCACCCAAGTGTCACATCTCACAATATAAAACCTTGGTGACTCCTCCAGCCTAACAACTACGGGTTTTTTTTTCCCTTGGCATTGTATTTAAAGATCTAAGGAGCCAATCTTGACAACCCAGACTGTCTTCTTGCACAGAGATGGCAGAAGCAAATATTGTACTCCCCACAAATATTGTACTTCATGTACTCCCCACACAACTGCTCCATCAATTTGTTTCACTTCTGACCAGGAAGGACCAACTATAGGGCTGAAAAGGGAGTTTACTGTACAGGCTAATAAAGTATGTCAAAAACATACTTCTCTGTACACCTTTCTGCTCAGGAAAAGGCTGAGACTTCCAAATCATTTTACACAGGTTGGCTAAACACTGTCTGAACTAACCTTAGTCTGAGCAGTACTGATCCTGCCTGTAACAGGACCTGTAAAGATTCTAGGTTAATTCAATAATAAAAAAAAAAAAACAAAAAAAAAAAAAAAAAAAAGGAATTAAAAATGAACAGGTAACTCTTGTGCTTTCAGAGGCTGATGGTTTGTGCAACCTTTTGACTGAGCAGCATTTATTTATTTCAAGTGACATTGAATCCTTAGCGTCATCACCTTCAATATCCAGTTATTTTGCTGTTATTCACTATGTCCTACACCATTATTCTGAGTGTGTTTAGCTTCATACAGAACACACTCCCTCCCCTCAAATTCACTTTCCAAGCACTCTGCTGTGGGCTGCATTTCCTTGAAGATTCATTTTCACTTTGTGAATTGGATGCATAACAAATTTAGGCTYGTTTATAACAGGCTGCTTTCCGTAACGGTATCAGCAACTTTACCAGACAACTCTGTAACCTTTCTGTGCTATGTATCAACATATGTATCCTATAGGGAGAGTCCTAGCCTGGGAAACTAGTGAATGCCCAAGATAAGACACTAAGAGGACTAAGGTACCATGTCCTCTCTCCACTCATTCCCTGTAATGTTGTGATAGCCAGCCTTTTTCCCAAATGATTCACTGGAGAATATGACAGGATTGTAAATTCATGAGCTGTTTTCAGTTTTTAAGAAAATAACTCTTGCAGTTATGGAAATCTGATGTTTATGTTATCAAAAAGGTTCTAGCTGGGGAATAATTTGAGCTGAAGCCACCTGATACGCCTTTGACTTCACTGGAGCTTGCACGGTACCTGAACACTTCAATTGCTTTCAAAACACTGCATGTAGAGTGTTGTTCCTGTCCTAATACTCTGAGCACACAGGTGAAATTTAAACCACTGGTATGCTTTCCCGTACAGAAAGAGAGAACCCAAGACAGTATCTCAAAGGAAAAGTCACCAAGGATGTATTGTTGTTTTATCAATGCTTAATTTTGTTTTTCTGACCTGATCTGCATAATTCATCCCTTTTAACCTTAAAGATGTATTAAACCACAGCAAGAAGAAAACAATCTAATGCTTTGCTTCCTTTCCCTTAAGGAATTTGTCTCCATCATAATCCAGGTATTTTTAGGACCCTATGTAAACACCATTACAGCTGTATCATTCCTATATATGCTTATTTGTACACCCACATATACACACACAATTAATCAACTTCTCTTTCTGTCCTAATCCATTTTCTCTCTAATGCTAATTTAATCTTGTCCACTGCATGTTAACTATTAAGTCAGGGAACACACTGAATGAATGGACTCTCTTCGATAAATTGTAATTCCTAAACAGCGTCTCCGACTTTTAATGATGCAAAATGAAGTTAACAGAGAATAATTCAGATTTCTACAGTGATGCTGTCCAAGGATGTTGTCATTTCACTCTTGTCCTGCCTAGGGAGGCAGTGTTTCATCCTCAAAACAAATATCCAGCATATCTCAATCCATCCACTCTTTCTTTCTCTATTACTTTTCTTTCACAAAAATAATACACTTTTTTCTTTTAAGGATGTATGAAACTGTACATCCTATTATAAGTCTTTGGGAGGAAGCTGAGCTATAAAGCTGTGTATTGCAGGGAATAAGAAGCATTTGTATACATTGACTAACCCAGATTCCTTATAAAAATCCAATCTAAAATAAAGATGTTGACATACTTTTTTTTAACAAACAGACCTGATTTCTATCCTCTTTCCCCTTGCTAAACTTAGGATAAATTTTTTCATGAATGGCAATATTGATTTATTTTGCTTACCTGCTTCCCCATGGCCAGAAATAAAATATTCCAAGAACACAATCAGCATGATGCCTTTATGCTGCATGGCTGTCAGTAAAATATCTGTCCTCRGTGAAGCAAAAAAGAGCTGCAGTAATCTACAGGTTTGGTGCTTGCATGGCTTTTCTGTATTTTCTTTCTTTCTTTCTGCTCACCTTCCTCTCAGTGTAGGGGTCAAGGCTGCTGTCTCATTCTTCTTGTTCTCGTTTGGGTCCAGAGGTGGTTTTTTTTTTCAGGACTCAGATGTCTTCTGGGTGTCACCCGTACATTGCTTCCAATAAATAAATAAATAACAAGGATTTTCTGTGTCTTTACCCCTCTCCATGCAGCAGGCCGGGGACGTTCACATCCCTGATGCAGCCCCTCGAATGCACCATCAAGGGCTGATGCGACGCGGGGAGCTCTCTTCAGTCCGGTCCTTTGCGGTTGTTTGGATGCTATTTTGAAACTTTCATATCTGCTCCTTGCTTTTGGTGGAGCTTCGTTCTGGCTTTGCCTGGGTTCCCCCTGGCAACCTTCCCTACCCCCCTCGCACCTTCCGCAGCCTGCTGCTAACCGGGGTAGCAATGGGGTCCGGGCAGCGTGAACCCTGCTTTGTTACGAGGTCTACCCCAGTACCGTCTTTCCCTTTGCTCCCTGCAGCAGAGGGTCATAAGAAGAACAGAGTTGGCGTTTCTCCCTGAGAGATGATGAGAAGCAAGTGCTTTCTTGGCTCTTCTCTCTTTTTATTTTGGTTTGGTTTATTTTATTTTATTTCCCTCCTCCCTCTGCTGTCACGGAAGCCACTTCTCTCTCCCCCACCTCCAGGGGATTTGCTTCACGCAGCGAGCGCCAGGGGATAAGAGTAAAAAACAAACCCAACGCCAGCTCGCCGGTGCCGGTGCCTGGGAAATCCCTTGCCGTCTCTGCTGCTGGACCGCGGCTTCTGGCCGCGATTTAGGGGCTGTGGTTCACGCGGGGGGGCAGGCGGGCAGGCTCGGGCAGGGGGCTGCTCTCCCGGGGTGGAGGTGCAATGCCCAGCGCCCAGGCGAGAGGGGAAAAAAGGCGGGGGGAAGCCTGGGGGATCCTTCCTCCCTCCTGCTACAGCAAGGCTTAGGGCTGGGGGTTTCCTTCCCTCCCGAGGGCTGGTTAGTTATCTTCAAGTTTTGCCTCTGCCTCCCTTTCAGCCTCTAGCACATCTCTCAGTCCTAACTGGGCTGTTCTCCTCTCTGGTCCTGTCTGGCTGCAAAGGGGATTATTATAACATGTGATCTTCTTCCTGTTCTTTATATGTGCTGCTTTTTTTTTTTTTTTTTTTTNTTTTTTTTTTTTCTAGGGTGGAGGAGGAGGAGGAGGATGGGTCGGTTCCGCACCTCCTCGTCGGCTGGTCTGGTCCCTCTCGCGCTCAGATGCAAGCGTTGTTTTCCAGCCGCATCTTCTCCTCCAGGAGCCGGTGCGTGCGTGTGCGTGTGCGAGTGTGCTTATGTGAGTGTGCGTGTGTGTGTGTGTGCCCGGGGCGGGGGCAGCCTGCGCAGCCCGCCCGGCTGGTGCCTGCTGTCCCTGCAGCACCCTCTGCCAGGCCGCCCGGCACATGACACCTGCCCTGCCGCGGGGCACTGCCCGGCGCCCCGGGGACAGAGCCCCCGCCCAGGCACCCACAAGGCAGCCCCAGGGCGCGGGGAGAGCGGGGTGGCTTTGGGGTTTGGTTTAGGTATGGCTCACACGGTGTACAAACGGGCACATGCATCGGGTTTCTTTCCGTAATCACAGACATGAGCTGGGACATGCCAGGCAGCGAGGGGACTTGTGACTTCCCAGGGAAGCTGGGGTGTCTGCTCTGGCACCGCTGACACACATGCCTGCCCCAGCCAACCGGGGCATGTCCCTGAAGTCGGATTTGCTCAGGTAACTCCAACGCAAAGCTCCCAGGGACGCAGAGAGGCTCCGGCATGTAGTCATCAGCGGGTGAAAGTGCTCAGCCCTAGAAATCATTTTAATTCAGGGAGTGAGTTCCACCCCCCAAGCTTCATTCTCTCTTTCTTCAGCTTTCACGGCAGTGTAACGCCATTAACTTCTGCTTGATGTCACAGAGGGAAGCAGGTCCAATGGGAGTCCAAATATAGATGAGGTTATTCTTGTGCCCATGTGTGCACAGGATCAGACCTTAGAGGGATTTGGAGAATGTGGGTCATACAAAGAAGAATAAGGAAAGATTTATCTCCCTTTGGGGTGGGAGTGTTTATGTAAGGCAGGGTTATTTAGCTAGGTTTTGGGGTAGAATTTTCTGACTTTACCCTTATCTTCCTTTTTTGTATGTTTTTAATAAGAAAACCCAATAGAAAATTTTAAAATGTGAAGGAGGCTTTTCCCTCTCCTTTTTGTCTTTGCCTTTTGTTTGAAAACAGCTAAAATACTGTATAATTACAAAACAAAATTCTCCTCCCATAAATGACAGTTAGTATCCTTCAGAGGGTTTGAGTCTGCTGTGTGCTCAGCTCCCCTGGGATGTTCTGAGTTCTTTCAACTCAAGCATCTTCAGTGGGAGCTGGGGATGTGCAGTATGTCCTAGAGCTAAAGCCAAGGTGACATTAATGAGATGCTGTCATTTAATAATTGTGCTTTGTTGTCATCGCTTGTTAATTGCTGCCTTTGTGGGGAAATGCAGTATTTTTTTATTCCCAGGTTTTAGGCTCATTCCTAACCGAAATGTTTCTCCCAGTTAATTTCACCAGGCTTGAACTGCAGCACTTGAGAAAATTCCATGGCCAAGAGTTGTAGTTCTGTGGATGTAATAAAGGTCAAGAAGCTCCTGTATAATTTAAACAACAACTCAAAATGGAGAGCAAAGTTCATGTTGCACTGTAAGTGGAAAATCAAAGTTAAGTATATTAATGTACTTGTGATGTCTGGATGACAGTACCATAAGACTTTCTAGTTGTTGTTGACTGTAGGGTATAAAAGTGACTTAGAACTGAAAGCCTTAATTCTTCCTCCCAATTATTGCCTGTCTTGAGAAAACCACTACCAGTGCTAATGAGTACATTTCCAGTTTAATACTGCTAAAATCCATTCATGCCTGCGAGCTAAGAAGTGGTAACACCTAAGGGGGAAATTTTGCTGTTATCATTGACAACCGCTGTTGTCTAGAAGACGAATTGATGAGATCTGAGGAACAGCCCATACCTAGAGGTGTCAAACAGAGAATGCCCATCTTAGCTGAACAGTGTGTATGAAGAGTGATGTGAATAATAATTATTAAATTTAGTTATAGTTCCTAAACTATCGAAATGTAAATGCACAATCCTTGAGCTCACAGGCAAGGTTCATGCTCCAGACCATGACTCTCACTAGGACATTGGGGGAATCAGATGATTTGGAAAGTGACTGAGTTTGCTCTAGTGGCTTAGCATAGAACCAGCTGACAAAGCACCCAGAGAATAAACAGCAAAACTGTGAATCATTCATTTTGGGGCAGGAGGGAAGAGCCAATGGCATAGCACAGAGGGGGGAGGTGTGTCACCTGTGCCACCTGCCCTCTCTGCTTGACAAGCCTGTTTGCAAAAGCCAGAGGACAGGCTGTCCTCTTCAAGATCTACCCAGAGTGGTGATACATCTGAACCGCTTAGCATCTTTCTTTCCTGCACCCTTCGTTCCCTGTTCCTTGTATCTCTCCAGTTTGCCTTGCCTTTCCTCCTCATATTTCCTCAGCAGCTATGACCAGCCTGAAGGAAATCTGTCGTGGCCTTCCTCTATACCCTTTGCCTGAAAACAGAGGTCGGAGGAAAGGAATACCGCATGCACCCGTGAGAACCCCTAATCTCACTGCTCAGGAGAAAAAGGTAACATGGAGTTTCACAGGGCCTCACTTCCTTTCAGATAAATGCAGCTTGGGGCAGCAGACCTGATTACCTCAAATGGTTTTCTGAGTGTGCACCTAACTTTGTGGCAAATGTATTTCCTTGGTGTTATAATTTCAGTGGGTAATGGAACAAAGTACTGGAAACTCTTCTGCTTGCTTTCTTTCTTCCTCCCCCAGAGATAAACAGGTTGATAGGAGGAAGATTTGCTGCACAACAGCTTCTGTGATTTTAAATGGCTAAATAAGAGGCATTAGACTTCAATGCTGTCAATCCAGCATTGTTCCTTGGAGATGAAATTATGAATGCTGTTGCAAAAACACTGCATATGTATGGGAGTGAAAGCTAACCTCTCAAATACAAAAAACATCAAATGTGGCGAATCAACATCACGGTACAAGCTACACATCTGTATATTTGCATAAAAGATCCAAAGACAATTTATTTTAACCAGTAGTCTGAAGCATCCTGGAATTTAGGCAAGTTTGTAGGGAGTTGAGTTAATTATTTGTCTTTAGTTGTGTAATTCTTTTCCTGTCTCTTTTTGTTTGAATAGTCTGTGTACACACTAAAGTAATCATTGCATTATTTTATGTTAGAGATTTAAAAAAAATCATCAGCAGAAAATAATGGTCAATGGGTGGACATCCTTAGGAATTTGTGTGGGAGAGGATAAGGTGGGTTCCTTAGTTTGAAAGTCTGTGTTTCATCACATGTAACATCACTTATAATGTGACATTCTGGTCAGAACACAGAAGTTCCTTCCCCACTAACCAGTTGCACGCAACTTCCTTGCCTTCGTGGGAGTTCCCCACTGGCATCAGCAGCCAAATTCTTTCAAAGACCATTTCCACAAGCAGAGGAGAGCCTAGTCAAAGGGTAGAAAGAGGAGCAGCTGTGAGATATCCAAAGAGGATATACTTCAATGTCAGGAGCATTCATGACTGAGGCATCCTGTCTGTGCCTGGGACAGCTCAGACACATGGAAGTGTGGCTACTAAGTGTGCATAAGGGGGCTGTGGTGTATGGTGATGGCTGTGAAGATAAGGGAGCAGGGACTGAGTTTCACTGCATGTCAGAACGTTGCCAATCATCTCCATTTTATCCCTTGCCTTTGCTAAATCACTTTTCCCCATGAGACATCTGCTATAGCATGAAGGAGTCCATGTTGGAGGAGAGAAGATGGTATCTCTCAAAAGGATGCCAAACCTTACTCTCTACCTGGGGAGAGAAAGGTAATGACAAACTCCTCACTCCCTATATAGAAACTGAAATAGTTTCCTGCCTCCTTTAAGTGTTGCAGGGAGATGGCAGTAGACTGATTTTCTGGTCCCAGTCTCCTGTCTAACATCCTACCCTCATCTCTCCTTCTTATCTACCACATGTGATAAGAGGTCATGCTAGTTGGGTTTTTTATTAGACTGTTAAAGATTTAAAAGCTTCCTTTCTGATTTATTTTACTCTTAATCTTTCACCTTAAACTCTTAACAGAGTTACAGGCTCAGCTGGTATTTATTTTATATCTGAAAGGTCAAATCTCTTTTTTTTTAAGAGGTGTTCCATGCTTAGAAAAGCGTGTAGACAGACAACTATAGAAAAGTTTGTCTGTCTACACGGTGGTTTTTAAGTCTTGAGACAAGCTTCCAGATTTTGTTGGCAGTGTATAATGCTGAGCATATTGCGAGGCTTGTCTTTATGTATGACACTGTGTTCATTTTCTAACTGAAGTACTCAGGGGAAGCTTTGACAGAAGTTAAGTTAATAATGCTCTGCTAATTTCCTCAGGATTTGTCCCTCTCTTCATATGCCTTCATTCCCGTTTTAGCCCTTTCTACAATAATAAACCTTAGCACTGCCAATGTTGTTTTATTTTCTTGGGCCTCCTTTTGTGGTTATAATAGAAATCCTGTAAGTGAGATTTATCAAGTTCTGTGTGTTTTGGGGCTTGCTGAAGAGGTATATAATTCTTCCTATCATACCAACTTTAATCTTCTTGGATAAATCAAGCCGTTTCTCAGAACTGATTCTGTTTATATGTTTCCTGAGTTCTCTTCCTTTGGCATTCTTTGCCTGAGGCCTGAAACAGCCACATCTTCTCTCTTCCCCTCCACAGCTCAGGAAACCCTAGCTTTCTGTTTCTCAGCATCTGTATCAACGTAAATATGCTACAAAGAAACTACCCCTAAAATCTTATGCGTGGTGTGTCCTTTGCAGAATAAGGATGTTGCATGCTCAATACTCGTTGACGTGCCAGTAAAGCTGGATCAACTTGGGAAGAATGTGCACTTCTCAGTGTTGCTCAGAATCAGAAAAAAATGGTATGTCTTCATCCATGCAGCAGTTCCTTTACATATCTTAGAGCCAAATCATGTTACAGTCTTCCTGCTACCCCAGCATGATCATCTGTTACCTGATTGCAGTATCATTTGTGTCTGTCATAGGGCCCTGAGGTCAGTAATGGGCCTTGATGACCTTGACAAGCCTCACCTGAGATCTCCACCCATACCCTCTGCCCATAGGCTTAGGGGCTCCATTTAAGCTCAGGCCTGGGACTTCAATCTCAGTTATGTTGGAGATGTGTCTGTCTCTAGTTCTGTCACAGGGTGTCCTGGTGCCCAGCCATGGACCTCATTTATCTGGTCTCCAACCTGTGGGCTGACTTGCCACTATGAACCTTCCTGGTGATTTCTGGGCCCTATCTTTCCATGGTAACCATCACCAGACCTGCTCTTGACTTGCACTCCTAGCTTGGCCCCAGACCTGCACATCACCATGATCTTGCCTGATGACCTAGACTCCTGGTGGAACCTGGCTGTCATCCCTGGGCTGCCCTGCTCACCTCTCTCAGGTACTATGAGGCTGGTGAGGTGCCTGTCCTGCTGGCTGTGTTACTCTGACTCCATATCCCTTAGGGAGCAGCTGGGCCTTGCTGCTTCATGACATCCTAGTACAAAGAGCTGAAAACCAGAGCCTGTGAAGTTGCGTAGCACCTGAAGTTCTTGTTGAACTTTCTAGAGGACATTTGACCCTAATGGTTGCTTTATGCACCCAGAAATGAGGCCACTTTTAAAAGCTTATATATGGATTGGGAAGGCCAACCTGTTGGCTCCTATTCTGGAATGTCTGGATGATAAAGAACTTGGTTAAACTTTCACAGCCCATGGGGCATTTATAGCAATGGCTAGTCAGAAAGCACCACGTTTACTTCCCAACTGAGCTGATCTAAACTGGGACCTATCAGGAAGAATAATACATGAAGCAACCATCTTGCTTTTACAGTTGCTGTTCAGAGAATAGCGCCAGCAAAGATTCTGGGCCTGGATATCATCAGGCAGAAGAGGACAAGTGGGAGGCAAGCAACATCTCCACTGGGAAAGGGCAGAATTAAGAATGAAACTGTTGCGGAGTTTAGCTAGTCACTTCCTCTCCTCATGCTTCCCTTCCCCTCAGCAAGCAGGGAGACTGCAAATCTTAGTGCTTGAGTGTCTCAAGATCCTTAAATTGGAAGTCCTGTTGATGGTGTTAGAAAAGGGAAATGAATGCCATTCCTTTTGAAGAGGCACGGGTTCCTAAACAAACACCAATTAACAAAGAGGYTAGTATTCTTGATTTCTCAGGAGAATCTCATGGCAAAGATATTTACAGCTGATCAATTGGAGCAGGATTTCATGGGTTCTTTTGACTACATTTTCTTGACATTGAGAGGTCTGAATCTTGATTAAATGGCAGCAGGATCATGTTTTGCTGTATAAATGCCAGTGAAACAAAAAAAAAGGCACCCTACTAGTGACTCAGCTTAAATACAAGAATCAAATGTTAGATCCAGCTGGCAGATCTAAGGGGAAGACTCTGCATCTGATGTTTGTATTGCACTGAGCTGAACTGAATCAGTAACTCAGCAAATTCAGAGCAAGTTTTTTAAAACAACCTATGAGGCTCAGGAGTATAAGTGCAATTGATTATTTTTTTAAGACACCAATGAACTCTGGACCTGTTTTTTCAGAGATGCTGAGCACGTGCAGCTTAAGCTTCTGTCAGTGGAAGTTATGAACAGGAAGAACACCTAAATATCAAATGCACAATGTCTAATATTCAGAATGCAATGTGTCAGTTATAGGTAAAATCAATCCTACTTAAAGGTCAGAATAATGTTTTATACGGTGCTTTAATGAAATGTAAGGAATAATGGCCTTGTATTACCTTTCCACAAAAGCATGATGAACAGCCTATTTGAATTTGCTCCTTGAGTGCCTTTCTCAGGTTATTCAGTTTATGACTCAATAATGAATATGCAAAATTCTTCCTGATGCACATGACAATTGCCCTTTCATAAAGCAGTCAGGCTCCATCTAAGCAATTTTAATTGCCCTAGCTCTCCTATTGAGAGACTGTTTCAGAATCTCTTATATTCAAATTCTTCTAATTTCAAGACTACATTTTTTTATGGCTAATTCATAGCTATTTATTCCTTTTCCAGCATTTCCCTGAAGCTCCTTCCTGCTTTGACGTTTATCCTGCAGTGAGACAGCAATCAAATGTCACCTTTGTTCAGTTAAGCTAAACAAGCCCCAGTCTTAGTCCTCTTTTGTAAGATCAGCTCTCTATTGTCTGTGCAACCAAGGTGCCCTTCCCACCCTTCATATAACATCCAAGTTCATGTTTCATTAATGTTTGCATCATCAAAATTCAGGCTTCTGCTAATGTGTAACATTAATAGGATAGAGGCTTGGTCTAAGTGAATTTATTTGAAAATCCAACCAGATTTGGCTTGCTTGTATTTTTAGGGCGAAGAAAAATATTTGCCCATCAATTTCATTATAATACAAATAATATATTGATCAAAGACTGGGTGATCCTTGCCAGACTGGAAGCAAAACACTCATCCTGATAGTTCTCTGTAGTTCTCTGTAGTTCTCATAGGCAGACAAAATGCCAAATGTGGCCATGTTTTCCTCTTGATTTTGTTGTTGCAAGGGGTGCAGGTGATTTTATTCTTACTTTAGAAATTTCTTGGATCTAGAACCCACTGTGATGGCTGCTTGACACTGAGATTGACTTTGAAAGTCCCCACATATTTTGTCATGGTGTGGATATAGCTGGGATTTTTGTGTTTATTAATAACATGCCCTTGAAAAATGACTGCTTATCTAACTGGAGAAGAATAATAAGGTGGTATTTGAAGATGGAAATTGCATTTGCTCATCTGGTAAATAAGTTTTCCCCCTTGTCATTCTCTGTGTGGAATGGCAAATCTAATTTGTAGGGTTTTACTGGTCTGATTCTCAGCTGGTGTAAATCAGTATAGCTTCACTGATCTGAAAGGGTCTGACCCATATGCCTGTTCAGTAGCAAGTATGCCAACAAAAACCTCTCTTAGTATGGGGCATTTTTACATTTAGAGATATTGTTGTTTCYGTCTGCTCTAAGGTATGTGAAACCAGCATGCTCAAATGAAGGGGCTGGAGAGCTCTAGCCRTAAGAGCCAGACCATACTCATGTTGAATGCGGAGGTTTATTACTGAACTAAGGCCTTTATAGAGCTTTTCAGGACTTCTTACCAGGATGGATGGTGATGATACCTAGATGGGATGGTTCTAGGTGCCTTTGTTCTAGATACCTATTTCCTGTGCTACAGCCTACCCCTTCACTTCCTCCAGAAAATACTTGCTTCCATAACTCTTTGAATTGCCAACAGCAGGTGTTACAAACATGGAGTATCCTTGCTACACTCAGTCCTCAGCCCTCTCCGAAACTGGGCTTCCCTGCTTGTTTTGTAGACTTTGTTATCAGATTTGGAAGCAAACTTGATCCCTTTCTACCCTTTCCACAGCCATGAAAAAGTCAGCCTAAAGAAGATGTGAAATTCCGTATGATTTGTGAATCTCTTCAACTAAAAGTCATTTGGATAGTGTTGCCATTTGTCAGGGAACTTAGAAGATCTTTTAGCATCTTTGCATGAAATTGGCTTTTTAAAGATTACAAAATCTTTATTCTCATTATGGTTTTAATCAAATGGAACATGGAACACAGAGACATGACTTAACAGACTGTTACTAGAGATAGTAATTTATTTATGGTTTCTTTCATCCAAAAGGACATACTGTATTTTGCAAACCATRGGTAATGCCTTTGAAGGCAATAGGGAGTATAAGCCATGTAGCATCATCTCCAGAATTTAATTCTGTGCCTAGTAATCACTTTAGCTAATTTGGAAGTGATACATGTAGCATAAATAAAACAATGTAAACCACCACCCTCTGCAATACATTAGGATGCTAAATGTAGTGAATCTTTAAAAAAACTTAGCCCAAGAACGTCTTCATCTGGGAGTATGTCACATAACTCAGGGCTAAGATCCTTTTTTGAATGGAAAGTACAGTAGGGTCTTCAGTGTCTCTAGGAGTTCAGGGTCTCAGTCTAAGGATTTCTGAACAATTTTTTCCTTGGTAGTTCAGTGCCCCCTAGCATTGTGAGAGGGAATTCGTCCCTGTCTGATATTGATAGGATTGAGCACTACTTAACAAATCTCCAAGGTCTCTACATGCAGATTTGGAGTGGGGTGGGAAGGGGAGGGTTACATGTGTAGAGCAATTGAATCTACAAGGAAAGATGCAGGTGGAAACACTTCAATAGGAAAGCAGGAATGGAGCTCCCCTAGTGTGAGCTTGGCCTTTTAAATTTTATCATCTTTGTGATAGCTTAGGCAGGCTTCCAGCTGAGTCTGATTAAAGTTCAGGGCCACCCATTTACTTCCATTTCTCTTTTACCTCGATTTTTGTCTCTCTTGGGTTTTTTTGGCAGCTGGCTTTGCGCAATGCCTTGCGTTATTTCCCACCTGAAATACAAAAGAAGCTGGCGCTGGAATTTGCTGAAGAACTCAGGCTGTATGGCCATATCTATATGTACAGATTCTTTCCAGATATTGAGATGAGGTAAGGACTGGATGGTTCACATTGTATTTGGCTGCCATTTGCTTACCAGCTTTCACCTGTGAAACTGACCTTTAAATAGTGGCATTGCTGTGTCCTAATTTACCTCTTGTAGAGGTCATGTCATAACATATTAATGAAGTGCATCCAAATAAATCGGATGTTCTGTGTATCATTAGATAGCAGTGGTTTCATTTCCAATGAGGGATACTGCATGTTTTGGGATGCTGTGTAACAGTGATCCTTCATCCTCGAGCCTTCACCCTGTTCTCTGTCCTCATGAGAGTCCCATGGGACTAGTAGGGAGACAGTGTGCACTGTTCTGGATAGGCTGTGGCAGGGCCAGGACAGTCTCACTGCTGGAAAGCTCAGCACCACTCAACGGAGGGAAATGATTGTGCAAGGTTGTGTGCTTGGTAATGCCAGCTTTATCATACACAGAGATCCTGAATGCTCTGCCCCATGGCAAGTCTTAGTTTCTAGAGGCCAGTCATTACTCAGAGACCTCTGATTGCAACCTGGACAGAAAACTTGCAATAGTCCTGAGCTGCTGCAAGTCAAGTCTCAACTGAACCAAGAGGTAAGATCAGGTGAGTGGATGCCTTGAGACCTGCCGTGAGTGGCTGGTTGTTTCCCAGACACACAGAGAAGGCTTTCTGGGCTTAAAAGAAAGACAGTACATTTTTCCATCATTGGAACCTGGATCTGACCCTGGTTTGTAATATGCTGTGCCTGTTGCCTGTTGATCTTGGAGCATCACTTCATTCTAGGGCTGATGGGGCTAATGTTTGTGAAGCAGAACAGTTTTAGAGAGGGCTGCCAGGGGCTAGCTGCTTTTTTTAGACTGATTGATTCCTTTTTGTATCCAGCAGGGGCCTGGTTAATGTCTATACAGAAATCTGAATAAAGCAAGCAACTAGAAAGCACTCTGATTTCCACAGACATCCATATTTCTGTGCTGTCCATACTAGTCTGGGGTCAGCTCTTGCAGAATTCAGCTAAGGGGAGGACAACTGGAAGACTGTCTGAAAGATATTGCAGAGCTGGACTTCAGAGGACGCTAGTCCTGAACTATAGACGAGGGCACTCTCCAAGTAGGCTTGGATGAGACAGTCCACCAGCTTGTTTCCATCACTGGCATCAGTGACTCTTTGATAGCTTCAAATATTTTTTTTTTTGTGACCATTTCACTGATCACTCTTTCTAATAGATTCTTACAGTCTCAGATTAAGAAAAAGCCTTTTGTTCTCTGTAGTGTGGTAGTATTTGATTTTTGTTCTGTATGTCCCAGGGAGCACAGTCCAGCTTGATTCTGTTCCATTTATCAGCCATGTTCCCATACCAGCACACTCAGCTGATATCTGAACTTCGGGTTTCTTATGCTCTGAGCAATATTATGTGGAAATATCTCCTCTTGATGAATTGGTATCAGAAATCCTGTTATTTTATCACATCAAGCTTAGAAAAGCAGAAAACACTAATAAAAAAAGTATTGTGGAAAAACTGAAATGCTTTCCCTCCTGGTTTGGCAATGACTACAAGGCATTTGTTTTAGAATCCTGATGTAAAAAGCTAGGATAAAGTGCATATGATCATGGGCGGAGCCCATTCGCTAAATCTGTAGAATATACATTCCAGATCTTAGCTCATGATCTGGTCAGTGGATGTCCAATTTTTTTTTATAGTTGGCACTCTTTAGCCTAACCTTTTCAGTGTAACTGTCTTCCCTGTACAAAGCACGTGTCCAGCCACTGAAGATCTATGGTCCGATAACAGGAAGATCATTTAGAAACCATGTCAAATAATCCTATCTACCTTTAGGAATTTCCAGCATCTGTAATGGTGGTGTTGCTTACAGAAAGGGAAAGAGCAAAACTCTTGATCAATGGTTATACTTCCTTTTGGTATCATACCTTAGAGGCCTCAGCACAATTGTACTAAGACCTGTGCAAACACAGCAAGGGAACTGTCCCTGCCCTGAAGAGCTACAGTATAAATCTAGGACTGGAAGTTTTAGAGCAATTTGATAAAACAAACAGATGGTGGGGGAGAAGATAACAGTGAGATGATCACAGCAGTTGGTATTGAAGCACATTAGTGCTAGAAAACCTGACTCAGAATACCTTTGTGAGGGTTTCCCATACCTCACCTCTCAACTTTCTGGATGAAATGCATCTTATTCAGTAAAAAGGCCCATATTTCTCCTAACTAGTTCAGTTTTTGAGAGCTTCTTTGGGACTGAAATTCCAGCTGGGTGTTTTTTCTTAGATAGGATCTTAAATAACAAGGGCTGATGAGCCTGAAGGCAACTTCCACTGATGCTGTTTTCCTTGGCGTTGCAGGATGTGGCTGCTTGGCCTGGCAACTGCATTAGGGAGGCCAGTTCCAGCATCCCCAAAATAATCCAGTTAAAAAGCAATGAGAGCTCTTGGCCACCATATTTAATTGTGGTTAATTGTGATTAACTGATTCAGCAAGTGATAAGCTGAATACAATTTTTTTCTTTGCTTAGTTCTGATAACAGTTAAAACCTGATTTGCCTGAAAAGGTATGTATGTAATTTCAGATCTGCACTTTCTCCTTTTTTTTTTTTTTTCTTCCCTCCTGAATAAAGCCTGCAACTCAAATGAATGTGTTGGCATGCAGGGATATTTCTGTGAGGTACGTTGTTGTGGTTGCCCTTGTGAGTCAGAGTGTCTCTTCTAAATTTTTGTGACTAATGTTTCAGAGCGTACCCCATAGGAGACTACCCTTGCAAGACCAAGTCAGCTGCTGCCATTATGTTGATGATCATGAATAATCTGGATCCCTCAGTGGCTCAGGTAAAGTACAGTGAAAATAAGGAAGCTGGATTCATAGGGCAGCAGCAAATGTGCAAGTTACTTCCTGTAAGTGCTCTCGCATAAAAACTGAAGAATTTAGGCATATAGGTGAAATTAATCCTTGTGCAGATGATCCTCCATCCATGCATTGAATAGGATTTTAGTTGTTCATAGGCCTTTTGCTGGTTCTGTGCTCCAGGGTACATGCCAGTCCCTGTACATGTAGAGCTGGCTGCTGTGTGTTAGCTAAGCAGGCCAATTTCAGTAGTGCCAAGACAGCCTCCTTACCAGTGATGTGCTAGCATGTCCATTTCTGTGAGGCTAAGCCTGCAAGGGACTAAAGGTCAATCTATACTTTTCTTGTGGTTATGTTTTGATTCCTGGGGTTTGGGGTCTTTTGTATTAAGTTCTTTAGTTTCCTGCTGTGTGCAGTTGTTAATCCTGCACAATGGGTCCTGGTCCTAACTCAGACCTCTGAGGCCTCCTGCAACACCAACATGGCTCACTTCAGCTCCCACTATATACAGGAGCTTGGTCGCTGTCTGTGAGATATGTAGAGCTTAGCTTTTAGTACATTGCTTCTATAACATATGTTGAAAAATTAGTGCTGATGCTTTCTGTATCTTTGAAAGCTCGTCCCTCAAGGACAGATTTACTAGATGATTACAGGACCACAGTCCATCCTTACAAGCACTACCCAGTGTAATGCATCTTTTTGCAAATGGCAGGGGAGAGGCCATGCAACTGTGCCCTGCTGGTTGTAGACTCTTCCAGCTGTAAATGCCAGTAGCAACCAAACTGTAAGCTCACTCAGTCTCTGTTTAAGGGATTTTACTGGGATGTCTGTTACAGAAACTGCAATCCACAAATCACTTTGTAGCATTCTGCATCCAAAATACCATTGTAACAAGAACAAACATCTCATTTTGAAAAACAATTTTTAATTTTTTTTCTTAAATTATCCCTTTATGATGGTATTTTCTGATTTCAAGAATCTAGAGAGTGTTGATGCAATAAGCTATAGAAAAGATTTATTACTGAGATTAAAAAAATAGCTTGGAGATACAGTGAAATGTTTCAGAAGAGTGCTTGCCTTATTGTTAAATTGTCTTTTTCAGTTTCCTCAGGAGCTTGTCACTTATGGAGGAAATGGGCAGGTCTTCAGCAACTGGGCGCAGGTAGGACATTGCTGCTTTTGCAACATGTTACACAAATTCTGTTTTACCCTCCCCCACGCACATTCTGCTTAGGCAGTTTGTGATAATTCTTGGCAGTCATTGTCTCAAAATACTCCAAAACATCCTGTCTGGATAGAGGAATGCTCAGTTATGAACTGCATAGATGGGGAGAGCTTTATTTAGTAAGGAGAGCACAGACAGCCCAACAGGAATACTAAACATAATACCATAAACATAACAAGCTGTGTATGATGATGTAAAGACCAGTTCTTTGTCTTTCTCTGATGCATTTATATGTGCTGTGTATTTTGCACAGATAATTTTAGAGTCAAAATGAATTCTAGGAAACAAAAAAGTGTATCTTTTGCTTCCTTGTTCCTGATACTTTTACAATGTTTTTCACAAGTAGTGGAATAAAAAAAAAAAAGTTCGATTTAAGAAAGTGCAATCCTGAGTCTTTTTCCAAGCAAATCAGATTAGCTGTAAATATTTACATGCTAGCTGGCCACATCATAGTGCACTTTACTGTCAGACCTAGCAACGTTATCCCTGATCTTCTGAGAATAATGGCAGGTGGGCAAAAGCCTGTCTAAAATTGGAGCTGGGATGTTTAAAGTGTGGTTGTATAATCTTTGTTCTCCTTCTCTATCCAAAAATGGCAATAAATACACTTGCTTTAATCCAAGTACTGCAAAATGCATGTGGGAAACATTTTCAGGAGATCCTTGGCATCAGCAACATATTTAGATATGTTTTGTATGAGCTCAATTTATTCTCTCAAGAAAAAAAAATGCTCTGGGTCTGAATGCTCTACAGGTGTGTGGTGGCAGGAGGAACGTTTAATGAACAACCATCCTGAGTGTCTGTGGATAGGCACAAATGTGGTTATTGTGAATGCCAAAACCACATCATCCCTGCAGCCTCTGGTATGCCCTAAGGCCACAGAGTGGGGACAGGTGGAGATGTGGCATTGAGTTTTGCAGTGCAGAACAGAAACAGCACAGGTAGAAAGCTACATCACCCTGAAGGGCAGCATCACTCCTGAAGGCTGGGAAGATCTTGATTTCTGATTCTGTAGCTTACATAAGCAAAAGCTGACTTAAGGAGCCAACTTCTGTCATAAAGGATCATGTATGCACCTTGTTGTGGCTTTATCTGAATCTGGCCTCTTGCTTATTAAAAAATCCAAGCAAAGCTAACGTGTAAATGAAGTTCCTAGTTAGGGGAGAGGAATGGATTCCTCACTGTAGCATGGGACCAAGTTACCTGAGTTTTCTTCCCAGTTTGACTGTGACTTTTCATTTGTGGCTAAAAGAAAACTCATGCTTCAGTTTCCTAATCTGGTAAATGGGAGTTAAATGGAAGTCTTAGGCAGCTTTTGAGGCAAAACTGTTCTGACCTTTTAAAAGAAAGGTACCATGGCAATGGACACCATTTCTTTATTCTGTGTATTAATTACTAAATGCCAGTTAACTAATGCCTGTTAACTACATGAGTTTTACAGCACTTCTGATGTGAGCAGTGCCAGCAGTTTATATAGTAGCCTTTATTGGACTGACATCCCTTGGGCAGATGCTGGGCTGCGAGGTGAAGTAGAAGCACTGCCAAAGTCAGAAATATTCTCTTTTCTCTTGTTCTCATCCAAGCCAGAGCTATGACCTGCAGTTGTTTCACAGCAGAACAAACAAAACCTTTTTGTTTTTGCTTACTTAGAGTAGCAATCACATGAATGATTCAGTTATGACAGAACATTTTGTTCTGTTTGTGGCTTGAAAACAACACGCTTTTTTGGAAATCTATCATTGCAAAATTCCTAGTGAAAAGGTTCAGTTTCATTTACATCATCCACGCAGACCTGTGCTTTCTTCTGAATAATTTTAAAAGAASCATGTCCAGAGCTAACTTCACAAGCCTGCAGACAACAGAACTGTTCTTTAAGCGAGGAAAGACTTTTGCTTCCTCCTTATTAGTTGTCCCTTTCAATGCAAAAAGATCTAACTATCTTATAGCTTCTAGTTTTATTACAATGTTTTCCCCAGCCCGCTAAAGAGTTGAGAGTTCAGCTAGTTACCTGTTCTGTCCTAGGACCAGAATTTGATTATTCAACATTTTTCATGAAACAAAAACAAAATGTAAAAAGCAAGACAGTAACTCTAGTAACTCTTTCCTGTTCAATTTAACTTGCAGCTTGGGAAATTAGCTGGGTTAGAAGGGATTGGCTTCAAATCTATACCATTTTTAATTCAGATCAAAGATACAACCACAGAGGTTAAGTGCCCATGACAACTGGTTTTGTTTATTTGTCACTGATACTGCTGTCTCTTTGATCAGCAGTTCCATTTTTTTCTCAAAACTTTGTCTCTGTGTCCCTACAGAAATTCTAGCTTCAAGCTATTGTTGAATTCCAATTCGCATGGGAAAGCTCCTCTCAGGCCTAGCTGTCGCATACTAAAAGTCCCATGGAATATAATGGGCTTTGTGATAGACAATGATGGATGTGAGTCAAATCTATAGGCAGCTTAGATGGTCAAAGCCTACTTTTTGGCATACATCAAGAGTAACTACTGAATTATGCAGACAAAGTTGAGATGCATTTATTTGTATACTCCTGGGTGCCTCAAGGACTTTCTTCACTGTCCATAATGAAAGCTGAATTTTTTTCTTTGAGAAGAAAAATTATTTCATTTTTAAGTGCACGTTGTAATATCCATTTGTTGAAAAGATGACAAGCACTATAAAATGCTGAATTATCCATTTCAGGTTAGGATCAACAATATGCCTGGGTATTCTAATCACTTTTATAGGGAAAATCTTGCAGTTTGCCTTTGGAAAGATTGCCAGAAAAGTGCCAGATCCAAATGGTTAACCTCAAGATAAAATTAGAACAGCTTTAAAAATGAAGGATTTCTGGGATTTGTACTGGAGAAATCGTCCTGGAACTTATTCAGACTTTTGCTAGTTGGTGATTTATGTTTCCTGCTGAGTGATATCTCTTAATGGACTTTATTAAAAGCAAGAATGTGTTGAGAGCTCTGGCTGTTATTCCATCTGTGAGTACACCTCATTATCTTTATAGCTGCCTTCATACTCAAAGTTTAGCAGCTTCACAAAGAAACATAAATGTAAGATGCAAACAGATTCCCTCACTTTCCTTGCTTTTCCTTTCAGTTYTGGTTGGTAATGCACTATTTGTCAGAGATGACCGAAGAGCAAACACTAGTAATGTACAGTGGACATCCTCTGGGACTCTTTCCCAGCCATCAGTATGCTCCTCGATTAATCATTACTAATGGCATGGTAGGTATTAGCATCTTGTTTTCTCTTTTTCTTCCTCTTCTGTTTAGTTTTCAAGTGCTTGCTGAATTAAAATATTACTTATACTACCTGAACTTACAACAGCACACAGGAGAATCTGGGGTCCAAATTCTGCAGCATTTATTCAGTACAGTCGCTCTCACATCAAGTGTGCTGATCTGCAGTGATGGAGGAAACAATCCTCTCCTTATCAGACAACTTCTGTTCTGACTGAGCCTGAGCTGTACATGTTCTTGACCAAAACAGTTCAGCTAGGCTCAGTTTGGAAGATTTAAAAGCCCTCAATAGGCAAACAGATGATTATTAATCAGATGCTCAGATATCTGGACTGCTTTGCTTGGAAGGCAAGCTGGACAAGTGAACATACCGGTTCATTGCCAGTCTTTTGAGCCATTCAATATCTATCTCCCTGCAGGCTAGTTTTGTGGCTAGAGAACTGCTTTCCTTAAAACTTGCATGACAGTCACACTGCCAGAAAGACCAGACAACTTTTTTCCTAATACTAGAATGCATGGAATAAAACACCTGACTCACTCCTGTTTTTCACTGTTTTTCTATGTGTGTGACCATAGTTAGAGAAATGTAGGCTGTTAAAAAGATCTGCTTAAATCTTTCATTTGCTTATGTGGGTTTTCTTTTGATTGTTTTCTTAGGTTATTCCCAACTATTCCACCAGAGATGAATATGAGAAGATGTTTGCTTTGGGAGTAACAATGTAAGAAGATACTTCACTATTAAAATATATCAAATACTTAACTAAAATATAATTCAGACATCAAGCAGTGGCTGGTTAAAATTTCTAATGCAGATGGATTTCAACTGTGCTGCATAAAGTCCTGATGCTGCAAAGCATTAATGCACACTTAAGTGGAATTACTTAGGAGTTTGAGTTATGTTCAGCCACATATATAAGGATGTAATTGAGGTCTGCTAGGAATTAGTATTAGGTTTATGTGTGGGACTTGGCTGAATTGCAGCCTGAAGCCTTAATCATAACCTACTTATAGCACTGGCTAGTTCCACTTTGCAGTGGTTGTTTTGCAATCTACAGAAAACACAAGTTATGAAACATTCCTTCACACTAAGAGAAAGCATTGAAGTAGAAAGTTATAATTTTTTAAAAATTATTATTTACCTATTTTTTTACTGCTGATATAGTTGATGAGCACAGGATTATTATTCTGTTGTGTACTGTGGAGAGAATAAATTAAAACCACTGGAGAGCTAGGTGAGTACAGATAAGGAAGCTGGAAGAAATGAAAGGGCATGAATAGAGAATATCCATTGCCACTTTCGTGGGAATTTCATAGGAAAGTGGACAACCGTTTTGGGCTAACAATTTCAAGAGCGACTATGTGACTTAGAAGTGCGCGTGCCACTGAAAACCAATGGCATAAAGATGCCAACAAGGTGAAATGGAGTGTCCTTGTGTCCTAGTCACTATGCTAAATGCCAAGACAAGTTTACACTCAGTTTTTTGATCCACGCATTTTTGAACTCAATTTAACAAGCTAAATGCTCCTCTGAAAACATGTTAGTGCATTGCTAATGAAGAAACTCAATTGAGTTGTGAATTTGATAATAGCAGGATCTTTAACAACAAATCGAAGCACAGAGGTTTTTTTGTTATTCTGGAAACATATGTAGACATGTAGAGAATTCATTCCAGCCTGGGTAACATGTGGTATCATTGTGTTTGTTGCTATTGCTAGGTATGGTCAGATGACTGCAGGGAGCTACTGCTACATTGGGCCTCAGGGAATAGTCCATGGGACTGTGGTAAGAAACTGGGGAAAGGTCTATTTGTCGATACCTTTTGAAGGAGGGTATCTCCTGCAGCGGTGGTGACTGGAGGGGATTGGATTGCTATAAGAGGATGTTCTGGCTACCAAAGAAATTCTCATTGCCTGCTCCTTAAAAAATTAGTGTCCTTCCACTCAGATAGTCCATGGCATCTTATCCAGAACACAGACCTGAAGGAATCTGCAATCAAGGCCTCAATCTGAGCTCATATCTAGTTACAATAAGTGAAGTATGAATGACCGAATGTGTTAGATAAAAACATTTTCTTAGCTTGTTTTCTTAGCTGTTTTCCTTAGCTGTCTTTTGCAGCCATTCTGAATAAGTCTCTATACCCCAAGAGCAGCATGTTGGGAACCACTGATTATTCTATTTCATGCTGAGAGAAATAAACATAATCAGGACAGATGATTTCATAACATCACTTTTTAACATTTTTCCTTCTTAAAAGATTAAAACAGTTTCATGGTCCCAATGACCCCTGAGTTTCAAACTCTGTTTGCAAAAGGGACAGAAGATCTTTAAATTTCAGGGACTCTAGGAAAAATAGCTCCTGATAATGGCTATATTGTGTTGTGTGCAGCTCACAGTGCTCAATGCAGGCCGTCGCTACTTGAAGGCAGAAGACCTGTCTGGAAAGGTGTTTGTTACTTCTGGTCTCGGAGGGATGAGTGGGGCTCAAGCAAAGGCTGCAGTCATTGCTGGGTGTGTGGGGATCATTGCAGAGGTGAGAGCAATGCTTCTTTCATTTTGTTGTCTCTCGTGCTGAATCTCCTGATCTCCCTCATTCTCCTGATCTGACATGTTCCTCAAGTAACCCTGACAAGCCAAACTCAAAAAAAGATACTCTTTTCTAAGATCTGTCTGTCCTTTTCATTGATGAGCATTTTTCACTGCTATTCCACTCTCTCTTTGTTGACTCACTGGATCAGACTGTAAGGATATGGACTTCTTATGATTGCTTCACAAATAACGCAGAATGATGCTCTCAGATGAGCCATTCAGTGCTTGAGCTACCCTCATTTCATGTGTGAAAGGGTGTAACTTCCATAGGCAACTCCCATGGGAACTGCACCCTCTTATGCAAAAAAAGTCTATGTTAAAAAGGTGTTAGTTAAATTACAATTAATCTTTAATGCCTCTGGCACCCTTATCAGGTGCAATGGAAAGTACCCGTTAAAAATGTTGGTATGATTCACTCATCAAGGTTGGGACTAATGAAGTTGCTTGGTGTTGTGATTCTTTGAAGTCAATGGGATTTTGTAAAACTGGGAATTTTAAAGTTGGCTTCAGTATGAAGATGGTGAGGCTAATTATAAGCACTTACGAGAATCCTGGTTTGTAGACAACGAAGGTAAGTTCTGCTAAGGGAAAATGCTGATGAGGGAGAAGTTCTGCATCAGCATAAGGGAAAATGCTGATGAGGGAGAAGTTCTGTATCAGCATTTTCCCTGTTCCCTGAAGCTCACCCACAGCATATATTCTTTGTAGAGTCTTTCATCCTGATGTAATGTTTCTCTGTTCCAAATATGTTAAAATAGCCCAGCTATTTCCTCCCATAAATAAAGAGAATCTAATAATGATCTGTGATTCAAAGACTGCTAATGTCCAAGCAATTGGAATAGTGTATGATAGGATCCACTGGATTCACAGATATCCTTAAGTATCATATATAATGCGGAACATCAACATCATAATCTTGGTAAGTATATATGCCTGTAAATTTTGAGTGAAATACATTTTCATATAAAAAAGTAACACTAGGTTTTCCTAATACCTGCATTTTTCAGCTATTATGCTTATTATAGGGTTCTGTTCTAACAAATCAGATGGAAGGATGGATGCAACAATTTTTCAACAGAAAATGTTGCTCTGCAATTCTGTGAAAATGGTAGTGAATATCTTTAATGTTATTGATTATTGAGAAACAATAAACACTTCCATGCATTTCTTTCCTTGTGACTACCTTTGAATTCAATACACCGGGGAAACATTCTTAGYGGAGCAGATATAGGACTGACCAAAATACATTGAGCCCTTTTGACTATCTGAAGGTGATGAGCTCTTGTTACTGCTCCAGAGGAAGAAAGATTTTGAGAACCAAACTCCAGTGAGAGTTTAGCTTTCTCAGCCAAAGTCGTTTATAGAGAGAATTAGCTGGCAGACCTCTGCTGTAGGCATGTCACTTGCTGCAATGAAAAGGGTAAGAATATTGCAATCTAACCCATGGTTAATTATAATTGAACTTCAGAACATAA
The DNA here is from genome assembly GCA_035582835.1 of Phoebastria nigripes. Classification (NCBI taxonomy): domain Eukaryota; kingdom Metazoa; phylum Chordata; class Aves; order Procellariiformes; family Diomedeidae; genus Phoebastria; species Phoebastria nigripes. The sequence goes on along the minus strand of JAYKAV010000556.1, from coordinate 4,492,208 downwards.
TAGGTCAGACTGCCCATGTGGCATGCAGTAAATCTGACCTGCTCTGACTAGCTTGGGTCTTATTCATGGAAGGTTAGGGTTTCAATGTTTTACAATGATGGTACAAAAGTGGTTTTTTAGCACATGAGTTTTTTATCTATTTGAGATCTTACCAGGTACTCCCTGCAGATGAAATAAATTTATTCAATTTATTATTGAATAAATTATTATTGAATAAATTATCTTTATTCAGACTTCTACTCTGTCATCACGATCTTTCAAATGCTAGAATACAAAGGAAAGATTCCAGTGAAAGCTATTCACAGCAGTGCTTTGTCCTTTTCATCTCTGCGGCTGCAGATGATTTTATTCAGGAGACTGAATATTGCCTGGTTTTTATCTCCTGTGAGATGATCCTTGTCGGAAATGAGTCTCAGGAGCACATGTGGATAGCTATATATATGTACATATTATTTATTTAAGGAACTATTTATGCAAATGACACTGATGAATTGTGTAAGAGATGTCATTTTGCCAGCCAGGGCTTCTGAAGCTCAGACAGAAGGGATTAATGGTGCAAGTCTTCTACCTCTTCTGTTTGACACGAAGCAGGTTGTAAACAAAGCAGATGATTGTAATTTTATTAAATAACTGTGTGGAGGGCCAGACTATCTCCTCTGGGCTGCACTAAGCTCTCTAGGGTTACACTGAAGGTGACATTAGCTCATCATGTTTGTGCAATTTTTTAAACTAGGGAGATGCTGATCAAAAAATGAGCATATTTTTGAAAGTGTGGTTCAAAGKAAGCTAGTTTTCTTGAGTATGCCAGCAAGTCTGTGAAAGACTAAGACTGTCAGAGAGGTCTGAAGTAAAATACGTAGGATGTGGTAACAGAGTTAAATAGATCTGATCTGTGTTATGCTGAGCTTTAAATTAACCCAATTCCTGTAATTCATATGGACCATTTAATATCTTTCCTCCTGTGCTGATTTAAATAACTCCTAAAGAAGCTGTCCCCCACAGCACCTGACTTTGTTGAATAATTCCATTCAGTGACACTGATATTATCATTATCTGGGGTTTTGGAAGGATAGTCTTTATTACTGACGTGGGAAATGATGGAAYGTTTCTCATGCTAAGAAGAATTAGGAAAGAAAAGGTTTCCTGGTGTTCAATCAACTCCTGAATACGGAACTTATTTAATTTACATATAAATACTTTGTTAATGAGAAATAATAGAATGAAAACGATGGGAGTGGGTTACAGAGAAGTAAAAATGCTTTAATGAAATACCAGAAGATACTCAGGTTTTGTGTTCTTATGCACACACACCACTGTGGGTGTTTAAATCTGTTGCTACCACAGAAAATTGACTTGAATTAATTTTGCGACTTGCTTTATGCCACTGATAGCTCATTATAAAAGTCTTAATGATGTGCAAGTTTGTACATTGAACCATTAGTATGGAATTTGTGCCAAAGCCTCCACAGTTTGTCTATCCATTTATATTTTTATCCAGCTGTCTCCTATGCATATATATACACACTGAAACACACAGAAGCTGAGCCCAGAAGAGAGTACAGATTTGGGATTGAGTTTGTTTGGAGCTTCAAAGTTCAAACAAGAGGGAATTAAAGATGTAGTTTTGTTTTGATCCATTCAATTTTTCATAGGCATTAGCCAGCTGGGACAAGAAAATGCTTTCATCTTTTCTTTTCCATATTTGGTTGAGATTTTCAACCAGCAGTCGAAGAACAAAAGTGAGGGTCAATTTTATTCAGCAAACCATTGCTTCAACCTGGGCAGTCTGGCAGAAATGTCTATCTCTGAGCTGATCAAAGAAAATATCTCCTTAATTAAATAGAAATTTCATCTTCATAGAAAATAGCCAGATTTGAAAAATACATTGGAAACATTTTGGCTTTCATTTTTTTCAATATAACCATGAAAAGAAGCAATAAGAATAATTAAAATTGGTGGAAAAATATTACTACTTGTAAAATTTTCATGATAATTTTTGGCTTGTAAATTATTTTGGGAAGTGATGTATCAAAAAGTCTTTTTCTTGCTTTGAGCCTGGAGTAAAAGAGAACAGAAAGTGTAAAAAACAAATCAGAGGTGAAAAATAAGTATTTGAACAATCACACCATATTCTTAAGGCCAAGGTAGGGCTATTCCCTCTACCTATTTGCTACTCTTTCTTGCAGAGTAATTGAAAAACTAAAGGTAAAAGTGACTGGATAGGGGAAGCAGGAGTTTTAAGATGTCTGCTCTTTCTCTTAGGTTGATGAAGCAGCACTTTTGAAGCGTCACAGGCAGGGATGGCTGATGGAAATCTCTAACAACCTGGACCATTGCATTGCTCGCCTTAGGTATGACTTGTAACATAGTTCAGTGAGTTTATCTCTGCTTCCTAATCCTCACTGTGTGTCTTTCTACATTGTGCCATTTCAGTGTGTGTATAGAAGGGGTTGAGGGACTCCTCTTCTTATTCCAGGTCTGCTTTTGAATGTGAATCCATCCTTCCAAACAGCAGCAGTCATTATTAGTGACTACCAATGCTTCGTATCATTTATATGTTAAATGGGTCTTCATTCAGTTTCATGAATATGCATAGAGCAATTACAAATAATGTTACACTTGAAGCATCACTCAAGCTTTCTGGAATCAGTGATTAAAAATTACATAAAGATTGAAAGATCTGTTGCCTAGATGAGTGTTGGAAACCACATATAGACTTTTTTTGCAGGGTTTTACTCTGTATATGATTTGTACATTGCAAGATAGAATTACATGAGGTGTACTTTCCTCAACCAATCTTTTTAATCTATTCTAGAGATGCAAGAAAGAATAAAATTGCCCTTAGTTTGGGTTACCATGGGAATGTGGTAGATCTATGGTAAGTAGTATGTATGGATAATAGACATATTAATGCTCTAGCTTGTTAGTCAACCTGGAATTAGTTCCCAAACTTGGAAGAGAAGAGGCATTAAACCTAGTGCCGAGTTCATTACTCTAGATGCTCATGAAAAACTGTATTGTCAAGAGGGGTCTTCATCCTTGTGTTCCAGTTCCCAGTTGCTTCCCATGCACCTTCTCCTTTCCTTATGGAACAATGAATTTCTTAGGGAAAGAAATCCCTAAGTTCTTCCTTGGATGAAGAAAGAATTTATCGCTTTCCTTCTAACCTTTCACTAATTTGGTAGCAAGAAAATGTCTTTGACTTCAGTGAAGAATAGAAGTATTTGAGGTATTGATTGAATAAAAATAATCAGATGATGGATAGAAATTCTGGCACTCTTGAGGCTTTATGGAATGGTAAATCCTGCTGTCACACCATATACCAARGGTTGAGACTGGCCAATAAGACTGGTATGTCATACTGGTATCTGACTCATCCATCAGCATTCCTGCACAGGTAAATGTGAAGTATAAAAGTTGCACCTAAATCTTCGTCACCATCATTTCCCACCTCCTGACTGCTAAAACAAAGACTTAGCCTGCCAAGGGCATACCTTTATAAACAACCTCTTGGGATGGAAGAAGTTCAGCTGAAAGAGGAGCTAGAATGTGAAATGACAGCTTCTGTTCAAACACTTCATTCATTGTCCTCCCCAGGGAGAGGCTAGTATATGAGCTGGACACAACAGGAGAGCTACTAGTTGATCTGGGGTCTGACCAAACTTCGTGTCATAACCCATTCAGTGGGGGATACTATCCGGTACAGCTTGGCTTTGAGGAAGCAAAGCAGCTCCTTTCCACCAATCCGGGGAAGTTCCGGACCCTGGTACAAGAGAGGTAAATGTTTTGGCAACAAATTTTTTTAACCTTTAAGTTTAGTTGCTCTGCAAGTGATCAGATCTTTGTCTTTCTCACAAGAAGTTTCTGTTCTTTGGTATTTCAGTAGAAATCTGGGGTRGAGCTACGGTACTAATAACTCCCAACTTTGTACTTATACAGCTATCACTCAGAATCTGGCAGACATCACTTACCCACCATTTTAGGAGTACTCTCTAGAGTACAAGATCAGAGGCTTGAACCSTAATGATTTATTTCACTTCTGTAAATTCCTAAGTTGCATGAGGTTTTAAAAATCTGGGACAATAAGTACAATTCCACGTAGTCTACCAGTTGGCTTAGGTTCACTGAATATAGTATAAAAACCCAATGTGTAAGCCAGAAAGTCTATCTAGCCTACCATGCTTCCAGCTGTGGCCAGTAATGCTTTTTTAGGGAAGGATATAAGGAGGGGACAAACTCCCCCAATCAATCCTCTCAGCTTCCTGCAACTGTAAGTTCTGTTTAGCATCTTGATTTCGGGGAGCTACTCCTGATTTACAAGTTTGCAAATGAAATTGGAATTGGACATTGTAAAGGGAGCCATTTGGCATAATTTATATATAAATAAAGAACTGTGCAACAGAGGCAGCAAGCTGTACTGTTGTTCTCTACTGTTGTTCTCAACTGGTACTTTTGAGACTTTATGGCTCCTACTCTAGTTTTGTTCACCTTGAACATTCCTGCTGGAGACCTTTTTCCAGTAGAAGGTAGAATATGGGCATATAATCTATTTGCATGAGGGACCTACAAGGACCTTTCCAGTTTCCCAATTCTGCRTCATACTACTCTAAGACAAAGGTAACAGAAAGGTAAATTTCTGGGAGGGACTCGTTTCTAAACAAATCCAATTTCATTTGTTAGGCATTGATTTACCTCTCTAGAGTTCCGAGAGGTTACAGCTATACATGTACAACACCATATGCAACTATGCATTGAGATTAGAACTGGATAATATTAAGTGGAAATGGTATCACAGAGAGCAGTCCTGGGGTATGGTGCATTGTTGGAAACAAAGGGAAAATTGGGCTGCTTTGGCCAAGGGAGAGGCCGGAACAATGATGTTTAGCCATTTTCAGTTTTTCTGTCTCTGCTCACTTTCTCTGTGAACTTCTTAAACTCTTTTGCAGTTTTGTGTAGGTTGTTTTWTGTTATTACCTTCCATCCTCAGAGCTGGCTGCATATCTTTGCTGGAAGATGTGACCCCTCTCTGCTAATTAATGAAGTTCCCTTAATGACTGTAAATCACTTCAAGATTTGGGGATAACAGGTGCTACAGAGACTGAAAGCATCTCAGTATGGATTTATGTCTGAATTTCTCTGGGGTCTTTCAGTTCCATCTGTCTCTCCCTACTCCCATGCCTTTAGTAAGTTCATGATATTATTCTTTTTGATATTTTATCAATCTCAAGAATAACTGTTCCCTTCTTTATTTCAGTCTGAAGAGACATGTGGCTGCTATTAACAGACTAGCTGATAAGGGCATGTTTTTTTGGGATTATGGCAATGCTTTTCTCTTGGAAGCTCAAAGGGCTGGTGAGTAGATCCTGGAGTTGTTAGGTGGAAACAAGGACAATCCTGCATGCATCTTCCCAGCTGTATATTTTGGTAGGATAGGGTTGGCCACTGTGTTATGCTAACTCTTTAGTTTCTCTCGTTCTCTGAGACCCCTGACCTTCTCTGTGGCTGAGGTAGAGTCTTCATGGGAACCCAGGTGTAGTCTGGTTTTACATTTTATAGTTTTTCTTCATCAAGTCACTGACTATTAAAATTGTTTTATAGGTGCTGATGTTGAGAAAAGAGGAGCCAATAAAACAGAATTTCGATATCCTTCCTACGTTCAGCACATCATGGGGTATGTTGGGGAGAGTTTGGCATAAAGCATTCAGGTCCCTAGTGACTCCCTCTGTTTAGGGGCAGAGTACTACAGAGATTCCACTTAGTACAAATCTTGCAGTCTACTATAAATGATAAAAGGAGTCAACCATAGCAGTAGGAAAATTGATCTCACAGGTGTTATGCCAGAGTTAGTCTTATTTTTCTCCACTCTGCAGTAGTGCCCAGTGTGGTTTAGGAAGATGTCCTCTTGGCTGGAAGGATCATACTCATGTTTTCTGTTGGCTTCCTTAGAGTTACTCCTTGCATTTTCCTGTGTACAGGGGAAAAGAAGACCCAGACCTGGAGGGACATGTTGTATGTGATTAACATAAGTAAACTCTGACAGCACAAGTTTTGCTAATATTTTGTCCTGAAAGGCATGACATGTCCTGATAATTTGGTGTAAAGCTTTATCCTTTTTAGAATTATGAAAGCAGACACCAGAGGTGTGAACAGTAAGCTAAAGCATTGCCAAATCAAAACTCTTCACTCCTTTACATGAATAGCTGCATTTTCTCTTTTGTTGCATCAATTTTCCTTAAGCAGTTCTACTCAAGAGAATAGCCAAGTCACAGCCTCAAACTGTAACTATATGCAACTTCACTTCTAGGTGCTAAAAATGAAGAGCTTGTCTCTTCAGAGCAGTAGAGCTCAATTCCAAATCATCAAAGCCTATGTCTACACTGAAGTTAAAAGCACGTCTGAAATAGGACACTTTTCTGCCCATATTGCCGACTGTGCCTCTTACCCAAGCTGTGCATACTGCTTGTAGAAAAAGCTGAGCTCAGGAGATCTGTTGAGGGACTGGGTTTATAACACCTTTTGCCTCTGACTCATGCTTAGCTTGCCTATATCTTGTGAATAAGAGCTTGAACATAGAGTAAGGCACCAACCAGATTAGATATCTTCTTCTGGAACTCAACTGAAGCATGTCTTACTATTGTGTGTAAACAGTGTGGACAGCAAATGAGTCTGGACTCATGCACTTGTTCAGAACCTACACTTGTCTGATAGTGCAGATGCCCTCAGAGTTAGCCTGGGTTAAGGATGAAAAGACCAGGCAGCAGGGAGAGTATATCTGATGAAACAAAAGAAAAATTGCAATTCATCTGATAATGCACTTGTTTGATTGAACTGCCCAACATTCCTATAAAAATTCTGGCCTGACTGTATTTTTATACACCAGTCGATTGCTGCGTGAAACAGCACTGTTTAATTTCTCAATTAATGGTTCCTGATGCTTCTGTATAGATTAGTTCATTGCAAATGTTTCAAATTCTTCCATCTCCAACTAATGAAAGAAAAGCACTGCTAGCAGCCAGGATAAATAAGGAAAGAATTTCAACTATCTCTTAATGAAACATGTTCTCTTCCCAGGGACATTTTTTCCCTGGGATTTGGGCCATTCCGCTGGGTTTGTACCTCAGGTGACCCACAGGATCTTGCTACCACTGACTCAATTGCCATGTCTGTGCTGGAAGACTCTATACGTCAGGGAGGTAAGACACCGTCCCATGCCCCCATCACTGGGGGTGCTTTTGGGGAGAAAAGGAAACAGAGTTGTACAATGTGTGTTAGTTTTTGGCTGAAACTATGGAAAGCACTCTTTTGCCTGTTCCACAGGGGCAAAAAATCCCACTGTTCTCCAAACTCCTATAAGGAGGGTAACCAGTAGGTAAAATATAAAAACCCATGTAGAGAGATTATTGATCCCAAAGCTATTGTTGCAATTTTGGCTAAGAGCATTTCTTTTCATTTGTTACAGATTTGCCTGCACTTTGTCACCTTGAAACTTTAAGGCAAACAGTATCTTAAATCAATAGGTCTCCAAGAGTTTTTTAAAGGAGTCAAATTGCTTTGCCCCCGTCCCACAGGTGAATGAGGCATAGGAATCCAGAGAGGTTTCTAAGAGGCTAGCAAGCAGATCAGTGCAGGAAACCCAGGTTTCATGGATGTGGTGCTCCATCCAGTGTCATTTATTTGTGATTACAATTTTGAGATCTTTCTTTTTTGTCATTTGTTAATAAATTGACAGCTGTTTCTACCCACTGGTGGAACCAATCTATCTGGAATATCTGCATGGCTCTGTATGCTACTCTAGTATCTAGGAATTACACTGTCTTTCACTCTTCCATATCCCTGAAAGTGGGCTATTACTGTTATCCCCTGCTTATGAATGGGAACTGAGACAAAGCTAATTTTGTGTCAGCAAACATGAATCCTAATCTCCCACGTTGCAGTGGAAGGCCCTACTACTTTCCCTTTCTTTGTCTGCTTTTACAGTAGCTGGACAGCAGACTCAAAGACTTAAGTGTCATTGTCCCCTAGCACTGAAATCCTCAGCTCTTCCGTTTCGAGAGAGTGGAACTTTGTGCTTCTCAGAATCAAGGAAAGGGTCAGAAGGAAAAGGATCACAAACCCAAAGCATGTTTTATGGGGAGGAGAGCATAATATTTTTATCTGGTAATATTGAAATATTTRTTGCTTCTTTCATGAAAGACATCATTGAAATATGAATAGAAGTGTGAAGATTTTCAATGGTCTCCTATTTGTTCTGGAACAGTTAGCATTGCGAGGATCTAGGGTGATATTTCTGAAAAGGATATACCACATTCAGATATGTCTCCCATTTGAAACAAAACTACAGTTGTCTTCCTATAATGTAAGGCTGGTGTCCAGCTTCCTCTTCCAAGAGGTGAATTATTGATAGAGTGGGTCTGACCCTGCAAGGTCCTTAGCTCTGTCTATTCTCTTAAGCTTTCCTTAGGAGTCATCTTAAAAAAATAGCACTGGAGCATGAGGTGTTTTTGATGCAATGGCCCAGAAGTGCCTCCCCTGTTCTATGCATGTTGAAACTTCCATGTTTTTAAACCTGGTCCCTTGACTTAATTGAAGGGAGGGTGAAATCCAATACTATAGTGCTGGATCTATCTTCAAAAATTTGCAGTAATTTTTCTGCCACGTACTGCAATCTCCACTCATCTTCTCTCAAGATTGAATTGATGCATGACCTTTGGATGGTTTGCATTACAAGACTAGGAAATGAATCAGTTATTGTGTGTTCAATAGTATGTGGGTGTTTATATAGATGATAATGTAAAGCTGGGGAGAGGAGTCTCTTCCACAGACAAAAAGCGTTGAACTCTTGCTTGATATTCTTAATTTAAATGAAAAATGACATTTAAAAGATCCCAACAGGTGAAAACAGGCTTAAGGGTAAGGCTATTACTGGATTTGCTGTTGAATTTGGCAGGACAATGGGAATAGGATTTCAAAGAGAAATTAAAACAGAATTTAGCCAGAAAATAAACAGCCATTCATGGATTCATGTTCTTGAGTATTCTACTTGCTGTCCACTCCCTATGGGACCTGGGCTTGGACCAAATTCCAGGGTCTGGATATCGTCACATACATATACATCTAAAATCTGAACCTACCTTTGAATTTTGTGAAAGAATCTGTTAGACGGCTGAGTAAAAACTCCACAGAGCTGAAGTCTGTTGCATTCCAAGTCTAAACTTTTGACCTGGCCTTGAGTCCAATGTTAAACATTCTTCTCCTTTTGTGGAGTTGAATTTTTATGCTTAAACCTCACAAACTGTGGAGAAAGTCCTATGTAGTTTTATTAACTGCTTCCACTCATAAGGTACCTGAGCTTTTAATTCAGCCTTTGCACAAGAGATGCAGCACTGATGATTGGAGTGTTACTTGGATTTACGACCTCTGTGGTAGTTTGAAGGCTGAGCTGATGCATAACAATAATACAAATCTCCCAAGAGCAAAGGGAGCCAATCTCTGTGGTGATAAGGACTGTTCCTCTGAGTACACAATGCTTTCTAATATCTCTTAAATCCTAAATAAGTACAAAGGCCTACGAAATACCAGCAGCAACACAGTAGCTTGCCTGACTCCAAAATGTATTCCTGTTGGGGTGGGGAAATGGGGGCAGCAGTTTAGCAAATGACACACATGGAGCTACTCTAAAGTTAAGGTCTTTCTGGAAAGAGCTGGAAGATTTTTTCAATTGCAGGCAGTAAGGCTAAATAAAAGGGAGGATTCTTCACTTCCCCAGGGATGACTGATGAAATCCAACTTTGGACACACCACAGTTTAGGACAGAATATGACTATTTGTTGGAGCTGACTGGGAGGGACAGATGTGCTGTGTTGAGATATGTCCTTGTAGCCAGTATTCTCATCTGGCTTCTCTTCTGGATATGTTCTATAGAATTAACAGACAGTAAGGTCTTTTCTATAAGCCTGTGCACTGTGAAGTATAAAACGTGGTAAGTACTGTCTGAGATAGGTTATTACAGATATTTAATGAGAGTTTACAGGAATTACTCTAGAAAACCAAATAGAGAATGAGTTCCTTTCTATCACTTTTATAAGCTAAGTGAATACTACCCATTACCTTCTAGAAGATCCTTCCTTAAAGCTTATGAATGGCAGCACAATCCTCCCAGGACAGCACTAGCAGATGTTTCCTCTTTCACTCCCTGTGAAGCTAAGAGCTGACATGTCAATCCTCATTGCAGAGTTTAGAAGCTATCACTTGGAGCCAATCCCTAAAGTGCTGACAGGTCTTTTTAGGATCATTAAAACTCTCTGTATGGAAGGCCTGCCTCTGCAGGAATGAGCATATTTTACATTTCCCTTTAACAATGTGTTTAACCCGGATTAAATATGAGTATCTTGCCTTTTCCTCTTCCCTTTTTCTAGTTTTACTATGCATATCTGCTGACATATTGCTTAGTGGAAAGGCAGCAGTCTTAAACACTCTTCTCAGTTACCAGGGTCAATTTCAAGTTAGGAGTGTGCAGTTTCACCAGTTTGACTTTCAAACATAAGTTTCAGATTTAAGATTCACTTTAAGATTCAGCTGGACAGGGTGCTGGGCCATCTTGTCTAGACTGTGCTTTTGCCAAGAAAGGTTGGACCAGATGACCCTTGAGGTCCCTTCCAACCTGGTATTCTATGATTCTGTGATTCTTTGAAGTTATATGTACATTATAATTTGACTTGAAAATGGGTGAGAGCTGGAAAGTGATGGGGAACATGCTATCTTGGCATCTGCAGAAATGATTATAACTTGAAGCTCTAATGCATGAGCAAGTCACTGTGGCTTAGCGTGTTCCCACACGCTAGCTGAGCCCTGGTAGCTGACCATGTCTCTCAGGACAAGGTGATGTGACATAGCTTAGCCCATGGAGAAAGAGCCTACAGGCAGTAACTTCTTCAGCCATTGTAACCTCACGTGAGCTCACACTCAGCCTGCGTGGAAAGGCATAACTAAAAGACCCCAAAATTAAGACAGAAAGACAATGCTTCTGTCCCATTCCATACTCCCTCTCCCTTTTGTTACTCRATTGCTACAGATGGTGCCATGCGTGTGGTTGCAGCTGATTGTACTGAGGTCGCCATGTATCTGACTGATACGTGCCATATTTCACTGTCTTTCAGTTCAAATATCTTTATTCTTACTCCTCTTTGGTTTGGCTGATTGAGATGGAATGGCACAGATGTGAATAAGAAGAGAAGCTGGAGAATATAAAACCATTATATATAATTCTCTTCTTAGATAACATATATATCTAACCAAGGTGTAGGGTGGATTTACACATAAAGTAGCTACTCCATAATAAGTTTTTCTGTGCAGTTTGTGCTCCATAGTAAAGCGAGGCAACATACCTCAGTTTGTATGATAAGAGACCTCAGTTTTATCTTGGGATAAAAACATTCATGTGGGCCATTTAGTACAGAGCAACTGCTATGCTATAAATCTATATCCCAGCATTGGTGTAACTTATCCTCAAGTATGTATTGCCAGCTGCTTCTAAGAATTTCTGCTGGCTGACTCAAAGGAGTTATTTGATAAGCTACCTGATGCAAGACTAGACTGTGGTACCCAATGTCATGGAGTTTGCTAAAGCTACTAATTTAGCAAAGTCTCGGAAAGGGATTGGGCATTTAGTAGGCAGCAAGCCAGGTGACCAAAAATGAACAGTACATGTAACCCATATTTCAAGGTTTAATATAGTTTGCTAAAGATCTGAATGGGAGTTATCATTCCAGCTGCTTCCTAGGCGACATCTCGTACCTTCCTCTGAATATATGGTACCAGTTACTGCATCAGCTGCACAGAGGATTCTATGTAGCATTTCCTATATGCGTGCTTGTATCTGAGAGTAGAATTTGACTTCCTAGTGCTGTCAGATGAATTAAATTAAATTTAGAGCATATTGCATTCATTTTCAAAACCTCTTTTCTTTCTTGCTTTCTCTTACAAGTGAGCGCATCTGTGAAGCAGCAGTACCATGACAACATCCGCTGGATTCGGGAAGCTGGCAGGCACAGCTTGGTAAGTGCACAACCTCCTTCAGCACATGTGACCACTCCTGGTCCAGAATGCAGTTTTTGAGTGCTGGAGTGAAAAGCAGGAATGAGCATGAATGAAAACACTGGCTGTATCTCCCAGGGCRGATAACTTAAACCTCTCTCCACAGCAGGATTTTAGGGTGAGCAGAAGCAGTTCTTTCCCTTAACTTCTTCATGTGGAAATGTTCAAATAATCCAGCAATATCTAGTCTTATATCTGGAGTGAAACGCGTCAATGATTCACTGTCCACCTCATTTGTAGCTACCTTTCTTTCAGAGCACTATTCAAAATGTCCTTCTTGGTATTGCTTTGGCCCAACCTCTTCACGCCTGCAGTTCCCATTACCCTTTTCAAAACAGGTGATGAGGCCAAAGAACTACCATCCTTTTGCATTGTGGGAAGCAGGATGCCAGTGAAGTATCCTTTGTTTTTCTTTTATGGCAGGCTCTCACTGTGAAGATAACTGGTAACACTGTAGGGCTCATAAGTGCTCTCCTCATCTGGAAGCCAGATTGATCTGTGGGGTAAAAGCTGGAGAGGAGCATAGCTGTGCAGGACAGATGTTCTTTGCCATTCTTTACCTCCGTATTTCTCTTCCCTTCCAGCCCACCATTGCCAGTTCCAAACCTCTGCTTCTCAGCTGTTGATAAGGGATTTGTTGATAGGGGGATTATAGCCTAGCAATCAGGTTGATTTTAAAAAGTGGGATTTATTGGACAGTAGCAGCTGAATACAGAAATACATCTCTCTGATTGTGTGAGTGGAGATAAAACTCAGTTCAAAGAGGGATTTTAATTTCTTTTTTCTGGAAGTTGGATGTTGATGAAGAAATAATCTGCACTTTCTCCTACAGAAAGGGTCAATCCTGTGACTCCATTTATCTGGGGCCTGAAGATAAGCCAGTTGCACAGAGAACCTTATCGCTCTGGCATTTTGATTTTCCAGGTTGTTGGCTCTCAAGCTAGAATCTTATATTCTGATCAGAGGGGTCGTGTGTCTATAGCTGTGGCTATTAATCGAGCAATTTCCGAAGGGAGGATTAAGGTTTGTCTTTTTTGTCTTGATACGGTCCGGTAATTGTGTTTAATATCTGAGACTGGGGTGGCAGGTGGGAAGGGGGAAAGCTTCAACCAGTGAAGCTTCAGCTTCAACCACTGAAGAACAGAAGTGCCTGCTGTTCACATGGGACCAGTATTCTGTTAGCATGTATTAGAGCTCAGTCGTCATCTCTGCCTGTCACCAGTATTGCGCTATGTAATAGAAGAGAGATGGGTGGGTTTAGAGTTTAGAAACTCTCTGAAATGCGCTACCTTTTATTTCATGGTGGGAATCTGCCTTATTTTCTATTTGGGCATCTACAAGCACAACATATCATGCTGTGATTTGCTGAAAACACAAGGCAGGGACTGTAACTCCTTAGCAGTGCCCCAAACATTAAAAGTAACAAAAGACCGTGCCACTGCCCAAGTGCTTCTTACCCTCTGTCCCTCACTTTCAGCCATATTATGGCTACAGCCAGCTCTGCAGTCAATTTTCATTTGCATTGTGTATGTGAATGAAGAAAATCGTTAGGCTTGACGCTGCCACTTTAGGGCATAATAAGTAACATCTTGCTCATCTGAGTAAAATCCCACTGACCATATGTGGTGGTGGTAAAAGTACATACTATGGGCAAGACTGTTTAGGGATTTTTGAAATTCTTCATGAGTATTGTAGGTAGATGTACAATGTGACATGCTGGGGGACCAAAATCCTGAAGGCACCACTCAGTAATTATACCCATTACTTGCTCTGTGTACTGCAGCATCAGACCAAGGCATATTCACTCATTCATCTCCATCTCTTTTATAGCTGAATTACAATTACCCTTTTTAAAGGGGCAAACTCAAGTAAAACTTAGAATGGATTCTAGCTAGGAAAGGTCTGGTTTTTGTTACTCAGAAAATGTTTGTTAAAATATTTCAAATGCTGTTGACCACCTCAGGATTCAAAATGAACGTCACTGCAAGCTAGTCTTAAAAAATAAACCTGACCAGACAGAGCACTCCCTTAGAGCTATGACTGACAAGGTCAGATTCCCAGGCCCTTCAGATTTTGTTGYGTCCTTTTTTCGTTTCTGCAAATCTCCATTCCCCCTCTTGATTTTCTAATTCACTGCCAGCATAAAACACAGCCAGCTAATTCCAGACCACACCATGCCAAGAGTGAATTATTCTTCTATAAACCCTATGCATGGCAAATGATAATGAAGACCTGCAAGCTGATCTAGATTCATACTGTCAATTAAATTCCAGACCAAGAATGGACTTGTTTGAGCTGTATGAAATCACTGATTTTCATTGCTAACCTATTTTTAGTCTTGAAGTCTTCCAAAAGAATGAAAAAGTGTAAAAATTCTTACTGTTAGTTTTCATTTTCAAAAGCAAACAAGGACTATTTTTGAATGAAGATTTTTGCATACTGAAATGTCTTCAAAATTTCAGCAAAGAAATGCTCAGATGAAATAACGATACTGCTTCCCCTCTTTTCCCTGCCCGTCTTTGAAGATGCCATTGGCATAAAAATAAGCTCTTGTTCTTAGTTATGAAAGGATGGTGGCTTTCATGAACAGTACATGAACAACTGTTTTATAATAAATAATAGCAGGCAGAGAAGGTGTTTCAGGGGGTTTAGGAGAGGGGACAAAGCTGAGGTTTGAAATGACTCAAGACAGAAGTGAATTCAGCAAATGATGATCCTCGGTAGCATTAACAGTCCATGAAGGATTCTATTTTCTCGTCCTTGGCTTTTTGCAGGCTCCAGTAGTCCTCAGCCGAGATCACCATGATGTGAGTGGGACCGACAGTCCTTACAGAGAAACGTCAAACATTTATGATGGATCAGCCTTTTGCGCAGGTCAGCAGAGCAGCTGAGGCTTGTCTGTCTGGGTAAACAAGGAAATTGCTTTAAAAGAGAAATGGATTTTTTTATGCAACATTTTAAAAAAGTTTTTGTTTAACCCTTTAATCCCAATTAATCAGATTTCCTGAGTAGCTTTGTGGGATTTAATAGTGATACAGACATGAATGGAGCTAGTTAAATAGGAGAGGTCCAGAACAATGATGAAAATTCAGTGAAGATGCATCAGATTTACCTGAATGTAAATGGAGAGCAGACTGTCTCAGAGGACTGTATCTTCTGTTTGATTTTAATTTTGCACCTCACTGTTTGAAAGAGGTGATCTTAGCAGAATTACAGCCATATTTCCTTGGGATTCACAAGATCAAAATCAGGTCTATAATAGTATTTTGCTTAAAGCAAAAAGATTCACAGCTGTGTTCATTTCATTGCCTGAGGACTCAAGAAAACAGTCTGGAGTTTCTGAAAGGAACTTTTCTGGTCATAAGGGAATGTACTTTGATAGTAAAAGCATAAGAATGGAAGTCAGGCATTCTGGATTAGATTCCAAGCCTTGTTGCTCACTTACRGTGTGACTGTGGGGCAAATCATGTAGGTTTGCTATACAAAAGGAGCCTTTACTTCTGCACACCTGACCTGAGCTAACCAGACTGCTTTTAAGTTTGTGAAATGGTGCTTTAGGAAAATAAACCCAAGAAATATCACATTGGAGACCTGAAAAAAAATGAGTGAAGCGCTAAGCAATTTTTAACCTAAATCTTCCTCAATTTTCCATCCATAAAGTGGAAATTATGATAATAGCTTTAGCCCAGTAGTGTTTCCGCATGTCATGAACTGACAATCACAAAGCAGCTTGAGATTGGAGGATACAAGCTGCTGTAGAAGGAGAAATTATGATCGAGGTAGTTGAGCATATTGAATTACTTCCATTATGGGAATTCATAATAGAACCAAATTATGGCTCAATTTTAAGGAGAAAAGTTCCCTGCTATCTTAGCTGGATTTCCTGATGAAATGAGGCTTTTAACTGTGTCTATCAGTCCCACTTCAACACTTTTTGGGTATGTTGGCTAGTTCTAATAGGCCAGATGGATAGATGCCTTGAATAACATTTGGTTCTGACAAGCTGTGAGAGAATGGTGCAGCTGCATAGAGAAGAGCAATCCAAAGTAATGTCTCCTCCAAAGGGCTTAACATAAGTAAACCTCAGGCAATGCCCTCAGAAGAGGGCAATAGAAACAAGGCTTGCGAAACCCCATTGCTCATCATGCTATGTAAATCACAAAATGCAAAGAAAAGCACATGAACCATTTGCCTTCTCCCAGGGCTTATCTAAAGCCTGTTGACCACTGATTTCACTGGTCTTTGAAACCAGGCCTAACTCTATTTTACCAGATGAGCCTCTGGAAGTAATAAGAGAACATCTTAGGTCTTCCGCCCTTCCTTTCCGTTGTTTTAACACCACATTTGAGCTGGTTCAGTTGAAATTGGCTCTTCTCTAGCACACAGGAATTTTCCAGAGTGTTTGCCTGTCTTATTTTGTTTTGCGATAAGTACTTCAGCCTGATCCTTGGCAAACATGGGTAATCGCTGCTCGGCAAAGTGTAGTTCAGCACAGACATTTGCAGAGTTAGTGACCTTTATCGAAGCCAGGGACCAGCAYGTTATTACATTGTTAGTCTGCTTGCCATGCTCCTTGTCCAACCTCCACTCTTACCATGCTAGTGGCTGAGGAAGAAATCCATGCGTTTTTAGAATATGGGGATTTTGATCTCTCCCATTCCCTCTTGACAGCACTGTAATTATGATAATTGGGTTATTAAAGTGACATAGTGCCAGATAAAAGATGCCATAATGGGGCTTTTGACAGGGTTTAACATAGATTAGTGCTCAAGTAAACTCATTTTTCCACCAGACATGTAAAACTGTGGGTCTACAAATGTGGCTGGTGGGGATATTGCTGTTTGTCTCTTATTTTTTTGCTGTTAAAAGCACAGCAAATGATCTATTAAATCTGTCCTGAATTAAATCTGGACAAATGTTTTGAGTAAATTTTACCCTGTTATCTTCTGTGTGTACCTCTTTCCACCTCTCTGGGTATATCCTTTAGCACAAGTTGTAGTGAACATACAAAATTCTAGTGAACATTTCAGTGGAAATGATACATTTGACATTAGTCAAATGACATTTGCCTGCTAAATCATTTTTCTTCATTTTTTTTAAAGCAAAAGAAACCTCCTGTGTGATTTCAGCCGTTCACGTTCAGGGTGAAATTCTCCCATGTCCAGAGAATTGGGGCCAATATCACTTTCAACCCAACTGTGTTCCCAAAATGCAAGTCCTTAGCTTTAGACTGGCTTTCTGCACAGGGCTGAATTAACTCTGCAGTCTGATCTGAAAATACTTTAGGCTTCTGAGAACTGCAAGGTGTGTAGTTTTCCAGATTTCCCCCCCATTTTGAAACCCTCCACATGGATGTGTCCAGCCTGTTCTTCCATGACTGAGGCATCCCCAAAGGAGAGTATTGTATTTCTCTCCACCCTGAGGAGATATCTCCCAGCTGAGGAGTGGTAGGTTCTTCAACTGCTTGAATTGGATCACAAATGAAGAAAGCACCAGGGTCCTYGCAAACCACAGTGTGAAATTGGCATTTGCTTCCTCCAGTGTAGGGGCAAAGAGTGGGAGGAAAATCTCTCTTGCCTGTTCCTCCCAAGAATGAGATGCTCAGTGTATATCTGTGAGAGAAGCTGTGAGTAAACCCTGCCTCCAACACTGCCTTCACACAGCCAAAATCAAGGTGTTAGTGGAAGGAGTGAGCAGCACAACAAAATAATGAACGCAGCATGTCAGAGCCATAACACCTTTCCTCTCCTCCTAGACATGGCGGTACAAAATTTTGTAGGAGATGCGTTCAGAGGAGCGACCTGGGTCGCATTGCACAATGGTGGTGGAGTTGGCTGGTAAGAACTTATTTATGTTTCTAAATCTGGACTCTGAATTCCGTTACCACTGCTGTGTATGCATGTAGGGAGGAGAGACAGGAATGGAATTGCAGAAAAGATGTGTGTATTACTGGAGTAGTACAATGTCATGATTGTGGGAAGGATGGGTTTGGAAACAAGGATGCATTATAAGGTAAAGTGTGGTGTTGTATGGGGCTTTTCTAATTAATGCCTATATGTGTAGAAAAAGTGTTTTGGACATTGGCCACAGCGCAGTTTGGAGAACTTAATTTGCCAAACAAGTACAGTCTGCCATGGTCTTTTTGAACAGATGCTGCTTCCAAAGTTGTCTTCACACATGCACAGCCAGAGTGTTAGTGGATGGATTATGTTTATGTTAAGGTTTCCCCTTAAGCTGTATTTAAATCTGTGACCTTAGGACCCCAATATAAATGCCCATGTGCTAAAGTGCAACGAGGGGTTATTGATACAAAACAGCTCAGGTGCCAGCAAACCCCCCAGTCTTCTTTCTCCTCTTGCTCGTGCCTGGTAGGATAAAAGACCACAGCCAAGTAAGGACTTGATTAAACACCTCCTTCACATAAGATGCAGAACTATGAGAAACGTCTAAACTGAGATGCAGAGAAATATTATGTATGGAGAGGGAAATTAATCTCCTTCATGTGCCACTAAAAGGTTACTCTGGGTTGGCAGAGGTTTAGGGAAAAGGAGAGCCTGGCCACACTGTAGAGTCTAGTTCTGGTTTGTTCTTTCCAGCATAGTCCAGCAAAGCCTCTCCCATATACAGTCATGTCTTCATTTTGTGGTGTCACCAGTCAAAAGGGGGGCAACCCTCTATTAAATGCTGTAGTGAACCCTCCCACTTCCCTGTTCCGTCCAGCTCTGGAATATGCCAACAACAGCAAGCCAAAGAACTTGTAGGAGATGTTCTCCTCAGAGACATTTGATGATAATTTGTTATTACTCATCTGGATGATCTGGATCTAGAAAATATCCCTTCAAGTCAGATGGAGAATTCCCTCTCCTGTACTCTAACTCCTTTGATTTCAGTGAAGTAACTACTGAATAGAAGGTACATGAGAGCAAAATTGAACAGTGGGATAAGAAGGTTTTCTGAGGGCTTAGACACATGGAGTGAAAATCTGGCTTTACTGATTTCAGTGATAACACCCACTGTGGCCAGGATTTTATTCACAACTTCCATAGTTCTGAATGGAAAATACATACCAGAATATCTGCTTAGTCTGGTCATCTCAGTCTCAGACTCCAGAGATAGCAGCAGACTAGATCTGTCTGAATGGCCTTAGCTGAGTTTAAACTTTTAAAATATCTGCTTATGAAATACAAGCAAAGAAAATAACTTTCCACTACATGTTGTGCAAAATATTTGGAATATTTTTATGATAATTGGTAATTATAATTATTGCTTATGCCACAAATGTTCTGTGCATCGATGATGCTTAATTCAAAGGGTACAAATAATCATATTCCCTATCTCTCTCTGGCCTCTGTAAGGCCAATCCCTCCTGCATGTTTCTAGCCCTCTGAGCAATTCAAAGAGAGATTGGCTGAATGGTGAGACTGCCCTTACTTCTAGAAAACTGGCACTGGCCACAGTGCAATTTCAGTTATATTGTTTTAGTTGTTTCTTAAGTGGAGTTACATCATTAGAAAGAAGCTCTTCCCCAAGGCAGAGGAGAGGTGCTGTCATTTATGTAATGCATCAGGAAATTAGCGTGTGGCTGTTCACTGAAATCAAAATATCGATGGAAAAACGGGGTTTGGTTATCCTTTTTGACATTTCCTATGGCTGCTTAGTGGCTTGTCATTGTGGAACAGTATCTGCTCACCTCGTTCTCGGGAGCAGTCATAGCCCTCTGTGATTAAATTACTGTGCTTCAGTGAAGAATGCAGAGCCTGAAAATTAGGCCTGTCTCTGCATGAGCCTTAATAAGCCACCATGCTGAGACTCAGATGTGGTAACAATGTCACGTCATTAGATGTCGTGGCCTGGAGAGCCCCCGAAAGCCACGGCACGACAGGTGGTTCTGCTCGGCTTAACTAATCATGGCACCAC
Source organism: Phoebastria nigripes (assembly GCA_035582835.1). Lineage (NCBI taxonomy): Eukaryota > Metazoa > Chordata > Aves > Procellariiformes > Diomedeidae > Phoebastria > Phoebastria nigripes. The sequence continues at coordinate 4,472,198 of JAYKAV010000556.1, read as the reverse complement.
CCTGGCTAGTTAAAGTGCTGCACCCCTTTGCCTTCTAAGGAGAAGGAGAGGAATAATTTAAAGGTGGTAAAAGAAGCAAAACCAACCCCCAACCATAACAAATTACTTTCTTTGCCTGGAAGAGACAGATGCCTTTAGGTTTTAAGACCCTGTTTTTCTTTTTCTCTAGAGAGCAAAAAATTCAGCTGACTTTGCCAGAAAAAAATCTCCATGTGCCTGATAAAATCTTCGTGTCATCATCTGATTTGGAAATGTAAAAGTGCATGTGGAAGCTTATATATATTTATAAACAAATATGCATGTGACTAGAGAGAAATCAAGTTGTCATTGGCAAGTTTCTGTTCAGGAAGTTCAGAAATGGCAATTGCACTGTGTTCAGCTACCAGTCCTCCCTGCAGAGGCTGGGCTTGCCTGGAACTGCTGACAGATCTGCCATGTCTTCCCTATGAGACTAGAGAAGTGCCTTTTACCTGCTTTGATTTTTCTGTGCTATAGCCTTGTGGGACAAACAGAAAAAGCAGGATTAATATTTATTTAGCTGGAATCTGCATCACGTGTGCTGTTTGAGAGACTTAAGATTAACATAGTCTTGACTATAATTACAGCAAATGAATGTTATTCATTTCTTGCTGCCTATTTATTTGCAGGAGAATGTATATTAGCACAGAGCCTGAGTAACCTGTAGTAACAAAAAGGCAGAAGCAATTTAAGAACCGAAATGCACTGTTGACAGTGTGACATCTTGATTGTGAGAGAGGCCTTGTTTTCTTTGATCACCTTAGAAGGAGACATCTGGAAATTATAGGAGGTAGCTTAGGTCAAAAAGCCACATGTTTCTTTAATTACCTGAAAATGTGACCCAATGCTAATGAAGACAGAGGGCTCCCCTTTAAAAGTGAGAGGTTTTGCTAGAAAATCCATCCTAACAAACATTGGCATTTAATTTATGAGTGATTTTTAGGCAGTAGGACAGATTCTGATGAGTGATTCTGATTTACACTGGAGTAACTCCATGGAAATCAATGGAGAGGCTCTAAATTTATGGAGTGTAAGTGAGATCAGACGTTCACTGTTCGTGCCTAAGCTTCAAAGGATGCTCTTTGGGATGCTGTGCACAGAGGGGATCTTTGCCACTGAAAGAACATMATCTTCCTGTATGGAATATCTTTATAAAGCACTGGTCCAAAGGTCTGATTTTCTTATTGTCTGATATTGCTGAGAGGCTGTCTTGAGGTGTGCTCATACTGTGATCCCAATTACATTGCAATGGCATCATTGACGTTCGTAAGTGTACTCTAGCTTGGTACTTTGACAGTAAAGAATAGTGCTAATTTGGTCTCTGTACACAGAAGCAGCAGAGTATGGTGAGGTAACTGGCCCTGGTCTTGATATAATTACATTTGTAATATTGCCATCCAGTCAGGTCCCCTCTTTTGGAGAAGACAGTAACAACATGAGCTATTAGAAAAGTAGAATTTGCAAGAAATGCAGATGTTTGGATGTTTGTTTTCATCCCAAAATAAGACTAAGAGCAGAACTAATGAAAGATTTCACACAGTAAAAAGATCCTAGGAATTAAATTCCAGGCTGAAAAGTGTTGACAGTGTCAATCAAAACGAAACACTTTATTTTGAAGAGTCAGAGCTTACAATATTCAAACATCTCAATTCAAAACATGACTTTGTTTCAAATTTTCCTGTTAAAGATAAGAAACTGATTCATTCACTGACATTCTGCTGTGAGAACTGTCAGTTTCAAGAAAACCGTGCCTTTCAACAGAAAATGTATTTGTAATAATGATATACCTAATAATGGTAAAGTGGAGGGAATTCACAGAATGGTACTGTCATGGTGAGATCTGGAGTTCTAAGTTCCTTGCTCAGCTATGTGATAGGGTCCTACTTAGGACACAGGTAGTATATATAACTAGTGAAAGGGAATTAACATCACATAAGTAACAACATTACATTGAAACCGATAAAATRTGAGTTCTAGTTTCAGGAAGAAGATGTCAGGTCTGTGAGGCTCCAATGTAACCTCAYTTCCCCATTTCCTGAGAAGCTCAAGTTACTGCTGGAAAATATACAGAAAGAAATGATTCCTTCCTGGACTGGAAGACACCTAACTCCTGTCTGATTCATGGATATGTCTGATGTTATTCTATGTAAATTTTGTAAACTTATTCATTATATTAACTATAAAACACAGAGGACAAAATCCTGGCCCCAGGGTTCTCCATTATTAGTGTCTCATACCATGTGTTGTATGATATGCCCTGTCCCTCAGGTGTTGCTGATGCTGAGTTATAATGCCAGAACTCTCATTGATTTACAGCAACAGATAATTATCCAACTGCATTCACCACTATTCACCATATGCAACGAAACAAGAACTTGAACAGGCCAGACTCTGAAGTCAGACAAGATGTTTTGCTCTACATGTTTTCCCTGTCCTTTGAAAACCAGACTGGTATTTCTCCCAAGTATAAACTGTTAGTTTTAACATATTTCTGTTCTTCTTCTGCCAATAAGTCTGCTTCCTGAAAAGTTGGCACTGATGTCTTTAAACGTCTATGTATCTTATACAAAATGAATGACTGTTTTTGAAATGATCGAGGCAGATGTGCATTAAGTGGTGGTTAACGCTTTTTTAATAAAATACTTATGCTCTCTCATTTGTCCCGAGAGAATATAAATAGATCCATCTGTCTGCTTCAATAAGTACACAGTCCTCCTCATGATCCTATCTATATGGCAGGCTCTAGTGTAGCAAACATGAACAGCTTAACCTTTAAAAATACCCTGAGATAGGTAACTCTCCAGCCCATCAGAAGTGCTAACCTTTCTTTACTTGTTTCTGGAGCCAGTACAGCGTGCAGTCCTCAGGAGATGCAGTGCGAGCTTAATTTTTGGCACTTCTGCCTTCTGCTTGGAGCAGATACTGATGGCTAGCTGGGCATTACAGGAAAGGTGGAATAGGTTTGCTGCAGGTCAGGAAACTAGGCCTTTGCCCTGCTAAATTCCTTTTTTTTTTTTTTTTTTTTTTTTTTTTAGTATAAAAGGTCACTGATAGTGTCTCTTATTCAACACCATTTCTATATTCTCATCCTTCTTCTTGCAGTGCAACTGAACAAATTAACTCCTGTGAATTTTGTGGGATTAGTTTGAATTATTTTGATTTAATTCTCTTACATTTATATTTTTTAGGGGTGAAGTGATCAATGGGGGATTTGGGCTGGTTTTGGATGGGTCCACAGAGGCTGAAGAACGGGCTAAGATGATGCTCAGCTGGGATGTTTCCAATGGAGTAAGCAAAACTCATAATATGTGTTCAGTTTAATATCTTCCTGCCTCTGGGACTGTGTTTATTTAGGTACTCAGGTTCCAGTGCTCCTATTCTTTTTTAGCTGAATGGGACTATGAGCACTCAGGCAGGAGTTTTTAGGATCTGTCTTTTTGTATCCCAGGAATAGTCCTAATGGGCCAAGTGACTCATTCTATTCACTGCTTCTAATGTGGATGGTTACRAGCCTGATTCTAGTAGAGCCAACGAGTTGTTTTGTTTGGTTGGTTTTTTTCTCCAACCAACTTCAAAGGACTTTAAGTCAATAAAAGAGGCTGAATAACTCTTGGGTAAGGAACTTACTGTAAAGTGTCAGGACCACCCCCTCTGACTTTACAGCATACTGGAGCCCAATAGTTTCCACATATCTCAGTGTGTGTTTTGTTATTTTTTAAGCAGAAAGGGAAGCATGCTTACGATAATTTTGTTAGACATGTTGGCATTGTTGTTTGCCTACATAATACAATTGACAAATATATGAACTTTAGTCTTGTCTATTCCTAATTTCTAGATCTAGGTATCTTGAAAGGCTTGTCATTTAAGTGCCAGCTTGTCCAGCACTTGCTACCATTAGGGTTTTTGCATTCCATTAGTGTCCAGATAGATCCTGTCTGGGTTTAAGACTAGGATCTCATCTCTGAAGTGGCAGAGAGGTTTTGATTCAATACTTGCAGGGAACCTAATCAGCAGGACATAGTGATGCATAGTCCAATTAAAGGACAAAACCTGTTGCATTTCAGTCACGAAACCTCACAAGGACCTGATGTATTGAGGGAGCTCGTTRCCAATGCTGACATGATCTGTTCTGTTTTACTTCTCAAGAGAATTGCAGAATTCCTTCTTGCCTTAGACCTAAACATTTTTTTTTCTCCCCATAAGACCTGGCATAACTGGGGGTAGAACAGGAGGAGGGGCAATTTGCACGTATTCCCAGTCCCAGGTCTGAAATAACACATTAGTAAACTATTAAGGAAGAAGGAGGAGGAAAATTATATTAATTTGTAGATTAGAGTAATGAAGACAAACCCTTAACACGCACTGTGTATCAGAGACAGCCTATTAAAAAACCAATAAATCTTTTGCTGCTCTGATTTATTGCAAGCAAAAGCCCCCCTCCTCCACACACATGTTGAAAAAGGACAATCTGAGAGAATGCTACCCRTATTATATACAAGACTGGAAAGAAACTGGAGAGTACCCTTGAAAATATACTGCCAGGAATAATCATAGGTGAATGGCAGGGAAATTGAGTTGTTAACTTGAAAGGTCATTTCTAGCTGTTATTGCTATGATCCTGGGAACTTATTAGGCTTACATTAATCATATGCTTAAATATTTTGCTAAATTGGAACCTAAGTATTTTCTTTCTAGAACATTTTTGAGTCTGAATATTTCAGACACTGATTTGCAATTCATAATAGAGATTTGTAAGGCATTGAATAGAGGGAAGGATTTATTTCCTCTGTGCCAAATCTTGACTTTTTTTCATCTGGGGAATCTTGTACACAGATCAAAACGCAGAGCTTTGCTGTTGGAAGAGGCGTTTACYGGTTCCCTGGCTGTCCATAGAGTTTCATCCTTATGTGCTGGCAGAGAATTTGGCTCCTTGATTTCATAGTTTGAAAATGCATTGAGTGACATTTTCCTTTTTAAATACTTACCCCACTACAAAAGCATCGATTGCTTAAATGATAAAGCAAGTGCTAGTTTTACAGAGCTGGGATGGAGTGCACAATTATTTTTAATGAGAGAATTTTGTAAAGTTTATAAAGTACCTGGCTCTACCAATGTTATCTGTCCAATGTTATGTTTCTGCATGAAAATGTACCAAGTCTATCCAAATACTACTCATAAAAATTAAGTAGGTATTAAAAAAATTACTTCCAAAATCAGTAAGGAAACTAGAAACTGACAGAGGGTTAAAAGATTTGTTGTCATGAAATTGGGTGCCAGTGTTTGCGCAAATATTGTGTAAGATGGATGTGGCAAGAGAAATGTACAATTTTTACACCCATTGATTTTCTGGTCTGACAGGTTGCCAGACGCTGCTGGTCGGGTAATGACTATGCTTATGAAAGGATCTGCCAAGCAATGAAAGAGGATGCCACATTGAAGGTCACTCTCCCTCACAAGGTGGTGGATGAGAACATCTTGGAGCAAGCCCTGAAACGTTAGTGGTATTCCTAGTGCGATGTTGTCTTTGCACATACATTTGAAGTTGCTTCCTTGATATCCTGTTTTGATCTCTGGCCAAATGGTAAAAGCCTTGCAAATGTCTCTTCCATGTGAGTTCTTTTTTTCCCCTTTAACTTGTTAGTGGTGCAAACCTCTATCTAACTGTGACAGGTCCACTGATGTCAGGAACAGTCTTTTCACTAACATATTTGGAACAATATTTGCAATAAGAAACTATTCATTGTAAGGAAAGAACCAGAATTTTGTCCCTGAAAATTAAATGAAAAAAAATCCACTTATTCCTGATAATTTGTAAATTAAGGAGACTCTTCGGTCTGGTAGATCAAATGTGGAATGGAAGTTGGAACACTTCATTCTAATTCAGAGTCTGCTGCTATCAGCAAAGAGCCATGAAATCCAGTAGCCAAACATGTGGGTGTGTAAACAAACTTACTCTTTAGCTGGTGGAGGATGTATTGATATCACATGTGCCAGACTCAAGCTTTTCTCTATTGCCATAAAAGCATTTGGTGACCGCAATAGAAAGCGACAGATAAACTGTAATTGGTTAAGCGCAGCTAGCCTGCATGTGTTTTTCCCTGAAATTTTCACCCAAGATTTTCACCACAAGCAGGAACAGAATGTAATGCCAGGTAAGTGGGTGGAAAARCCTGAGGGCAGTAAGTACTAGCCCATTTCCAAACATCTTACAGCAAGGCCAGAAAAATAYGGAACAACTCATGATAAATTAGTGTGAGCCAAATTCTGCATCAGTCTGAGATGGTGCCATTCTACTGAATCTGATGTTGTGTGCGCTTTGCTGCCTCACAATGATGAGTTTGTTCTTCTGTAGAAGCCCATTGCACTTGAGCAGCTTCTAAATGGATTAAAACCTCCAGAAAATCTAGATCCTTAGTGCTGGCTGCTGCTTTTTAATGAAAAAACATGGGCTACTCACCCATTTGGATGTGAGTGGTGCAATTAGTAAAGCACTGTAACAAAATTATCATATAGACTTTCCTTCTGAAATAAAACACAACTGATGTGAAACAAACTAAAGCACCAAAGACAAGACAGCGTGGGCTTCCTTCACACAGAGGTTGATTATAAAGTAAAATAGAGATAGAAAGGTCTTTTTGGTCTCACTACTTCTTCCTAGAGTTAGGAAGGCACACAAMCCAGTGTGCCTAGATGCACCTGAAAGAAACCTCTTATTTTGTACCTGAACCTACTATTATATTTGTGTTAACAGTAACTCACTGAAGTATTTTGTTCTAATCAGCTGTGATGCAGAACCAAAAGTTGAGGCTTACTTTAAACCCCCTATACAGGTACATATTGACAGATACATACATACATATTTACAGAAGCATATTTTACATACATATCTATATGTGTGTGTGTGTGTACAAAAATAATTCTTAGCTATGATGGGCCATGCTTAGCATGAGACTTGCTTGTGGGCCTCATTCAGACATGAACACAGCGTCAGCAATCGCTTCCCCCAGTGTACACGTGGTACTGGACTTGATCTGGTCTGTCACTCAGTGTCCTTGGCACTGTATCCATTACCCCTTGGAAGGGAAAGGGGTTTCACAGGTAAACCTGCRTTGGCTGCTGCAGATGAGGTGTGATGAGCGGCAGTCCTCAGGACTATGGTGTCTCAAGAAACTATACAACTGTGGTACTTGCCAGGTAAGCACACCCTGCAACTGTGCATTGCCTCTGGTGCCAAGTAAAGGAAATCATTTATTTTGCATCACAAATCAGTTCTTTACTCTGTTCACGTACTGTATATGTCTCCAGATGAATAGTGAGAGCCTGGCATCTGCTTGTAACGGAACCTTCTGTGAAGTGCAATCTGCAGTTGATCGGAATTGCTTTATATTATGGAAAAAACTGCCCACATTGCCAAGTTATATGATTGAGATGTGAGTAGTTGTCAGCCAGATTTGACAGCCTTTGCTTTGACATATGTTATGCATTACCTATTATTAATAACTACACTGGACTGGGTCTAAAGTTAGTATCTTGGTATTGTACAAAACCACTCTAGTCTTCATAGCCCAAAAGCACTAGGGTACTGTTTTGTCATGAGGAACAACCAGAAAATACACTGGCTTTTCTGTACTAAGGAATGTAGAGCTGCTCCATAGGTTCATCTTAATTCTGAGTTGAAAATCCACCAGAGACAAAATATTGAAGAAATATTTATTATGAACTCTTAATCTTTGTATTGTTTAGTACTGGGGCACCTGCCAGCGTGCTCACCTTCACATCCCAGACAAAAAAGGAACCTTGTTTTCATCCTTATAGCTTTACTGACCAGGGGACATCATAACCTTGCAAGTACCCCCATGCTGAATGCCACTCAAGTCCCTGGGAGTTTATAACTCTGGACTCCTTGTAGGGAGACATAGAACTGGAATATATGAGCACAATTCAAAAGCTACTGGTTGAAGTTCAGATTATAAAGTCTTTGTCTGTTAACTAGGTAGCATGAGTAAGGCAAAATGAGTTACAGAAAAGCAGTGAACTGATGAGCAGTTGGTCATATTTATGACTACTCGTTTATTTTAATTATGAAGTATGTATAGTTATGTGTATACATTTAAATCTACTTTGGTCTTTTAACTGCATATTTCAAGCACTTAACAAATGTGAACTGAGGTTTACAATACCTTTGGGAGGGCACAGGGAAACAGTAACCTGTTACTGCCTGGGATGAAATAGCAGGTGGTTTCCAGCACACAGAAACCATAATCAAGACCAGTGTGAAGATTCCCTTTCTGAGCTCTGCTGCTCATTTTATCTGTTCTCTACTTGTTTGCAGAGAAGCTGGGACTGTGAATGGGCTATTGTTCTGTGGGGATGCTGATGTCATTTTTAGGTAGCGGACCTCATTGCTGGACAAACCCAATACAGGGAGAGCAGTCTTCAAGCCATGCATCTGTAGGCATTGCGTCAGATCCAGACAGTGGATATAGAGGTAGTGAATTTCTGTAGTGAAGTCCCAAGCTTGCCACAGGCTGAAGCATCCTTCCTATGAATCCTAGTACCTTAATGCTTTCCTCAAAATGCAGACACTTGTCCCAAAAAACTTGTGCCTGGTTGCAGATAGAAGCAAGAGCTTGGTGACAAAGGATAATTCATGCAGGACACTCGTATGTCTGTAGCTACAGTGGTTTTTAAAGGGATAAAGCTTGTGACATGAGAGAGCTGTTAGCTCTCCTAGTTAGGGTCTTGTTGAGTCTCTCCAGGCTGTGGCAAACATAAGGGATTTGTGGCTTGATTTTTTTWAATTTTATTTTTTATTTTCTCCTTCATGTTTGACATCCTTCAACCAGGGAAGCACCTATGTGTTAAGCAATAAACTCCTGAGCAGACCTTTCTTTTCTTAGGAACATGAAGGAAGGTACTGCAAAGACCTCCATAGGGAGATCAGGATGCCTAGGGGCAGCCAAGAACAGGAATGACCCACACCCAGTGACAGTCAGCAGTGGGGTAAGGGGGATTTCAGAGGAGGCTGAGCTCAAGCACCCAGGGACTTTGGACTCTGCACAGATGGTTGTGAAGGTGCACAGTGGAGCTCTGGGTGTACCTACAGCTCTATGGCAAGAAGTACCAGCTTCCCTGGAGCTGAGTGTGCCTAGCCAGCAGTCTCCTATCCTTGCTGTTGGAGATTTGATGCAAAATCGCTCAGCAGAAAGGAGGCATAATTTGCCCAATGGCAGGATCACAGCACCATCTGCTGGGACTGCTCGCTCCCGCAGCAGGAGGGGGCTCGTATAATTTCCACGGCAAAAGCAGGATAATTTTCCCTTTTCCTTAAGTATTGGAGAGCCAGAAGGCAGCTGAACATTCTCCCAAAGAAAGCGTTGCCCAAGAATGAAAAAAACTGTTTTATGCATTAGCTGAATTTGTAGGGGGGTTTTGCCTAGGTTCAACTGACTTCAGCATCAGCATTTGAGAGCCTCTTTCCTACCCTCAATCTTTCTTGTCAGTGTTTGTCCTTTTTCCCTCCCTCCTTCGCAGCGTGTTCCCTCTGCACAGCACCGCAGCACTCTTTATTGCCCTCCTTCACTCAGGTCCGCTTCTTCTGCGAGTCTGACTGTCCCGGGTGATGGACGGGCACGGCCATGCTTGGAACAGGAAATCTGCATCGCTCAAGGCTGGTTCATAATGCCATTTTCGTATTTCCACTGAAGGTGCACAGGATATTGTGCTAAAGTATTTACCTATTGCAACCCTCCAAATGTGGCTGCAAGCTTAGAACTGCTCTTGCTATTAACAGGAATACATAGATACCGGAATAATCCCCAGATATTGAAATAATTCCAACTATGCCACTTTGGCTATTAAGTGGAATTAAAGGTACAAGCTGCTGTGCAGCACGTCGTAGCGTACACTAGCCACCACGGCAGCCTTCCCCCAGGAGAGGGGAGGCCGACAGGGGCGAGCAGCCCCGGGGCAGCCCCTGCCCGCCCGCAGGAGTCCCGCCGGCTCCCGGGCTCCGCTCCGCCCCGTCCGTGACTCCGCGCTCCGGGTTTCCCCAGCGCCTCCCGCTCCGCGGCGCCGCGCTCCGGGTTTCCTCGCTGGCCCGCGCCGGCCCCGCCCCGCGGCTCCGGTTTCAGCCGCTGCTACAGGGACCCCCAAGATGGAAACGCAGGGGCTGCCCGCCGCGGAGGCGGCCCGGGCCCGGCCCGGCGCCCAACATGGCGGCCCTACCGCGCCGCCCGCTGCCCCGCGCCGCCCGCCGCCGCCGCCCGACTGGGAGCCAGCGGCCGCCGCCGCCTCCTCCTCCTCCGCCGCCAGCACCGCCGCGCCGGGCCTCTACGTGAGCTTCCCGGTGCTGTTGGTGGAGGAGAAGCCGGAGCCCGGCGCCAGCCCGGCGCCCAGCCCCTGCGCGCCGCCGGCGGGGTCCGCGCCCGACAACGACGGGCTCCTGCTCGTCTTCAAC
>JAYKAV010000556.1:4418727-4461331 GCA_035582835.1 Phoebastria nigripes | reverse complement strand
TCGCCGCCGGCCTTCCCTTGCCCAGAGCCGCGCTGCGGCGAGGCCTTCCCCCGCAAGCAGCAGCTGCGGCTGCACCGCCTCTCGGCGCACGGCGGCGGCGGGGAGGACGGCCGGGGGGCGGCGGGGGCGGCAGCGCGGCCCTTCGGCTGCCCGGTGCCGGGCTGCGCCTGGTCCTTCGCCACGGCCTACAAGCTGCGGCGGCACCTGCACTCGCACGACAAGCTGCGGCCCTTCGCCTGCGCGGCGCCGGGCTGCGCCAAGCGCTTCACCACCGTCTACAACCTGCGGGCCCACAGCCGCGCCCACGAGCAGGAGGCGGCGCACAAGTGCGAGGCGTGCGGGCAGCGCTTCCCCAGCGCCGCCCGCCTCGCCGCCCACCGCCGCCGCAGCCACCTGGAGCCCGAGCGGCCCTACCGCTGCGACTTCCCCGGTAAGCCGCCGCCGGGCCTCTGGGGCCTGGTTCCGTTCCCTTCCCTCCCCTTGCAAAAAGCAGCTCGCCTGGGTAAGGATGGGATCCCTTCCCCGAGTCTGTACTGCGGCTTAGCTCGCTTTTCCTCCCCGCTGCCCCTCCTTCCCCTTCGGATCGCCCCCAGTCTTGAGAAAGGCTCGGCTCCACTCCACCTCAGTTATCAACAGGGAGAGTTTGGGAGCTGGAGGATGCCGCGCCTTTGCTGGTCAGCTTACGTGTGGCTTTGTGCTGTTGTGGTGAAACGCCTTAAGTCACAGCAGAGGTCTTCAGTGGTGTGCCTTAAACCAGACTGTATGTGTTTGGATTGCCCACCTCGGCTAAATAATTGTAATCCCTGGGAGTAATGTAGTTTACGATTGCACTGTTTGGTTTTTCCGTGTGCCAGGATGTAATATCCTGGAAAAAAGAGGATCACGAAGGTCATCCACTATAAGTTGGGAGGGAGAAAAGAATGCAGTTTTCCTGACTCAGTTCTGTATCAAGCTGATGCGCTGTTTCCCTTCTCTCCCCAGGCTGTGAAAGAACATTTATCACAGTGAGTGCGTTATTCTCCCATAATCGAGCCCACTTCAGAGAGCAAGAGCAATTCTCCTGTTCGTTCCCTGGCTGTAACAAGCAGTATGACAAAGCCTGCCGACTGAAAATCCACATGAGGAGTCACACAGGTATTCATGAGGGTGACTGGTACCTGGGGAAGTACACGGAAGATAATATGTGGAGAGTGGACTTCAGTTCACTGGAAAAACTGAAAGTCGTGAAGGGAGAAAGGGTGATAAGAGTTATTTGGAGTCAGTGAAATTGTCTGATTCTTGGCCTTCTGGGGGGTAGGAGTCTGCTGAATGAACTTGCCAAATGCAAAGTAGCTATGGACATGGAAAGCTGTGGCTTTTGGCATGTGAACTCTGGTCAGAAAAATTATCCCAGCTCTATTCCCAAGTTCATAGACATTCAAAACATTGTGTAAATTCTAATCTTGGTCAAAACAAATGGCTAAAAAACTCTCAGAACATGTGAAATATATGTACCAAGGTTTGGAACAGCAAGAAGATAAATTTCAACTCAAGCAAGCACTCCTGACTTGCAAGGACCACTGCTAAGATGAAATCCAGCTTTTTAATGTTTTAAAGACAATTATGTGTACTGTGTACTGTCTGCTGTCCTCTGTTTTCCTGGTTTCATGGCTTTACAGTGTGGGGTTTGGTTTTTGTTTTTTTTTTTAAAAGTGTCACTTTTGTTAAGTGACAGTTCACAGATGTGATGGAAACTAACTTCACATGCTTCACTGTTGTAATCAACATATAATCACAGGTCATGAAAACAGAAAAAAAAATTTCAGCTGTGTTTCTGTTTTGAATAATGCTATTATTGGTTATCGAAGCACCTTCAAGATGGCTCAGATTAATATGAGATGGATTGATAATTATCTATGCTCCCTGATGCATAGGGAAAGATGTGATGGCCTTGAGGTAAAGAAGACTCAGTAYGATGGGGAAGGGGCATCGCAGTACTCTGCAGTGAATTGCAGGAGAGGGTGGTTGAGTCTCCTTGTTTTAAATCAATTCAAGCAGCTCTTGAGATTTTCTAGTAGCAGTGTGTATTTCTGTGTTAGATTATTAATGTAACCTTTCTTTGCTTAAGGTGAAAGGCCTTTTATCTGTGACTTTGAAGGTTGTGGCTGGTCTTTCACCAGTATGTCCAAGCTGCTGAGACATAAAAGGTAGCCTTTTCTGATTATACTGTCCTAAGTCACTTGCTGTTTGTTTGTTTGTTTTTCTTCCAGTACTTAAGCAGCAGTGGATTTAATCATGCCAATGGCAATTTCCTTCCCTTGTAGGAAACACGAAGATGACAGGAGATTTATGTGCCCAGTAGAAGGCTGTGGGAAGTCCTTCACAAGAGCAGAACACTTGAAAGGCCACAGTATAACTCACCTTGGTACAAAACCATTTGAGTGTCCAGTAGAAGGTATTGTTCAACTCTTGTATGTATTAACTGGCAATCGGTGTGTATATTGCTGAAAGATTGTGTGCCTTTTCCCCAAATGCAAGCTTATTACAGGATTGGAGCAATTTAGAGTGAGTCTTCTAACAGAGTTTGAAGAGGTAAAACTCAATAAAAGATGTGTAACTGAATGAGTGGTCATTCTCAAATTTATGGATTGTGGAAAAAACAGTGGTTCATGCTCTAGCTTGATTTTGTTCTTTATGATGAACAGAACTGCTTTATTCTGGAAAATCCTGCTTCTGATATTCAGTTTCTGCAGCTCAGCTTTTTCACTTGATTCATCAGAAGTAGTGAAAAGTGGTCCTGTCCAACACCTTCAAGGCCACGTTTTGCTGTTTGTGACATGTCATCTCAAGTGTTCAGTGGTTGCACTATGGTAGTCTCTGCTGCTGGGATGGCCATGTGAATGGTATCGGTTTTGGTTGTATGGGAGCCTTGCTGATGCTCTGTGCGTTTCTTAGCACTACCTCCATCACTTCAGTAGGACTCCAGGAACAAAGATTTTGGGTCTGATCTGGAATATTCTGATTCATAAAGTAAAGCAGCTCTACCTGGTGATTGTTTCTCCTTTTAATGGTTTTGCCAGCAGTCGTTATGAAGAGTTTACATTTAAGATGCCATAGCGGGGAAAGGTTGTGCATTACACTGGATGACTTAAGAGTTTCTTGTTGTCAAAAGCAGGTTGTTGAACTATTCTAACCATTGAGATGTCCTTGATGTAAAACGAGGAAATGTATATTTGGCTTTCTTCTGATTCCTCTGAATGTATGCACAGGCGCTGCAAAATAGCAAATGAGAGTTCTGCAGAGCTACTCTGATTTGTTTTGTTAAGATACTAAATACGAACATCAGATTGAAATTAGATGAAACTTTAAAGCCTTGTATGTCTTCTTGCAGGCTGTTGTGCAAAATTTTCAGCACGAAGTAGTCTGTATATTCACTCCAAAAAACATCTTCAGGATGTGGACTCATTAAAGACTCGTTGCCCTGTATCGAGCTGTAATAAATTGTTCACTTCCAAACACAGTATGAAGACGCACATGGTCAAACAGCATAACTTCAGCCCAGGTAAAGTATTTGTTTCAAACTGTAGGAGAGTGCAATGGAAAAACTAAATGTTTTGTTAAGGAAAATGTGTATTTACTGATGTTGAAATCCGAGACCCATCAATATGAATGGCAGAATCTCCACTGTGACTGGAGGTGGTTTCCCCCCCCTAAAATTTTCAGTGGGACCTGTAACTGAGTGTCAGAAAGTGCGACTTGAGCTTGACCTGTGTGAAACTGTGAGAAATTGCAGCTTTTTTGAATGAAGTAGAGCTTGTCCTTCTCCATGCTATCTGTAAAATATGAGCAAGGACTAAAAGCACTTCTTTTTGCACTCATTTTTCCACTCCCCTACAACCTAACTTAGTCTGGACTGCCTTAGTGTTATCTTTTGGCAAGTGCTTTTGTAACTGAAATTTCTCAGTAAAGGAGTGAACTTACTTCAGTAAGCTTCTTTTCCTTACATCTGCTTTCAGGGAAGTTGGCAGGTGTTTTAGTAGGCTGAGAATCTAGAGTTTTAAGCTTCCTCCTTTGATCATTCATATTTTTCCTCCCCATTGTCTGATGAAAGGTTTGTCTTATAACCAAACCTTTCTCTTCTAGATCTCCTAACTCAGCTCGAAGCAACCAGCTCCCTCACACCCAGCAGTGAACTCACTAGTYCGGGACAGAGTGATCTCAGCAACATAGACCTTGTATCCCTGTTCTCCAACGTGTCTAGTAGCAATTCTGGAATTGCAACAGACATGGCGCTAGTGAACTCTGGAATTGTCACGATCGATGTTGCTTCGGTGGGCTCAACGCTTGGAGGAAACCTACCTGTCAGTAACAATTCTTTAAGCCAGGCAGTTGATCCCTTGATACTGGTGGCTAGCAGTGATATGCCGCAGAGCCTGGACAGTTCTCTCTTGCTGGGAACCAGTGMAACAGTTCTACAGCAAAGCACTTTAAATTTGGATGATGTACAGACTGTCAACGCAGAAGCCTTGGGTTCGCTAGCATCTCTGTCAGTGAGGAATTCCAGTCAAGATGTGCACGGTTTGACGTCCAGCAATAATTTAACAATCGACACAGCCACTTTGACTCCTTCTAGTAGCCTTGGCGGTACCAATGTGCCTGAGTTACTAACACCAACTAAAGTTGAACGGAATTTGCTTCCTAGCTCGGATGTTGTTGGTCAACAAGAGGGCAGCAAAGTAGTGACGCAATTTGTCTTCTCCAACCCTCCAGGGAGCTACAGTGCACAGAAAGAAATGGATCTTGGCCCAGTGACTGGCAGCTCATTTATGGTATGCAGTAACTATATTCATTTTACCCCTAGATGACTGAGACACCCTGACTTCGGGGATATCCATTAGTACTTACACCTTATAGGGAGACCTTTCTCAGATTTTGCAAATCATGCATTTTGGCTTTTTTTGACGAAGGATGTAGAACATTACATTGAATAGTGTGTTATCAGAAGTAGATTCAGTGTGGTGATAAGTTCTCTTAAGAAATACTGGAATTCTGGTGGGGGAGTTAAAGGAAAACCTTTCAAAATAAGGGATTAAAAAATAAGCGGCCRTATGTCTGAGGATGAAATGGAATTTACAGGAATACCCAAGAATACGTGGTGTGTCTTGTGCGTTTCGTTCCAGGGAAAGATTTGGGCTGGGAGAGTAACTGAAACATTTTCATTTCAGTCCTCATTCCTGTTTTAATTACTCTTCCCTTTCTGCTTTACTATGTTACTGCAGACTTAACTGTTCATTTGCATTACAAAGTAAATGTTTGCCCTGTTAAAATCTGAACACTTATAAATGTGGAGCCAACTTCCTTTTTTGTTGAACTCCAGATATTAAGTACATACAGGGAATTTATTGAAACTAATCAGAAGAGCATGGTAAACTAGAATTCAGTGTTTGCAGTGTAAAAGATAACTGCAACTGAGAACTCATTAGTCTGTATTCAATGTCTTGGTTTGTTCTTGCATTCAAAAAACTTTGCATCTCTTGGCATTTTTTTTTTTTTACTAGGAGAGCAGTGGGTCTGCGAGAACAGACTACAGAGCCATTCAGCTAGCCAAGAAAAGAAAGCAAAAAGGGAATGGGAGCAGCACAGGTGAGAAGCCATTAATTTTGTTAAATTTACTAAATACAGTTATGTAGGGTTTTTGGCAGTGAAATGGGAGCAGGTATCTGATTCTTAAACATCACATCTGCTTTATTGCTAGTTAAAATAATTATGCATGTGGTATGCCATCTGTTACTCAGGATAATCACATTCTGTGGAAGATCAAAATCACAGTAAGTTTACAAAGAAATCTGCACCATATGTTTCATGATTGTTACAAGACACTATCACTCCATCTCTTCATCTGCTTTTTATTTTCTTATTAAAACAAAAAAAATTAAGGTCACTTTGCTTTCTGTTGTTTATGCTTTTGGTCTTACCTAGTGGATTCTCTTTTACCCAGTACAGACAGTGAAAACATCAGCTGGATTTGTTTTGCTTCTGTTTCACTTAGTAACTGTGTATGCAGCGTTAAGGAATTTATTTCTTAGTTATCTAGAAATACTCAAACCTCTCTCTTAGATTTTAGCCATGTAGAGAGTTCTTGTGCGGGGTGAGGTTTAGGTCATGATTTCAGATGTGTCCTCTTTCTCTTAAACTGTAGTTTGACTCAAAGCTGTCTGATGTGAATTATACACCGTTACTTTGTCAGATCAAATGGGTCCATGGCTCATGAGACTTGCATGAGCTCAGGCATTTGAGTTGTGTCTACCTTTGGGGCTGGGGTGGACCATCGTATATAGTTTAGTTCTTCCTTGCTGTCTCTTAATACCTTCCACCTCTGAAAATCAAGGTAATAATTTTTAAGGTGAGTTAAGAGACTAGTTCTGAGTTGAGCACTGTCATGTTTCATATTTGTAAAAGGCATACCCGCATAAAGTCTGTCTGGTTCAGTGAATCATCACATGGAAAGATAACTGCTTTATGAAGCTAGTTCTAAGTGTGCTTGTATTATCAAACATGTGCATGTATCATCAAACACGTCCAACATCTTTTGGACATTAGTTTAAAAAGATGATTGCACTTAATCTGTGTGTCTCTTAAAATGGCCTCAGAATATTCCTATTTCTGTTCCTACTCAAGACTCCCAGTAGTCCGTTTTTCACCAGCTGTTGCCTTAATGCTACTATGTGCTTCTCAAAGTGGTCTAAAGAGTCTTGTATTTGTAATTGGTTTAACTAGGTTGAATAAACACTGTCAAGGGAAGTTCAGTGTTTAAAAAGAAGTTATCCAAGCCTTTTATTTACTCTAGATTTAAAAAACAGAACAAAACAAACCTGAAACAGCTGACAGGATTGCATCCTTACATTTATTTTTACTAGGTTTTTGGTTTTCAGCTTGTGATATAAGCAGCTGGTTCGTCTTGTTTTAAACTGAAAAATGCTTAAGGTTGTGATAGTTGTACTTCTGTAGCCTGTTCTACCTAACAGTCCTTGAAATCTTTCTGGAAATAGATGAGCTTCACTATGCTCTTTTTACATTTTGGAAAAATGATGTATATGACTTCTCAGGAAATGAGTTGCAAAATTAAAAATAGAAAATGCAATTCTACTTCCTCATTCCATTCTGTARCTCCACAAATATGCTGATACTTCTCTGCTGCCACAAGGGTGAGCCCTAAGCTTGGCAGTTTGTGATGTGGTTTTAATGGCATTCACGTAAAAAGATGCTCAGTCAGCAGTTGGAGTTCATCAGCTGATTGCTGTCTGGCCTTCTAGCAGTTATCAGATGGTGCTTAATTATATTGCACTGTTCCAGGCATTTGCTGTGTGGTGTAAATAACTGCATAAAATTGAAAATACTAGCAGGAATCTTCAGCAAATTGCCTCTGACCATCTAAATACTAAAATTACTCTCTTTTAGGGGCATCTGGCTCTGGTCAGAGGAAAAGCAAGGGTGGTAAAGTAAGCCCTACCAACTTTTCATCATCCACTCCGGGCAGTCGACTGGGTAGCAACATAGTTCTGCCAAATGGAGGGCTGACAATAAGGGACCCTGCCACTGGAGCCCAGTATGTGCAAATTCAGCTTCTTCAGGTAAGAGCTGAGAAGGAAAAACATGCTCATCTTCTCTGTTACTCAAACTGACACATTTGTGGAAGAATCTGCCTATCTGTGAACTTAGGTACTACTGCCCCTAGATGGGATCTTGAGATCTGCAATACGTACAATGTCTATTAAGGCATTTGCCCAGAAGAAGCACTTTCCTGGGAAGTTTATATGAAACTGGCTTTAGAGAGGTCTAGAAATGCCTGAAAACAGAGCTGGTTCAATCATACAACTGCTGGGGGCCCAAACAGATGCATTGTGGAAATGGGTAAGATGTTTTATTTGGTTTAGTACTCATCTTCAGTCCAGCCTGGAACTTATGGACACTAACTGTAGGGAACATCCTGTTCAGCTTCTTAGGGTGGATACACTTGATGTAGGAAACACTGTGGTGGAACTAAGAGCTTTAGCAAACTTTTGTTTTGCATGTGAGAGTTGTGATCCTTCAAGGGCTTAGGATTTTCCCAGTTTGGACAGGCAGTTATGAGAGCAGCAAAACAGGTGCTACATTCCTGTCCCAAAAATATGGGGTAATTGTTCTTCCAAAAGAAAAGGATTACTAGCATGCATTACCTTAGGGGATGCATGGGAGTATGACTTATTCCTCCAGTCTTTGTTAACACCCCCTCAACTTCTTACATTACTCCACCTCTCTCTCATTTACAAGGTAAATGAGACTGACATGAAAAGATTCCTACAAAATGAAGTTTCAGCCTAAACTGTTATTTTTCTAAACTGTTGAAATGAAGCTTAAGATTTTTTTCTAAAAATACTTAGTAATCCATGTGGGCTGATAAGTGGAGCATGGCAGGTAATATGTTTTTGGCCAGATGTATATCTATATAGCATCCAGAGAGAGGGTAAGTTCATTTCACTTTATTCTTAACAACATATGGAGGAAGCTATGGGCAGAGTTCTTCCTCTATCTATTTTTCTGATGGGTRTAAACATTTGTAACTTGTATGTTAAGTATCAGCTTCACACAACATGATGAAACTTGTCGCATATTTCTGAGCGTTATGTTTGTTGGAAGATGAACTGTTCCTTCTGTTTCAGATCTTGCCAATTTTCTGAGTTGATTATGATGGGATAATAGGTTATACACTGAGCTAGGTTCAGATTTAAGTGGTAGTTAGCTTTCCACATATCTTTGTGGATCTAGGCCTTACTAGTACAGTGCAGTAGCTTTACCAGATTTTTTTAAGATTGTGAGGCTGAGTGAAGTTTGCCATATTGTGCTGGGATGCTTGAGGGTCTTGTAATCACATCATGTTTCTGCATTCACAGGATGATTCCCCAGGAGAGGGAGATTTGCCCTTTCAACTGAGCTCGCAGTCCTCCTCGTCACATTCTCAGCTTACAGTGGATTTACCTGTTCACATACTTCAGGTACAGCATGTCAGAGCYGTTGGGTTTTATTGCCTAGCTTGAAAGGGAAGAGAGTTTACTGTGRACACTGGTGTTCTGCCTAATGAAAATCCCTTGTTTTCCACTGGGAGTTTAATTTCACTTGCAAGAAGCAGTAAACAGAGAGCTGCACTGCAAGATTTATCTTGCCTATGTTACCAACCTTTGACACGTCACAGGTGGTTTTTCTTCCTCTGTTACCGAGTAATGAATAACTAAATGTTACTCATTTATTACTGAAGTGCCCCATCCTTGTTTTCCTGATCCCATACTGCAGATATTAAGTGGGTCAAGAAAGAGGATCAGAATTGATATGTAACAGCCTACAGGAAGGGTGGGAGGAGGGAAATAAAATCTTGAGCATAGATTTCAGAGCAGTGTCTATATGGGAATGGCAGATTAAAAAGCCTGCTCGCTTTTACAGTCTTTTGTTTCACTACTTGCCCTTGTTAACTACTGAGTGTCAGTGTTGTTTGAATGCAGAAAGCTTCATATAGCTTCTTGTGTAAACGTTTTGTTACCTGCTGTTCTGGTAAACTGCATATTAGTGAGTAGGAGCAGCTGAGAACCAAGCAGCAATGAATGATTAGCATGTACATAAACCACATTTTCTACTTGGCTGTGTGGGGCTTCAGCTTTGATAAACTCTGCAATTCTTACCAAGTGTGCTTCTCCTGGATAGAAAATAAAGCTTTTGTATTTGAGAGGAGCACCTTACTGTGATAAACCTAGAAATACTAGAAGAGTACTAGGATCATTGGCCACAGTGGAGTGTTGACAGAGGAAAAGCAAATAGTCAGTGATTTTAAATTTATGTCCATCAGTAATGCTCATCTGAAGTGTTCTAAACGAAAACTGGAGCGGCACTGTTTGAGTGGATYGCCAAAGTAGGAAAGCTTTGAGTTTCCTCTAAACCATTCAAAGCATTTCTCTGGTCTTGGATAAGTGTCGAGGTAATCTTACTGGTAAGTGTTAAAAGCATCTAGAGGTGAAAGCACTGAACTCTTTATGCTGTCTGTTTGCTTTAACAGGAACCACACAATTCTACTGAAGATGATGCAGGTTCTGATAACTCTCAGTTCACTGGAAGCACAATAAACTTACAGGATCTGGAATGACCATTATTAAGAACAGTTACTTGAAAACAAATTGGGCAATCATGTCTTGACAGAGTGAGCTAACTGTGTGGGTCTTTTTCCAAGGAAAATATGAAAACTAGGAGTACTGGATTATGGTTGCACTCTTCGCAATTTGCTAAGGACAGTTGCAGCTGAAAGATTTTCTTAAAAAATGTAAATCCCACTTGATGTGCCTGTGTAAGATACCCTGTCTGCCTGGTGGTTGGAGAGACTGAGGCAGACTGCTGTACAGTGTTGTTTCAAGGAGAAGTACTGTATTAAACTTCAAACTGAGGTAATATTTACTGTTTTCACAGGAAAGCAAGTATTCTACAGCTAACAAGTACAAATTTGTAATCCTGCCTAAGACAGCTAAAACTTCCCTTCCATTGGTCTCCTGCTGGAGCCGGTGGTATTCAGGAATTAAGAGCTAAAATTTGCAAGTGTTGTGTTTTCCATACACAAGAAAAGAATTGTTTCGGCCCCTGTGTTTTGGCAGAAAACTGGAATAAAGTGTCACATGTAACAAAATTAATGTCCTATGCCATGAAAATGAGATGCTCTAAAATCTTTGTTTTAGAAAGCTAGATTCTAAATGTTAACTTAGCTGTGAATCAGTTTGTAGCTCATGTTGAGTTTCTCCCTTTCCTTGCTCCTGCGTCCCAAATACTTTGCTGAATTCTTCCAGCAAAACTTGAAAAAGAAAACTGCAATAGAACTGTACTCACTGTAAGTGATTAGCTAAGAGTCCAACAGCATCTGAGAGGGGTTTGTTTTATCTTTGTGTTCCCTTTTTTGGGAGGAATGTTGACCGTCACGTAAATTTAAGCACCTTGATTTTATCTCATCTATAAACTGCTGCCAAGTTACCTGTAAACTGGCCACTACCTTTTTATTTTGGGTTGGGTTTGTTGTTTTTTTCAATTGAACACTGTTAACGCTTGTTCTTTATTGATACCCCAGTGTGTCACATGCGCCTGGAGCTTCCGGCTGGTTTACAGAATATGCAGTTGTCAGAGTATTTTATGAGGGGAAAAGAATTGTTACCTAGGAAGATTTGCCCCACTGAAAAACTGCCGTTTCTCTTGGGGGCGGGGGGAGAGGTTGTATGTACTGTACTTATCTGGATTGCAGACACCTAAATAAGTATAGGGTTGTATAGGAAAAAAAACCCCTTTGGTTACATTTTAAGGTAGTAATTTAAATGTTTCTTATGGTGATGTACTGAATGCCTATAAAATTACGTATAGGAGTTTGATAAAAGGGTGTATGTACTGTTTTTTATTCTCAATGAGGTGTGTGTGTATGCACGTATGTGTATTTTTTTTTTACAGAATAAGATATGTCATGCAGGAGAATGTTGTGATCTTTCTAATCTTGCACATATTTATTTATTTTACAGTTATACTGATGTTGAATTCACATGAGGTCATTCAGAAATGCTTTTACTTCCTGTGCCTTTTGAACTATGTATGTGTCCAGATAAATGCTTTTTTGGTTGAAGACTTGAGGAGGGGAAAAAAAAGCATACAGGTTACATTCAACTTCAGATCCTGATTTGTAGGCAGTATTATATCCTCTGGTTGAAGCTGTTTTATTTTTCTATCTTTAGCTTAACTGAGCATTGAGGTGTCTCTGTTCCTCTCATCCTGAGTTTACAGCTTATGTCCAGGGAATCTCTTAACCCTTTCGGGTTGGGTTTCCAAACCAAACTAATTGGTAGATGAGATCTTCTACCTGGTGGCTGTGACTGCAGCATGGAGTCCACTCCTGAGAGGTAGAAAGGTTGAGGAGGAATCATGCTGAAGGGACGACTGGGTCTTGCTCTAGTGGTCACCATGCTCTCCCTGGAGGCTGAGACACCTCRAGCTCCCAATGCCTGCATTATTCTGTTCTCAAGGACCATACCAGTTCGTAATCTATTAAGACGGCCAAGGAACACTCCATCTTTTTATGGGACTTGCAACCAAATCTTTCTACTTCTGAAAATGTACCTCACTCAGCTTTGTAAGTGAATGTAAAGTGCTAACCTCTTGGGGCCGAAAATTGGATCACTTGGCTTGAACTCCATTGCTGGCAATGGATACCTGAAGAACTGCTGGTGCAAAAGGGTTAATAAAGCTTTTTTTTATGGTCAGTTTGTCACTGGGTATTGTTCTTTGTATGGATGCATCTGACATAAAGCTAATTGTTAGCAGCTTGATTTCTGCAGAGCTTGTGTTTTTCCTTCGCTTGTGTCTTCTCCACGGTAGTGGGGTGGAGTCTATAATGAAACCCACCCTTTGGATTAAAGCATAGCCTTCGTTTTTTATAGTCCTTCAGCAGACTTGTGATTATAATAAATGTCTGGCAGGTGCCTGGCTTAGTTGTGCCTCAACAAAGATTGTTACCCAGGACTGTGATAGATCTCACTAGTCAGGTTTGTAGGGATAGTGCTATTTGCTTTCAAAAACTGAATGAGAAAAGCATTGTTGCTAGCACAAGCCCGAGAAGCAAAACGAGAGAATTTTAATTTATTTTCTTAGGCAAAAGATCAATAGAGGGGGAAAAAGGGGTTGCCTGACACAGCAGCTTTCCCTGGGATCTTAGGGTAGGAGAAGAGGGGAATTTCATGGACCGTGAAGTTCATCAACTGAGCAAAGACTAACAGAATGTAGATCTATGAAAAACTTTTTCTAGAGCAGCGTCAGCCCTACGTCCTGTGATTAAGGCTATGCTGTCAAGTGAAATAATAGAGTTGTTCTTCCTTCTCCTTATCCATTTGTTCTTGGCTGTGCTTTTTCTTCTCCTTCCTGGCAGGTGGATTGGAACGAAACACCAGCCTCCTGCCGCTCTGCAAAGGAAGAAGAGGGGCGTGCATCAGTGCTGTGTTGGAGTAGTGTGTCTGAACCACACAGCTGAAGCTGCTTCATGCTGCCAGGCCCTCCTGCTGCACGGGGCCATGGCCCCTTGCTGTCTGTTTTCTAGGCAGGTGTCAGTGTGTCTATTAAGTGTGTTTTTTCTATTAGAAAATGAGTGTCAAGCACCTGAAGGCCGTGCATGTGCTCGTGCTTCAGCTTCGACAACATACTATTGCACCTGCAACTGGTTTCTAATGCCTTATTTGTACTATCTCAAGGGGAAGGGAAGTTGGAAGCCCAAAGAAATATCTGAGGGAGCCTGCAGAACCCTCTTATTTTATCTTGGGTAAAGGGGCAGGGACTCATGGCACCTGTTCTCAATTGCCCACGCTGTCATCAGCTGGGTGTGTGACTGAGAACTGGGATGTCCTCATTGTTGTGTTGACCTGTGAAACGTGCAGCAGGAGCCATGGCCTGAAGCTCCGCACTGTGCCACCTGAGGAGCCAAAGCTCAGTTTGGCGTAATGCGGAACATGCCAAAAAAGGTATGGTTTGATGGTATGGCTGAGCTGACCTAGGGCCTTGCTGCCATTGTTGGGAGTGTGTCGCTGCTGCCTGGTTCCTCATTTGCCGATTTTCACGCTTTTTAAAATACTGCCAAGTTAACAAATTGAAATGAGCTTACTGAGAAAATTGGCAAGTAATGGAGGGGGCCATGTGGTCAAGACAGAAGGATAGGAGAAGGACGATAGGACACTGAGCTGGAGTAACTCGCAGTATAACTCACTTCCCAGCAGTTGCTTAAGTTACATCGGTCCTGTAAATTGGGCTATGCCTGAGTATGGGTGCCATCCCCACCCAGCTATGGAGGCCCCTAGTAACACTCTTCCCTTTAACGCTTGATGTTCAACTACCCCCAGTTTCTCTGAAGTGGGCTGTTGAGGCAAGGTGTTCCTATGGATTACTACACTTACCTTTTTTTTTATAGTTGCCTGCGATCTTTCCAGGGCCCTTTGTAATCTTTCCTCCTGCTGCTGCTTCTGTTGTCTCAGCTTTTCCTCTCTGAGCCTTTTGAAGGGAGCAAATAAAGGATGGGTTAAATGCRGTGTGCAGCTACACGGAATGTGCTTTTGACACACAGCATCAACATCTAACATTACATCTTATGTTACATCTTGCATCTAACAGCATAAGACCACCAGAGCACAGGGGTTTGGGTATAGCTGATGCTGGAGTTTGTTGCTGTGAAGGTGGTAAGAGGGAAACACTTGCTGCAGTTGATCCTACTCTTTCTGGAGTGAGGGGTGGAAAAAGCATGCAAATGGAGATGTCAGACGGTTGTTCTCTGTTAGAGACATGCTCTGTACCACCTTCAGCAGGTGACTTATGCTCTACAGTTGACCAGAATGCTCACCAGCTTTGTGGGTGAATGATGTTTATTGTGTCTTAAGTTCTCACCAGTGCAACCAAGTCTGTAATGTACAGATGTGAGTAGGAGGGTTTTACATCCAYGGAGCTACACTTTGCCTAAATGGGCACAGTGGAGGCTGATACTGTTAACTGGCTCCGATTCCCTATGGAAATGAAGCACTGGAACAGAAATGGGCTCAAGCTATGGAACACTGCAGTGGAGAGGAAATGAATTCTTAACCTTGTGATCTTCAGGAAAATTTTAAATGCTCTTTGAAGGTTTTTTTTGTTTGGTTGGTTTTGCTTTTAATTTGGGGGGTCAGATTCCTTCCTGAATTCTTCTCCCCCATCCCCAGAGTAGAATAAGTGTGCGTCTTATTTCTTTCGTAAGTTAAGAGTGCAAAACCGTTCAGAGAACATCAGGAAGAAGCATCACACCCTTTCTACTACAAAGGTGAAGAAAGATGCAGAGAAAGAGAGTAAGTAGGAGGGAAATGTCRCTGTTCTGGCTTTAAATCCTCACACTTTTATTATTTTTTTCTCTGCTGGATCTGATTCTCTTGAGGATGGCCAGATACAATCAGCTGTCCAGTTGCATCTTTGCTATTTGTGAGGGGAAATTTCACGTGTGTAACTGAGCCAAAAGGAACGTGTCTCATCTCGGAACCTAAATTTATTGTGTTAATTGGCTACTATTTAATTTAATAATACAAGTTAAACTTAAGTGTTTTGTAGAAGAGACATTTGAAAGCTGGTATTGCTGACAAATGCCCTCATGTACCTATTGAAGCCTGACAAAATATCAGGGCATGTCAGACTTTGAGTGTGTTAAATAACTACAGAGGAGTAATTTTCTATTTAATCAGTTTAAATATTGTTACTGCAAATTGTCTTCTTAAAATGATGATTCTCATCACTGAATCTGCTTTTGGGGGTTTTTTGTTTGGGGTTTTTTTTAATTCTTCCCGATTTTGCCCTTTTCTAATGTAGCCGTGGGCTGCTGCTCACTGATCGGGAGATGCAAGTACTATGAATGTGAAACCCTTAAAGAAGTAAAATGGGATGGATTGGTCACATGGGCTTTCATATTGCTGTTACAGTTTCCCGGGTTGACCTGACAAATTTGGCTCTTTCAGTGGCTTTGCTTTTGGCTGTCAACATTTAAAAATAGAGGCCCCATTTCCAGAAGAGGGTCTTGTCTTACCTTATCCTCCGTTCCTTTTTTTTTGCTTTCTCAACCTGTTCTATCTTTGCTGGTGGGATTCTCTCCAGGTTGTCCAGTAAATCATTGAGATGTTTTTCTATCACCATTAGCATCTGCACTGTCTGCAGGTTTGCCTCATTTTCTCCAGTGCAGTGGCAATAGACTTCCAGCACCTTCTTGTTCAGCCTTGTGAGCATTTTGTCCTAGAGATGAGAGGAGATATGGTGAGAGGCACGGCTGGGTTCTGCCCAGTAGAACCACAACATCCCTCCAAAAGCAAAGGAAACCAGTATGCTTTAATTCCCTCAACAAGACTCAATTGCTTGTTTCCCGGTTTGCTTAGCACCAGTGTCTGGGRTAGATGGCTGTATTGAGCCATTCTTCTGTTGGTCTCATCTTCCCGGCTTTGCTGTGGCCTGGGACAGGTTGCAGCTGCCTGGTTGCCTCTGTGAGCCCTACTCCCACCTCATAGCAGCTGCATGGAGCAGACACATTTGCCCCAGTTTGCTGCCTCAGCAGTGCCCCAAACCTGCCCTTGCTATAGCTCCATTGCTGAGAAACAGTGCTGATCCCTCCCCAGTGCAACCCACTGTCTGCTTTTTTTCCCAGGATGGATATGGCTGGTGGAGAGGAACCGTTTATGCGCATKCTAACCCCCCTTGCCTTGATCTCAGGATGTACCTGGTCATCAGCTTTGTAATCTCCAGAGGAAAAGAGGTGAACTTTGAGCTTCAGATCTGCTACTCTCTCTTCTTCCTTGGCGATGGAGGATTTGAGGGTGACTACCTGCTGTTTCAGCTCTGCTAACTTCTTCTCCCTAGGCCAGAAGAGAAAGGAGGTATTTTGAAAGGACATCTCTGAAACACACGACTCTGCTGCTTTCCAGCCTGGGACCATCCCTCCTGCTGCCGGCAGATGGAGGTAACACTTCATGCCATTTCTGGGGAACTTGCACCCACAGCTCTGAGAGCAGGGGGAACTTGTGATTTTTCTGGAATAACAGTTACTGTGCTGGTGTGTGKGGGGGGAGAAGTAGCATAGTTAAACATTCAAGATCTTTTAATAAGTCAATGGGGGAAGTAGATTACCTTTAAAAACTTTCACAAGGGGATAAGCTACAGTTTAAACGGGAATATGTGTGTCTACCTGCCATTGAAATACTATATTGCAATTACACTTGGGTTCCCTGCTGGCTTCCTCTAGGAAGAGATTGCATTGAGTCAGAATAGGTGCTGGTCTGGATCACTCTAGGACATGCCTTGTTTCTTCCTTTGATCTTTCTTTATGAGAATTACATGCTACTTCTGGCTTATGTCCACTCCAGGATGCTAAATGCATCAGTTCCCCAGCCTGTGCCTTGAGTACTAAGGAACTAGTCCCAAGCTCAAGTCCTATCTCCTAAATTACATAGACGGGACACCTTCCTAGGAGCTCACGAGATGGTGAGTTGGATGGGCTGCAGCTGGGCTCTAAGGTATGAGAAAGAGACTCTTTGTTGTGTGCTGTGTGAACAGCATTACGTATGGTCTGCAGCATGCAGCCTGGTGGCGAGGTGCTAGTGGGGGGAAGAGAGGGTCACTTATGTTTGAAAGCTGGGGCACAGGGACCCCTTCCCACCACCTGCAGGATCATACTTACATGCTTTCATGTGTGGTGATGAAAGTGTGTTGAACCTTGTCCAAACTTTCCTCGATCTCCTGGGAATTCTGGATGAAGGACAAGTTCTCTTCCTCCATCTCCGTGAAAATAGACAGCAGTTGTTGGGGATCAGTAAAATACAACTCAGGCTCCTGGAGTGGAAAACACATGTGATGAGTTTTTGTCCTCCTCTAGCTTCTTTTCCATTGAACCACGTGGAGGTTGGTCTGCGCCAGCCCTGGCTGTTCAAATGCTCTCCCGTGTAGAGAGGACCATGACTGACCATGTCTGTCCATGTACAAATGTCTCCCACCTTCCTGCCATGTGCATAGCTTTACACTGCCTCCATAGCTCACCCCCAAAACAAGTTGCATTTTGGGGAGTAAAAAGTGGTGCAAACATCTCCCATATGTGAGTGGGAAAACTTCAATTTCAGACATAACACAATAACTTCACTAATTTCAAAATCTACCATTATATGATGTCATATCTTGTTGGGGGATGGCAAGCTTTGAGGTGATGGTAGGTTTTTGGAAAGTGGAGGAGGAAAGTTAAATTAAGGTATTTATAATATGTGTTGCTAAAACGTGAACATTTATGAATATATAAACATACATTTATAATTAGTGGCTACAGTAACTCCTCAATACCATAATGAATGGTTAGAAGGTGAGAGAAATTAGTAACATCAATAAATGACACAGGACAAACAGAAAGTGTAAATAATTCAACACGAGACTTCTGACCTCATCTTCGTCTGAGCAGGTTTCGCTTTCTGCATCCTCCAATGAACTTCTGAAAAAGCATTTTGTGTATCAGGCCCTTAGARAAATGAGAGCTCAAAGGAGACCTTGTTAGTGAATTATGAACACTGTTGTTGTTTGCTGTTGCTGTTTGCTCCTGAACAGTCCTTTGCACATTCACAGGTTTGGCCCCCCGTGGCTGTGGGCTATTTGGGGGTCAGTAGGAGCTAGGGGTCACACAAACGTGCAGCGTGGGAGCTACGTCTGTCCACAAGCAAGCTGCCTTTTGACCTCCTCCGGGCTCTGCTGGCCAGCAGGGTCGGGACATGACGCATGAGCCTGAACTGAGGGTGTTGATCCAAACGCCTTTAAACTCGATGGGAGACTTTGGCTCTTGGGSAATGAGAAGACAGACATAAGAGCCTTATTAAAAAGGCTCAGGCAGCAGCACAGCAAGTGTAGAGAAAGCCTTGTGCTCCGTGTGGGATGTGGTACTGCTCCTAAACAACATGGTGTAGCCACTATGGGAGTCTGCAGTTTTTACCTGCCCTGGGAGAAGGTTATTGACTGCTTCTTCCTCTGCACAGCCTACTACCATTAACCAGCAGTGCAGCCTACTTTCTTCCCTGCTCAGCCCCAGGAACAAGCCAGCGCAAGAGCTGGAAGAGCAAGGCAAGAGGTGCCTGACTGATGTTGGCAGCAGAGCCTGCTCATCACCTCCACTTGCACCTTTCACCCTGTGCCATGGAGGGGTGAGAAACCTCCATTTGCATCATCTTAGTGCCAGCCCCAYTTGTGTCTGCATCGTTCCTGCCATGTGGCAGCAGCCCAGTAATTGCAGTGGCTTCACGAGGGGTGGCACACAGCAGCCCTGCTTGGGAGAACCTGGCACCTGCAACGCTCTGAGTGGGGGCAAAGGAAATGGCCCTGCAAGCAATGACTGACTTCAAACTCTATTGATAGCCAGGTTTTTTGGCCTTAGGAGACTCACCAGCCACTCACGCTTTGCTTTTCCAGGCAATTGCTTTCTTTGCCTCAAGAAACTGGAGCTGGTCATACTTGTCTCATACTCCCTCCTCTTCTCAGGCTGGCCCTGCCCACATTACAGCAGTGTTACTCTGCCTGCATCCCAGCACATACTGTCTGAAGGCTCTTACTGAAAGTAGATAGTCAATGCAATGTGGGTCTACAGTGACCTTGGACCTTCATTAATGGCAAAACAACAGGCAGCTATTTGCATGGTGGCTGTGACCAACAGTGGGAACCAGTACCTCAGCCGCAGAGAAGCTTTGCTCCAGGACAAATGCCCAAGGTCTATGATTCCTCCTGGGAAGGCCCAAATTCTTTGAGCAAGGCTCTCAGCAGAGAATTTGAGGATGGAGCTGTGTTGGAGTAGGTACATAGGTACTGACTTGCACACCTGATGGCTTTCTACTGGTATTTTGAGTTGTTCCAATAAGACCCAGATCTCGGTACGCTCACAGCGAAGGTGAGGAGTAGGTTTCCTCTATACTGACTCCCAGTCAGCTGAGTGCTCTCTACAGTGCTTAAGTCTGCTGTTCGCATTGTCTTGTACTTACAGTTTTCTTGTTGATAGAGGCTTCAGGAAGTTTTTGAGCTGTGGCCTGATCTCATGTAATGAGCTGAAATCCAAACTTTCTGAAGACAGGAGGGAACTTGGCACATTTGTGTAACTGGTACTATAGGGACCGGCAGCGTTTGTCCTGGCTGTCAGACCCTGGCCTGGAGACAAGAGGAGATGTACACTTAGAGCATGGGGCTGTCCCAGTGAGGAGTGGGCAGCTCTTCCCTGGCACTCACCCTGCTCTGCGGTGGTGGGAGGCGAGGCACTTTCTTCATTAGCTTTGGGTGCTGTTTTCAAATCCTTTTCCTTTGTGTGCTTTTTTCCATGTTCCTCCTGCCACTCTTTCGGAGAGAGTTGATAGAGGAAGTCCCTGTACATCTTGTACTCCTGCAGAGTATTCTTGAATCTGGATATATCACTGGGTTGAGAGAAGTGGACAAAGTTTATTAGCAGGGAGGAAAGCCTCTGTTTGAACAGGTTCTTTCTGACTCTTGATATTCAGCTTCACCCAGAGAAGGGACAAGAGGGCACATGTCTTCCTGGACATGCAAAGACAAATGGGAACCTGCCCTGCGTGCTCTCTGTGGTTCCTCATGTGGAAGCTGTCTGGTCACATCTCTGTGGCCAGATCCTTGCTATGGCACTGGGCTTGCTAATCTGGGAATTTTTACTTGAAAATGAATGAGAAATCTTGCCAGCTCAACTCATAATGGGAATTACAATTTTTTTTTGTCCTTCCCCAGGTCACCATTAAAATGCATTACTTAGTTTTGTTTGGTTTTTAATCTGAGACTAGGCATTTAATTTTGGTTTTGGAATATTTATACTTTTTAAAAATGTCATTAAAAAACTAGTTGAATTGTTTTAGAAACAAAGCCAGCATCTGAAAAACAAAAGCTGAAACATTTTGACTCTTAAAATTGAACATTTTTAGAAATCTCTTTCCCCAATTCCCTTTTTCCCCGAGGGCTGTGAGGGTATAGCGCTGCAGGGGCTGTTAAAGGCTAGGCAGGAATAGTGTGCAACCRTTACCTTTGGAGGTTCTCTATTTGGGAAGTGATTGCCTGGATCTCCGTTATTTTCTTTGTCTTTGCTGTGGTTTCTTTTTCGGCACTAGGGAAGAATGCATAAACATAAGCCATAAAACAATTTAGCAGTAAGTGGGTAGTGAATTGAGGTGCATATAAAACAGAGAAAAAGATGTGGGGGGAGCGCTAGAAATCTCTCTTATAGATGTATCCCAGGTGATGCTTGGCTTCTGCCTGAAGGCCCTGCTTGTCTTGGCAAAGAGAGTATGGCGTCCCAGCGACGCTTCCAGGTTCAGGCCTCCCTAATTTGGCTGCTGCTGCTGAGCATCAATTGCTGCTCTGCCCTTGTGATACCTGTAATGGGCCAAAGTGCTTCAACTTGCTTCACTTAGGGGACTGTTCCTGCTGTGAGGGTTTGGGCAGAAGCATCACCCTCTCRTAAGGGCGTTGAGAAGAATGGAAGTGGTGGGGTCAACAGCAGGTTCCTTGCTGCAGCCAAATCAAGGGCTTTTGCAATGAGGGGATTCCCCAGCTATTGTTCTCCTTCCTCTCTTTCATTGAATGTGAGGGGAGAAAGTGCCACCAGTTCTGTAACTCTGGGCAAACTCAGACATAGAGCATTTGCTAGCCAAAACCCTGCAGGGAGGTCAAGCAAAAGACTTCCTGTGTCTAGCGCAAAAGAGCACACAGGTGGTTCCCTCAACTTCCATTACATTTTCAGGGCTTGAACAGAGTTTTTATGGTTCTCCTTCAGGAAGTCATCAAACATGGCAGCATCCTTCTCCAGGTAGTATTCAGCCTTTTCCAGTTTTCTTTCCTCGTTCTTTGCTACGTTCTCCATCCTTTGAATCTCATCTCGCTTTACTGCCATGGCATACTGAAATGAACCCAAAAGGCAACACAGTCACATCRGTTGGTTGGTTTTAAAGGTATGTTGGTTTAGCCTTGTTCTTGGTTACCTTATTACCTTATAGTTGTTGGCGGAGAGGGTAAGGATTTCAAACCAAGGTATGTGTCTTAGTGCAAACCAGGTACGTAGAGGCCAGGAGATATTTCAGAAGTAACATAGCAAATAAGCAGTGAAATTAAAGACAGAATCCAGAAGTCCCAACACTGCATTAACTCCTGGCTGACAAAGATTGATTCAGTTGTGTTACAGCACAATAATAGAGGTGAATAATGGTGAATAGAGGTGAATAATTCCAGCACGGCTCCCTTATTTTGAGTTCAGAATGGCTCCCAGCTATAATTTATGTATAGGACACCAGGAGCCAAAAGGTCAGTATATCTGTGCATCTCACAAATGAAATAGTTGCATGGCTGCTCCTGGATGGTGCGAATGACATATGTTCCTTTCTTTCTTGGTTGGGGATTGCTGGGCTATAGGCTATGAACACAGGACATGGACAATCAGTTCATGAGGTCTGATGTGTGCCTCTTTGGTATGATCTCGATCTCTAGGCAATGGATCTCAGGGGAAAAAAAGCAAAAAAAAAAAAAAGCAACACAGGGAAGACTAATTAAATGAACAGAAAGTAACATTCTTAAAGCCAAGTACCTCAAGTAAAAATATCTCTCTTCTGTCATTTATGTAGTCACGGAAGGTCTCCTTTTCTAGTGGGTAATCTGAAATGAGGATATAAAGTTGATCAGACTAGAGGGGGAAATATGGCCAAGGCAAAACACAGTGAATATGGAGGCTGCTGTGAGCATGGATGTGGTTGGCATTAGAGCCAGCAATACTGATTATTTTATTATAGTTTTGACCTTGTTTAGGATCAGTTTCATATGGGCTTTCGTGGAGTAAAACCAGGTAAGAATGAAGTGGAGAATCTGGTCTTTACAAAGGTCAATGTCCTCTGGACATTAATGGCAAAGCTACTTCTTATGTCAGAGGCAGGAAATTTAGGCCCACATCCGCTAAAATCCAACTTTAGGTCAGCTTAGTAGAAATATCTGCATGACACAAGGTCCTGCAAACTCTCAGCTGACTCCCAGCTGATTCCCAGAGCTCACAGCTATGGCAGAGGCCATAGGGGATGGTGGAATCCAGGCTACTGCGGTGGGGGTGATACATGCTCTGTATGTAAATGCATGAGATGGAGATGTCCCAGCCGCAGAGAGGTTGGCAAGATGCAGCACATAACTATTGTGGCTGCAAGAGCTCACCGAAGTCAGCTAGAGCTAACTGCTACTCCCATCCCCTCTTTGATTTTTACTTCAGGCCGTTACCTAGCTGAGCAGCACCACTACAAAGATAGTAACTGTCCCTACCTTTTTTAATGGCGATCTTCCATGAAAGACTCTCCTGAAGAGTTTTCAGTCTCTCTTCATTTATTGCCTGTTTTCTGTCCTCCTTTTCTTCCTCCTTTTGCAGAGCTTTCCTGAACCCTTTTTGCTTTGCTTTTATTTTAGTGGAGTAAGTCATTTTCTCATGGATTTTCATGGTCTTCATCCTTTCACGTTCCTATGAGGAGAAGTCGGTTATGTGGACAGTTCGATTATGTGCTTTGTTTGCTGTGGTTTTTAAAGACATGAGTGGTTATTCACAGTTTAGAAATTTGCAGGCTACTGATATCCTGCTGATGCATGTTTGCCTGGTTTATCTGACTAAYCCCAATGATATTCTCTCTTGAGGCAACTGAAACACTTCATTTCTTAGCATTTGTTCTCATTAGTTTGTTGATTTGTATTCTGCATCTAGCCACCAGCTGTGCCAGTTTGTACCTACTCAGTGTCCTCATTTTTCCTTCCTGGATTATTCCTGGGAGAGAATGGAAATTTTTAGAGATTCATCTTTCAAGTCCCCTAGTAAAAGGGAACAACAGGACAGCCCACGCTCAATACCGACTCAGTCCAACTTTCACAAAGGCATGTAAACCCTCAAGTTTGGATTGAGAGGATCTATTCAAACCCACTCCAGAGCTTTCTGGAGGGTAAAAGGTTGTTCATGCTCAGTGCTTTCACATGGGCTGAAGTGTAATTCATTGCTCTTTGCACAGTTTGGGCATCGGTTAGGCTGAGGACATCACTTGGCAGACATCCTTAGTGCACTTCTTCCTAAGCCCTTCCCCATACTTATATAGCGACCTTCAACCCAAGCTAAACCCAGACTATCAGTCATCAGTGTGAGGTGAGAAGGCTTGCTTAAGCTTGTTTGGAGCCCTCCCTTTGTGATTTAGAAACAAAGACCTCTTGCTTCCACACTACTGCCTGGCTTCTGCAACCACGTGCAACAATCAGACCTCTCAGATGCGACAAACTCTCTGTGACTTCCCACCCCCTTTGGATCGCATGCCCTAAGGAAAGTCCACTGCAGAAATAAGGAAGAAAGAGACATTCCAGAGACCTGACACCTGGTCTGGTGGGTTGCAATTCCCTATCTTATGGAGAGAAACCTAAGGCATGAAACCCATGTCATCCTTCTTCCTAGGCACTCGTTTTGTTGGCAGTTCAGAAGAAGGTCACATCAAACATTGGAATACAGCTTCGCAAGCAGAAAGTCAAGCCTGTTGAAGTGGAAAGCAAGAGATCTTGCACCAACGTTTTATGTAGAAATCAATGCTAACAGCACTGGCAGGTATCTTCTCCAGGAACAGGAGTGAGTGGTAAATCTACCTTGAAGTAAGTAAACAAAGTGACAGTATCCAGATTTTGCACTAGCAACCAGCAAGCCTGTGCTCAGATCTGCTCTTGGTAAAGTTAATCTCTCATCATGGACTTCAGAGGACTTGAAGCTGACCTGGGGGAATCTCAGCTGAATTTGGCAGCTATTATTTCTGTCATGCGCTAAATTTTGGTATTATATTGGTTGGTTGCCTGCCCAAGTGAACTGCTTGTCTATACATTGGCCTAAAGCATGTATACATACCGCCTTAGCGTTTTTTCTTTCCTTGTCCCTTATTGAGAAAATATCGATATCTGGAGGAATTGTAAATGGATTTTTCATTGGGTTTTCTTCATCCTCTTCTGGGCTTTCTGCAAAAAATGGATGAGGATGTAGAAGATGCGAGGCAGAATATCAAGACCCAGTGCAAAGGGACTCTGCTGCATCATGCCTGAAGGGTGGGCAGCTGTGCTCACAGCTGCAGATGTCTAACAATGCTGAATCAAGAGTAGGGAGCTGGATAGGGCTTATAAGAAGCCAATGATATAACTGAGACGTCTGTATGGTTTATGTCACTTGACCATATCTGCTGATCAACTTGGGATTTCAGCCAGGGATTTTTGTAAGTCTGGAGCTATTTTACTTGTCTCATCTGATTGTGGGCAGAAGAGTCTGAATACAGGCCTCTCCTTTGACCTAACAACAAAAAGCTGCCGGAGCATCGTGACCTTACCTGACAGGACAAGCTGGGTTTCCATTCCAGGTTTGGAGGAGAGACTTTTAGATGTTGAGTCTGTATGTGGAGATGGCATCTTTGACCCTGGCCCAAGGAAAACCATAAACAAATCAATCAACTGGGACCTGCCAGCAACTGACACAGTAAGTTTTAAAGCAGTGATGGGCCTAGGGGCTTTCTGGACCTTAACCACTGAGCCTTTTGTGTCTGTAGGAATTAACAAAAAGCTTCAGTAAACTGGAAAATATTTGTGTTCTGACCCCAAAAAGGAGATGTTCATCCCTGGCTTATGTGAAAGCTGTGTAAAACACAGTCCTCCTTACACACACACTGATGGGAAAACAAAGACAAAGCAACTCAAGTCCCTTGCCTCTTGTTCCACCCACATCTCTGGTTCTGATCCACACCCATACTTCTTCATCCTTTCATTGCTGGTTCACAAGCAACATTTTTAGTCCCTAAAGCTCTTACCAGAAATTGCTTCAGCACTGTGGATTTCTTGCGATAAGGCTGAATGATGGCTGGACAGCACAGACATGCTGTAGGGAACTCTGTTGTGTTTAATTTTAGGCTGGCAAACTGTTGAAGGTTTTTATTTCTCTGAATCCAGTCTATTTTTGTAGTCTTTGCTATGGGTCCTAGGGGAAAAGGCATAATTGTAATGATCTCACTTACAAAGAACAGATAGACCATTGTTAAAGTTATCCTCTAATGAACAAAGGCAGCAAGCTGGGTCCCAGTGAGGTATTAGTTCAATTGATGCAATTCTGCCGCTGGGACCATTCCTGATCTGCACTGGTATAAGACACAGCAGAAAATATCCTCTTCTGCTTGCACTAGTTTTAAAGCTATTTTAGAGCATCATTTTTTGCTCTGAACAGCCTCGAGTTTTTATGTATTTTGAGCTAAACTCATCTGGCCTAATTTCCATGTACGTCCTTGGTGCTTTGTGTTTCCTATTGGCTGTGTTTCTGCAGCTGTCCAATTAGTATCTTATTCTTTGGAGGTGTCAAACTTTCACTGTTGATGAGACACAGAGGCTGAGGTAGAATTTAGGCTGTTTGAATACATCCCAAATGTTTTCTCTCTCCTTTTCAGTTCTTTAAGTACCTTTTCCAAAAGCTTCCTTGACTGGTTGCTTAGGTTTCATGTCTCTCTGAACTTAGATAACTTAATGGGATGTTTTTCTCTAGGGGTCCCTCATCTACGTCCTGGAACAACATCACCCCTCCTGATGATGTGAGTTTTGGAGAAGACCCCATCAGGGCAGGGGTAGGAAGGCAGTCAAATGCCTGCAGCATTCAGTTGAATACAGTTTGTGAAATATGCAGAGCAGTTGCAGCAAACACCTGG
This sequence comes from Phoebastria nigripes, assembly GCA_035582835.1. Lineage (NCBI taxonomy): Eukaryota > Metazoa > Chordata > Aves > Procellariiformes > Diomedeidae > Phoebastria > Phoebastria nigripes. Next base: position 4,435,040 of record JAYKAV010000556.1, on the reverse strand, counting down.
ATGTTCAGCCCTCTTAGTGCACACCTTGACTTCTGTAATCTAAACCCCTTCTCATAAAAATCCTCTCGTTCATGTGGTTAAATTTCTGCTACAGGGAATGGGACTGAAAAGCAGGACTAGACAGAGGATACTGGCATATGGAAAATAATTGTCAGTGAAACTCTCGGCGATAAAAAGTGCTTTATAATATAATTTTAGCAAAGTACAGGAATTTGTTTCTAAAATTAACTTATAAATATTGATTTTATCAAGGTATTTATGGTTTGAGGTTGTTGGGKTTTTTTTAATAGATTGTTTGCACATCACTTTGGAAATAATGCCAGAAGCTACAGAAGTGCTAGTTGTGCTAATTATAATTATTAAGCTCAATAATGCAAAAAAAAAAAATTGCTTTGTTGCTAGAATCATTTGGCATATATTTCACTGCCTCTGACGTTTTTATGTTTCAGTAGCTACATACCAATGGCCAGTAGTATATGAATCAATAGACAAGGCATTCATGGTTTTAATTTACCAAAACATTTATTCAGTGCTTTTCCCTAGCATCAAGCTGCTGCGCAAAAAAAAATATGCCAAAGTAAACATGCAAACAGTTCTAAAAAATAATTCAATAAAATCCATCCACCATGTTCCCAGAGCACTGGATGAGCATATGTTTTTTACACTCAAATGATTTAAATGATACCATCGCTTGCAGAGAAGGCTCGTTATGCTTGCTGGGAAACCGATCCAAGTTTTGAGCTACAGAACAACTCTTCCAGGGGCAGATGTGTCCCATTTCCCAATACGTACCCCGCCACGCGCACACAGAGGAGGAGATGGTTAGTGCATGTGATTTCCCAGTGACATGCGCCAGCACCTCCACTTGTCTGAGTGAGATGCTGCATCGGATGTCGAAAACAGAAAAGAAATTGCTGTGATTGCCCTCACCCCCTTTACTTTTTGGTTTCTCACCTAAAGGAGAGCTCCTCCGGGCTCCTCTCCACAGGGGCGCCGTGGTCAGGTGGGGACGTGGATGTGGACGTGGCCGCAGTGCAGCTCGGCTCAGCTCCGGGCTTTTGCCCGTCTCTTGTTTGCACTGCCATGGAAACCTGCGCTCCTGTTGCCGGGCAGCATCTGACCCGCAGGCACGGGAGGGATGCATCGCTCCCTTCTGGCATTAGGCCTGGAACCACTGCGGCTGGGACAAGCGTCCCTACCCTGATGGAGCAGGGCTGAGCCAGGTGGGTCCTCCCGGAGCCTGGCCACCACGGGAGGCTTCACAAAATCACCTGCCTGGCTGCAATGCAGGCACATCGGCAGGTCTCCTGAGCAGGCAGCTTGCTGAAGTTCAAACCAGACGTTGGGATGGAAAAGGAAGAAAACTTCTGTGGTGTAAGAGGTCTCCCTGGCTTGCTGGGTTCTTTATTCATTATTTCAGTCCACATGGCCTGGGAATYGGGTATTTAACCCCATCTCTGCAAGCAAAGCCAATGGGTGGAGGAAATGGGAGCTGGAGCCCCTGACTGTGGAAATGACTGTAATTTATCATTTCATAGCCTCTGCCTTGGTCTTTCTCTTTGTAAAGTCTGAACAGTCACAGTTCGGAGACTATATGTGGTATGGGTGAATGAACTGTCATTTACTGGAGGTTCCCCAAGTCAATAGTGCTATAGAAACCCAAATATCACCTTCCAAAATATCACATAATTCTAAAGATGATTTGATAAAATATCAGTTGAAAAAAGTAATACATTTTAATGGAGGAAAAGATCCTTAAATCCCCATGTTTACTCTTTCCTGTTTCTGAGAAGACCAAATCAGTTCCAAATGGATGGTGTTCTTCTCTAGACTCTTTAGACTCTCTATTAATACAATTTCAGCTTTTTGAAATAGCAGTTTCTTTCATTTACTGATAGGTTTCCAAACAGCTTTCTCCATCTGAATAACTCATGCAATAAATAGCATGATTTTTGTAAGTGCAAACTCCCATTTGATTGTTATAGTTCTTTTCTGTAATTGCTGATTATCAAGCAACTGGATTCAGGCAACAGAAGGAAAATGCTTATACAGAAAGAAATTTCTCTTTATTCTGCACATGAATGCTTTGATTTTTAGCAGTGATGCAGAAAACCATAGTGCTATCTTTAGAATGTTTTGGGAAATTTCCCAAATGTATTGGGGAGTATGTATAAAAAATGAGACTATAGAATAATTTCCATTACCAAAAAAATAATTCAGGAATAAATTGTACTTAAGATGCATTTTTCTAAAGGCATAATATCAAATGGTCTTTGTTCAGAAATACCAGTTTATTACAGAATTGTGAATTTGCCGCAGTGGTAACATCACAGAAATAGATAACAGAAAACTAAGACATTTGAACAGCTATAGCTCTGTCTGGCATAATCTCTATATCAATGAATGATACATTTATATATCCATTGCTCTGTGCTATCCTTGCTAAACACTTATTTCCCCAAACTGGAACAGAGATTATTTAAAAGCAGAGATGTATTTTGTGAATTCTTGGAAATGTGCAAGCTCTTCATAGCTTTGGTTCAATGTTTGTGTCCCACACATGCCATAAGCCACTTAGACTTTGCATTTCCTTGAGGGCAAAGAAGTTTTTAAGGCCAGAAGGACATCTGGGGTCTATTCTTAGCCACATTAACTTGGTTAATGAATGGAATAAATAGCATGTGCAACATCATGGGAAAATCTGCCTGGTGGCATAGGCTGTGCAGCTGACCAGTGCTGCAGCTCGTTAGGGATTTCTGGGTTGTGTAATGTTGCTTCAGGGCACCATGGTTTTGGGGCTTATTAAATGTCCGGACAGTGCTTCCTCGGTGCTGAGGCACTTCGCATGGTAAGAATGGCAGGTTGCTGCTTATGTTTCCAACAGGATGTCTGCAGATTCGGGGGCTTGTAGGGGGTGGTTTTGTTAGGACATGGGATTGGGATTTCAGGATATTGTTATTTCTTTGCTCCCTTCATTTCTTTCTTGAAGGGGTTACTTGTCTTCTCCACTCCTTGGCACCCAGTTTGCGATGTGAAGGCGTTACTTGTCTTCTCCATTCAGTCACCCTGTTTGTGACATGGCGATGCTGATCCCTACCACAGAGGTGCTGCAAGGGTTAATTAGTGTTGGCAAAACATTTTGAAATGGCTGATTGAGAAACACTGCCAGAGATGAAAGCTGAATAAGTATCTGGATAAATAAATATTCCTTTGTAGTCTTATCATAACGGGAAACTCTCTGTGTACCCAGGATGCTGCACAGGTCACTGAGCAGTCATCTCCCCATTGCCTGGAGTCTTCTCAAGAGGACTCATTTATTTAAGTATTTCACTTCAGTTTCTGCGACGTGAGCCACAATAMGTACCACACAAAGAGAAAAGCCTGGCAGTAACCAGCAAACACCACGGAAATACCAAAGGTATTGGCAGTTTTTTCTTTCTCTGGAACTCTTGTTCTTGTGTTTCCCGGTGAATTGTGCGGCTGTAGAACCTGGAGCATCCCAGGAGGGAGACAGGGAAGTCAGAGCCTATTCCCAGGGTTAGACATAAGGAAGGAGGAGGGATCCTCAAGCAAGTGTCCGCAAGACACTGCCTACAAGATGAAGGCAGTGCAGCCAGCTCTCTGCTTCTCTACAGTGTCTGGTGAGCTGTCAGGAGAAGTTTTTCTGCTGGTGGGTCTCTTTGGGACACTGTTCTCCTGCCTTTCTCCTGCCTGGGGAGAAGCAGCTTCAAGATGGTTATGGAGATCCCGTGGGGAAAATACGGCTGCGTGCACACTTCTTGCAAGGTCTGTGCACGCTGCTGAGCTCTGTAGAGAGGCTGAAAGGGGGAGAAACAGTGACCATGTGGTTCTCTTCCATATGTACTTTATTCACAGTACAAATCCCTGCAACAGCACCACAGCTCAATGAAGGATGCCAAAAGAAACAGTACTGGAGACCATATCCATCCCATCTGATCCCAGCATGTCTCTGTTTCCCTGCAGATCTTCTCCCTTCCCAGCACCAGACCGTCATGAAGGCCAGGCTGAATGGCCACACGCATTGACTGCTGCATGTGCACAGCAAAGCCAGGGCCTCTTGACAGCAACAGGGATGTCTCCTGTCTCCTTAGGTTATAGAGCACAAGGAAGTGATGGCCTGACAGAAAAAGGGTTACTATGGCTTGGGGTGGAGCCATCACAAACAGGGGTGAGCAGCTAGCACAGGAGGTAAGCAGGAGACCTCCCCTGAACAGCAAAGCTGTGATACCCAAGTGCCATGGCCCCATGAGGTCTAACCACTGGCACTGCTGTTTACCCCCTGCTCCCTCCAGCTGAAACTTACTTCCAGGAAAGATTTTATCTCAATGCAAAATTTTCCAGCTGGAAAAATGTGTCCTGTAATCTTTGCATGGCCAGAGCCAGCCACGAGATGGCAGCAACCTTGTATTGCCAGGGCTGGGGATTTGGCTCAGTGACCCACATTTCCCACTCTTCCTTCTCCATGCCCCTTTTACCTCATAGATGAGGTCTCCAGGCTTGACGAGCACCAAGAAACCCCTGGTTTCTCCAGCTCCTCTGACTTGAAGGAGAAGTGTCCCCAGAGGGGGGCTGTGCAAGAAGACCTGTGAGCTCAACTCTCATCTTTGCAAACAGGCTGATGGAGCAGGACTCAGGTCTTTGTGTCCTACCACTTATTCCCAGCCCCCAGTGTGTTCCTGGGCTGTCTCATCCAAAATGAATTTGTGGTATTCTTTCAACTGATCTGATTTCAATCTAGTGGATGAAAGCTGCTAAAATCTCTGAAGGGCCATGTGGAAATGACAAGACAGCCCCTGTCATCTGTCCTTTTACTGTGGGTACGCATGGGTGCTGTGTAATGACTTGGACAAAAAGCAGCGAGTGCTCAGTGATTTGTATTTCACACTTGTTCTTGCTGAGAATGCAGATGCCTTCCTGCTGAGAAGAAGAGAAAATGTTCTGCAGTCTTCATCTTGGGACCCTTGCCAGATCTGGGCCAGTTTCTTTTGCAATGCAAAGCTTATTCTAGTGTGTGCTGTGGTGGCAAGGAGTCTTTCTTGCAGTGACTGTCAGCAGTGCTCTCCTCAGACAACTGCATGCAGATAARCTCTGTGCTTTGCTCTAGCTCCTGAGCTAACGCAGCCAATGCCATGAAGAATTGGTTGACTCAGGCTCCCTGACTCCTGGATCACTCAATGTGGGGACTGCTTGTTGATCAGTCGAGTGATGGTGGTGGTGTAGCAGAGCCTGACGCAAATGCAGCGGAAGATGGCAGAATCACAGAATAACACCATGTGGGAGGGACCTCTGGAGGTCTCTAGTCCAACCTCCTGCTCAAAGCAGGGCTAACTTCAAAGCCATATCAGGCTGCTCAAGGCCTTGCCCAGCTGTTTTGAAAAYCTCTAAGGATGGAGATTTCACGAACTCTCCAGATGATGGAGGGTGAGATCTGGGAGGCTGAGCTTGGGCTCAGTGGGGTGGCCCCACTGGTTTGCTCTGGTAAGGATGTAAATAAATGACATGGGTGCAATTTCAAGGCCAGTTCTGAATAACCACTTAGGCCTGATCCCAAACTGAAAACTGTAACTAGTTCCAGACTTCCCTCAGAGCTCAGTACTTTTGGGACCTAGGAGTTTGCATTTGACCCATTGTAAAGAGAGCCACAAAGCTGCAGCCAAGGAGACTTTCCTAACCAGGGCTATAAATCCAGGCTATTTGCAGGGACAAATGACCCAGGAACCTGAGGTTGCAACTTCATGATTTTGCATTAAGCTCTTAAGGCACAGTTCCAGCCTTTTTCCTGGCCCTTGCTTTGTGGCAAAACTACAGCTGCTGTGACTGCATGGGAACCGATCCAGCTGAAAAATACCCTGCCTGAGGAAAAGATCCTTTTTATTATGATTACCGTGATGGCTTGAGGAAGAGAGACACGTGGGCTGGGGGAAGGTGGAATTGCCCCTTTCAGTGACAGCCTGTGCTTTGATCACCTTAGGGAGATAATGAAACTGCAGCTTCGTGGTGGTAAAACAGGCTGATCCTGCAAAGCCCTGCACACAAATTTTCTTCAACAGGGGTGTATGGAGCAGACCAAAAAGGATTCATAAAGTAAAGTTATGGGTCATGCTGATTTCTAAGAGCTGCAAAAGGAAGCACATGCTTCATAGCTCCAAACTGTTTCTGCTCATGTGGAATGGATTAAAGATAAAAACAACCCTGTTACTCACTTTGCTCCTGAGCTGTTTCAGTCCTGTCTATCTTCTTCTCTGGAGAAGCTTGTACAGGAACTATTATCTGTGATCCAAAACTGTGGCTCATATCCCTAGGGTAACTCATGGGATCCACTTCCCCTTGCCAGAGAATGAGGCATCACTGAGTACGAGCTGCAATGGTTCAGGAACTGTGCCAGCCTGGCTGTTTTCTTGCAGGATCCACCTATTTGCATCTCTATTTTAAATGTGGAGTACTGGGGCACAGAGAAGCAAAGTGACTCCGCTGATGCTGCGCAGCGCATCTTTGGTGGGACAAGCCCCAAATCCACGTCTTGTATCTGTTTAGCTCGAATCATGGACAGCACAAACATGCTCTTCACGCAACAACAGCTTTATTACTTGGAAATGCTAGAAAGTTTCCACATCCCGTTCCTATTCCTTTGCCTGCACCTGTGTGAATGCCCGCTGTTCTCCCCACCAGGATGTCAGCAGATCCTGTAGCTTGTTTTCCACTGAAATGTCTCCTCTTAGGTAAATATTATATCTGGGGTTGCTTTGCCAGTGGCTTTCCTACCTGGAGTTTGTACAACAGGTCAATGCCCTGCTCGGCGATAAGAGGAATACTTGCTGTGAGTGCTGTTTGCTGCTGTGATACACCACCCTGCTCTTCCCTCATCAGCTTCTCCTTTAAAGGTTTTTGAATGCTGCTTAAGTCATGGAGGTTTTAGCAAAGTGAGGGAAATTTAAGACAAGCCATTGAGTGCTTGGACAGAGCAGAAGGACTTGTTTATTGCAACAGCCGTGACTTGTAAATTATTCATCTGTGTGTAATTGAAACACGCAGATCCTCAAAGGTCTTGTTACAAAGGGTGAGGTGAAGGATCAGTGAGCTTCAAGCAAAACAGGAAGGTTAATAGGTCCTGGGGAACCCTTCTCCATCCACCTGCATCTGCTCTACGATAATGCCTGTTTGCAGAAGAAAATTGAGTTGCCGATAAGTGAAGCAATGCACAGATATGTGTCTGTAGCGGGGAGAGGACATCTGTGAAATATCTTCCTGTGTCAGTTTTTCTTCCAGTGGGAAACACAGATTTGAAGCTGTTTGCAGTGAAACGTATACACAGCCTGTGGGCACGTACCAAGTATCAATGCACAATAGGCTCTGGCCTCTGTGAAACAGAGAAGTTTCCAAAGACCAAGAGAGATCAGAATAGCCGGCTAAGCAGAAAAGAAGCCAGCACACTTCTGCTCAGCAGTTCTGTCTCCAGACAAAACCAGACTTCAACTAATTAAAAAGAGCAGATGCTAGCTGGAACATTAATTGGAACAACTATCATCTTTTGTCTGTGCTTAAATCTGTATTCTAGCTCTCTCATAGTAGGTTTAGAGAGAGAAAGAGTTAACCCTTTAGCTGGCTTATTATTTTGTTAGGCACAGCATGTCCTTAGAAGAGAGCATAAGGAAACATCTATGAATAGGTTTGGGTCCTTTTTTTTCATGAGCAAACAGTTCTCTGTCTAATGCAGAACCATCATCACAACCAGCATTCTCAACCCTTCCTTCTCACGGTGTTGTTAGTAAAGTGATCTTGCTCGGCTTTCAGAGGCCTTGTAAGTAGTGCTGGGCACAGGGCCAGCTGCTGTTCTTCCCCGTATGTATTGTATTAAGAGGACATCTCTTCTTTAACCTGTGCTCGTTTGTTCCCCTCAGCCTGTGCGCCTTCTCATTAGACTTGATGTACGATCTATAGAAAGTGCAAAGAGCTCAGCTGACATCTGATATGCTTATAAATAGCCTGTCTGCCCTGCTACAGTTCTGTAGCTATCCCAACATGAGCAAACACTTGACGTATTGCACTCTTCCTGGAACTGGGATGCTATCGAAGATTTTCCTTTAAAGCATCCAAATTTGGCCCTGCTGGAAGCCGGGTACTTGACTGCAGGCACCACTGGTCTGTTCCAGATTGGCAGTTCCTCAGTCCTGTCCTAGTCTCAGATTCCTCCCTAAGAGATGAGGCAAAGGCGTTGTTCGAGTAACGAGGCTCTTCCACTGTTCCCTGCCCTCCCTGCTCCAGTCTCCTGTTGCAGGCAGAGGCTCCCTCGGCACAACTACAAGCCCCGGTCCTTTCCTACCACTTTGCTCACACACCACCCCCAGGCTCCTGTTACTTCCCTCATCCCCACACCCCCAGTTTCCTCCCTCTCCATCAGGGCCAGATCCTGTTTCCTCGATGGGCTCACCAAGTCCATCATGAGTCTGGCAATCCTTGCTGAGATTTGTCCTGTGATGCTTTCCTGAGCACCAGTGCTCCCATCTAAACGCAACATTCTGTGGCTTCCAGTGGGCCAAGAGCAGCAAAGACAGCAACCCTCGGTGCAAACTCCTCACTGCTTCCTCGGTGCATATCCCTTAACCCCTTTTTCTTTTGCTGACCTCCTTGAGTGATAACTATTGTCATTTCTCACGCCCATCTTGCACTGAATGAGCCTCAAATTTGGCTCCCAAAGAGATTGCCAGAGAGAGATGAATTTAGGCAGGAGATCTATGGAGGCTTAGGGAGCTGATCGGGATATTTAAGATTATCCCTGACTCATTTTCTTGCAGATCTGATGCAAGAAGTGAGTCAGATCCCTCCGACACAGTTTGACCTGATGGATATGGCCGGCAGACAGCTGAGCGGCAGTGTGTGGAGCTCATGTTGTTTTGCAAATGGAATAAAGTTCACTTAACACAGCAGGCAGCTGCCTATACTTGCTGTTAACTCAAAGGCCTCTCACCTGAAAACAACCTGCAGATCACTTACCCCATCACCGCTCACAGGTGGAATTAGCTCCCGAGAGCCGCCGATGGTGGAGGAGGCGGGTATTTCTGAGAGGTGACCCTCTTTCCCAAGACAGGGCAAAGGTCCCCTTCCTGCAATGCTGAGTTCATTGTGCTTGAAATGCTCACAGTCCCCAGCCCCTTTTGGGCAGCCAGGACCCTGCCCAAAAAACTTTCTCTGTCCTCTGGGCTTTCTCTCTTGGCAATGCTGCCAATACTAGTCTTAATGTAATTTTGCTTTTTTTGGCTGCTTTCTTTTTATAGGTGTGAATGCTATCATTACTAAATGACACCCATTTCCCATGGGTCCCTTCAGCCTGTAGGAAAACCCTTCTTTCCTCCCAGCTCAGCTGCAGGCAGGTGTCTCCTGCGGCCGGTGGCTTAGGTAAGTTGTTCCTTCTGACTCAGGTCTCCTTGCACTGAGCTCTCAGTGTCTGTCAGGCCTGTCTTCCTTCTGGATGTGTCTTGTTGACTACTGACAGCCAGAGGTGAATGGCTCACGTGCTGATAGACATCTGATTTCTAGACATTTAGAGGTTAGGAGATGAAGTTCATGGAAATTTGTCTCCCAATATTTACCTCCTGTGTTCTGCCAGCATCTCCTCTTATCAGCACCCACCCCAGTTTCACTGCCCTCCAAGTCTCCGTGGTGGTCTGCTGCCTGCCCTGTTTTCCCTCTCAGCCAGGTTCTGGTTCAGACTCTGCCCATTTTCTTCCAACAGGAGACAAACTCCTACTACAGCTTCTGCAGCCCATCCCCACCTCTGCAGGGCAGCTCACCTGTCTGGGGTATGGCATTCCCCTGGGGCAGCCATTCCCTTGCGGTCCCCCGAGAGCGGTGTTTGCAGCTAAGCTGTCTGGAGAGAGCATCAGTGTTGCTGCATTTGGGCTGGGGGCAGGTTTTATGATTGCTTCTTGAGTTGTTCTTTGTGGTTGCTAACTCCACCTGTACACCCCAGAGGTGTAAGGTGTATCCCAACCCCAGACTTTTCCCTGTGGAAAACGGGGGCAGCGGTGCTCAGAGCCTCTGATGGGAGTTTCTTTCGGGCATGGCAGCAATCTCATTCTGCTGAATGCAGACTTGTGCCAGGTTAAGCCATCACCCTTGAATGCCTTCTCTGTTCTTGTTCCAATGCAGCTTCTAAATTAGAAACCCTACCACCTGCATATGATATGAGCAAGGATTTTGCAACACTGGGAGGCTGAGTCAGGCATAGGGACAAGAGCCATTTCTGCTGCTGAAAGGCTCAGTGCATTCAGGTGCCCACTGCAATGGTTTCCCTTCTCACCCCATCTCCCCAGGGGTTGTGCAATATTGGCAAACCCACTGGTCAGCCCGGTGTTGGAGGAGCAGCCGTCCCAGCACTGGCAGTTCTGTGGGGCCCCGGGCGCTGGCTGGCTCAGCGGGGACTCTGCTCGCTGCCTGCTCATGCCTTTTCCCCCTGTCAGCAACAGTATGTCTAAGGTAAATTACCTCTTTTTGGAACAGCTTTAGTTTGAGCTCAGATTGGCAGCCTCTGTCTTACTGTGAACCTTTTTGATATAGCAGCAGGACACCATCTGGGTATGGAAAACAGGCTGAAAACACTTGCTGTGCTGTACCCTCTCCAATGGCCCACCACACGTGTGTTATATGGACGACAATTTACTGCTCCCAATTTCCCTAGACAGTACCCTGCAGGGAAAGCAATCTGGCGCCTGTCCTTCAGATCCAGCCCCTTTTGCCAGTTCCTGCTTTTTAAGCTTCCTAGATAAAATCTAACGGAGCTTGTTAAGGCTGTTCAGATCGGCGGTGGCTTTGGGAAAGGGTCTTGTAAAATAAGAGTGTTTGGATTTCTGTTATCCTCATATTTAGTTTCCTGTAGACCTTTCAGTGCTTTCTGAGCCTGGCCTACGGCTAAACCATTCTCAAGGACTAGTTAGACTCTTATTTACTTTCTTGATACTTTTTTCAGCATCTTGTAAACCATCTTCTGCCTTTGGCACTGTTAAATGGTGAAGCAAGGAGTTTTACCACTGCAATATATCTATGTTTTGTTACAGCAGAAGGAACAGAGCCCTGTTCCTAACTGAAGGTCTCTTAAGTTGTTCTAAGTTTCCCTGATTGAATATATAGCATTGCCTTCAGATAAGCCCAGTGAAACCTCCAGCAGTTTGCCTGATTTACTTTCCACTCACGGTATACCATGTTAGACCTGGGACTTTGTGCTATGTTCATCCTGGGTCACAGCTTGATCTCTTTTCAGAGGGTAAATCCTGCAGCTCCATTAACGTACAGCTGCTCAAGACGGCCCCTTGAAGCAGCCTGTGTGGCTCCTCAGCAGGCACGTGGACTCGAAGGCAGCCAAAGAAGGCTCCTGGCACATTTTCCTCTCGAAAGTGAGGATGAGGGAGGAGGCGGCTGCAATAATTGAGCTGACAAAATTTTTCGTCTCCTGTCTGGGTCCCAGTGGGCTCCAAAGAGAGTCAAGAAGTGCCAAGTCCTCGGGCTGGCCGTGTCCCGCGTGGAGGCTGCCTTCCAGCGTGGCTCAGGAGCCTCTGCTCAAGGTGATTTTTCAGCATTTTTATTCCATTCTGCATCTCTTGTTCTGGGTTGCTGAAGCTTTCCTGCTGGCTTATATTTTTATGAGGACTTGTCTCACCCATTGGGCTCCGATGACTGGGCCACCTTCCCATCCCCGTTTCCAGAAAAACCATGCTGCAGCTGAGCCTCCCCCGGGGCGCTTGGACATGGTCTGGCTCTGCCCCGGCAGACCGCAGCTCCACCGGCAGCTCAGCTCAGCCCTTTCTGGGAAACCTTTTGCAGACGCTCATCCCCTTTTTGCAAAGCCTCCATCTCTCTCAATTCTTTCGTCCATCTTTGAGCCCAGTGGCCCCTCCATTGCTCATTTGCTCTTGGCTTGACAGAAATGCTAGCTCTCAGCATTCTCCTTGGAGGTGACATCCCACATCTGAGTCCAGTGTTGAACCATTTGCCCCGAGCAGCCAGTGGAGCTGCCGGGATGCCCTCAGGGCTTTCTCTGTTCCTGCCTGTGTCCAGCTCCTTTGGCTGCCTCAGAGCCTTTTTGCATCCTATGCTCTGATTTCTCTCCCTCCCATCACCCCCAAAAACATCACCGTCTTTTGGCTTCCCCATGAACCTTCCTCGATTCCCTTACCCCAGAGAAGACCTAAACATCTCCATGCACTCAAGCTGACTGATGCATCCCTGGGATTTTTGTAGCCTTTATTTCTCTTGCCCAAGCCCATTTGTACTAGGCAGTGCCCAAACAAAACGAAGAAATCCAAGGATTGTTCAAACCCTCTCCTCCACCCCATGCAAACAGCCCCGCTTGTGAGGGCAAACACGTCTTTTGTCCGTCATTTTGCTGCTGCACAGTGATGTCCCCTCTATTTTAAAATGTTTTCTAAACAGCTTTTTGAGCAGACTTGCACCGATTTCATTGCCAAACTCTTGCCGTTTCTACACACTGAAGGCCTGATCCTGGCGGTGCTGAGCCAATTTGCTGCAAGGCACGGTTATGCCCGATTCCTCAGCAAAGTCTGTTTCAGCATTGCACAACACGTCTGTTCTCCAGGGGGGCCATGCGCAATCTGTGATCGGGACAGACGTCTGAGCTTGATCCCGCTGGAATGACGTCAAAGGTTGCAATATTGTACCTCTTCCCGGTGCTGGCAGAGCCCAGCCTGGCGATGTGCGGCTACAGCTGTGCTTGAAGCCGTGTGGCTGCTGCCGGTTCGACCCGCACAGCGCAATTAATAGGTTACCAAATGGCAGCACAGGTGGCCCGTGTTGCTTCGCACGGTGGAGATCTGCTTACACGCCTGGCTCTTCGCTGCAAATTCCTGCTGCTCCAGAAACCTCTGACTGAAAGCAAATGGAAGTTGCTTTTAAAAGGAGCATCCTCCAATGTTGACCTGTGAGCAGATAAAACTCCAGCAAGCTCGCAGCCTTTCCTGTGCTTGGGACTCAGGCTGGCACAAGCAAATGTCATTTATCACGGAGCATCAGCAGGCAGCAAAACAGAGGGTGCCAGTAAATCACTGGCTGTGGTTTGGTGCTCATCTCCATGGCACTGATTAGAAGAATAGGAGTACATTATCTATAAGCAGCTATTTTGAATGTTTGCTGCTAAGGTCTGCTGAAGGCAACGGCGACAGTTAGAGCAGCAGCCTCAGCTTGTACCCAACCAGCCATGGTGAATTAAGGGTGACAGATATGCTGCTACACCCGACTGCAATAGGGAAGGTTTCCCAGTGCTGCAATGAAGGAAGGGACCGGCACGTCCTTGGGGCAGCGCAGCCTGACTTCCCCGCACCCCGAGGCACCCCAGCCTGCTGCACTCCCCAGAGGCTACGGCAGGGCAGGAGAGTTGTGAAACACCGTTGTGCTGCTCAGCAGGACGTGATTCATTGCGACCTCTTGGCATCATTACAAGCATTGCCTGCGCCTCGCCGGCCCTTCGCCGGCCCTACCCACTGGTAAGGCGGCTGCTGACATTTCACATCTGCCAGACCCAGTTTGAAGTGGGCTGATCCCAGCCCTAGATCAGTGAAATGATGTTTCTGATTCGGTCAGCTGTGTGCTGGCCCAAGCTACGGTCCGTTTTGACAGCTCTGCACGTAGGTCAGGGGGAAGGAAGGAGTGTTTGACGGTTTCAATTTTTATATGAATGCCCAGGCAGTTCTTAGATTCTTCTTAAAAAGGTGCTGACAGATTAAGAACAGCTCCCAAGTTTTGATTTTGGAAATACTGGGATTTTCCAAGTTGTAAATCCAGCAGGAGGAGTTCCAGCGTGCCTGTGGCTGTGCACCGCGTCCTCTCCTTTAGGCAGCTCGGTGCTGTTCGGCAGTAGCTGCTCCCTGGGCGCTGCCGCGGGGGGCGAATGCCTGGGGAAAGTAACAGTGGGAAGTGGGCAAGCAGCAAAAAGACAAGCTGAAATATTAGCAGGAGCATTTATGACAGCTCATTAAGTGAAGAAACTATAAGATGTATAAAACTGTATTAAAAAGAAAAACCAAAACTTGCTAGGTTTAAAAGAAATGTGAGAGATTGGTTTTTAACATGTAGGAGCAGAGGTAAGGTATCTTTAAAAAATTCGTAATTTTGAGCTGGATATAGGACTGAGACAAGTCTTGAAAGTACATATTTAATTACCAGATCAATTTTGATAAAGATCCAGAGTATGCAATTGATTTCTTTAGCCTCTGCTGAGCCCACCAGTGAAACTCCTGGTTAATACTGGTGTCGCTGTGGGTCCCATCAGCAAATAACTTACAGTTGTGATTATAATTGATTTTTGCATGCTAAAAGTGAAAAATTTGGCATCCCAGAACCAGCATCCTTTCTGTTTTCTCTGATAGTGATAACTATCTTATTTCTGGGCATAAAAGCAAAATTAGTTTTCTTGACTGGTCGCCCTAGCGAGGTTGTGAGAAGAAGGGCTGGTACTACAATACTTTGCTCTTTGAAGAGCAGAATTTAGCCAGTATTTACCTTAGGGGCTGTGATATTTAGACAAGAATTCCAAAGAGAATTACAATAGTGAACTTCAGCTAACCCTGACAAGTTTGCATGATCAATGCTTAACTGCAGTAAGAGTGGATACTTGTTGATTGACAGGAGCCGTAGTACTATCTAGAGAAGCACTACTGCCTGCATTAGTTCACAGGATGATCACAATTAAATCAAGCTTAAGGGGGGGAGAAAAAAAAAAAAGTCCAGATCTAAATGTTGCCCAAGCATTGGGGTAAATCGGCTTTAGAGCCAAGGGCGGTTGCTGCGCTGTGCCCCTGCAGTAGGCAGATCCCAAGTCCACTCGGTCAAATACTGAGTGATGTGCAGAGGTTTAGAGGTATCTTTTCTCTAGGTAAAAATGAATTAGCATGTCATTAAGTAGACGTTATGGAAGAATGAAATCATTAAAAAAGATGTGATGTTCTCTCCCATTCAGTGATTACAGGTTCTTCTCATAGGAGCTGTGCCATTGGCACAATTTAGGCATCCTGAAAAAAGGGCTTTGTTGTCATCTTTTTTCTATATACTCTTCACCAGACAATCTAAGTGCATTTTATAAACATCAGTTTGGTCAGTCTTGTACAGTGTCAAGATTATTATCCTCAGGGAACAGGTGGAGAAACCGAAGAGCAAGGTGATGAGGTGTGTTGCTTTTGGCCATATAGACAATTAAATAGTAGCAGAATTGGGAAAGGACATGGTTTCCTCTCAAGCAGTGTTTATGGAAAAAAAAATATGCCAATAATCTGAATTTAGCTCTCCATTATTTCTTGTGACACCGGTAGGGGTGAATATTTTTCTCCCAAACACCTACAGAATAAGAAACTGTGCATTTTTAGATCACAGGTCATATGACTAAATTTCCCCCAACCTTTTTGACAAGTCCGAGGTTGGTGTGAATGAAAACACTTGCTATGATCACGTCTGTATTTTGAGGAAGAATAATCCTGGTCTGAATCAGTGTTTTCTTCATTGCTTACATTGCTACTAAGGATTCATTAGATGAGGAAAATAGATTACATCACAATGGATCATTTTTTAAATGAGTAATCCATTTGTTTGGGGTTTTGTTTGTTTGTTTGTTTTTAATTATTCTGCTGAGAATATCTGCCCTGTGACAAGCAAAGCAGTCAGCTCTCAACAGCAGTGAAATAAATCTCAGTCCAGGGCAACGCAAATTGGGAAGAAGCTCCAGAGAGTGGTGCTGTTTGAAATAAATTGAGGAATTATTTTGAAAGCTTGCATGGAAGAAGGGAGTTTTGCCAACTATTACAATTGGACTTCAGAGTAACTGCTGAGTGGGTAATTAGTCCCTCAGGAACATGGGAGTCTGGACAAATGTAAGACAGAACAAGAGGGAAAAAAAGTGTATGAAGAATTAACTTTAGAAAACAAGCTAGAACATTAGTCACAGGAGGGATATAACTCAACTTCCATTTAATGTTTATTTCTGTGATGAACAGAAATGTTGTTCTTAACCCCTGTACTGAAGCAGGAAATAGGAACCTTCTCTCTTTTTAAGACAGCTGGAACTGCTTTATTGAAGTTCATCTCTTTGATAAGAGAGTGAAGGGGAGGGTAAAGAGATGTGCTGAACATACTGCAAAGCCAGAAAATGGGACTTACACTTGGGTGGAGCAGGGAAAGAAACCACTTGTGGAGCTGGTCGAGATATTATGTAGTGTCTGTTGTGGTCTTCAGTGACCCCCACATCATGAAGACAGAGCAATTAGCCAAGGTTTAAAAGATAATGCCCCCCTTCCCCC
>JAYKAV010000556.1:4224543-4418702 GCA_035582835.1 Phoebastria nigripes | reverse complement strand
CCAACAAGAGTATTTGCTCACGGTCTGTCTACAAAGCAGTGTCTCATTTTCCTCTATGCTGAGCAGCAGCCCAGCTGCAAGGAGGTGATTGACCTACCCAACATGTTGGAGGATCTTGGCATACCTCTTTGCTGGGTTTACAAAGACTTCATGAAATACAACTGCAAAGAAAACTTGAAGCATGTGAGACACTTTTGAGGTTATATAGTGCATGTGGTTGGTCCTGCCCTTCCAGAGCTCCTGATTCATAGTCCTATGCTGTAACTGTTGAACTGTAGACTTATTTGTAGACTTTCTACACTTGGCTGTTGTGGTTCATTGCTCCCATTATTATCTCAACAGCAGCAATTTGCTAATCAGTTCTCTTCGTAGAACAGAACTAGTATTGTTTTGGATGTTTGGTGTTTAGAAAAAAAAAAGAATGTAATTCACATGTCTCTGGAGGAGAAGGAAGCTTTGCAAAAACATCTAATATATTCAGGTGTGAATCTATGTAAATGGGTCATATTCACTGAACTGTGCATCTGGAGGGTTAACAGTAACATCACAGCTGAAGGTTCAGGACCAGACCCCCAGACCTGGATCTTCCCAATTTTGAGAACTTTGTACTTTGGTGCTGTCTCTACTCTATAACCTCCAAAGAGATTGAGTCAACCTTCCTGCTGGGCTCTCACCATATCGTTGGCCAAGTGATGGGGTCCCACTTGCCTGTTCTGCACCGGTACCCCCAGGAGCACTGTCTGTTGGTGCTGCGTTGTTGCATTTCTGACCTGGTGATGCTCCACTGTGACCTGAGCAAAGGTTACCAGTGTTTTCATGTAGGCTCTGTGTTTACTATTTAAGGTGAGCGGGAGGCTCTGGATTCCATCAGTTGGGTCGTCATCTCCATTTCCCAATTCAATGCAAACGGCCAGACGGGCAGGCAGCTCTTCCTTGAAAACATTCAAATTCTCTTGAGAGGTGTGCCAGTTTCTGGCAGACTCGGTACTGGCAACACACGATGGACACAACATGGTCATAGTTATTCATTCCTGTAAACATTGTCTTCAAAATCACCATCTCCTCTCACTACCTCAAACCGCTTCCCTGGAGTGCTCAGCACAAGGATCCTGCACAAACACACCCAGCTCTGCCGTATTCCTTCCAGGAGAGGGCAGGGGAATACAGTTTATTGCAGATCCGCTCCGGAACTGGAGCCAACATTCATCATGTCCCTGATCTTCCTGGATGTCTTCCAGTCTATTTTGCTTTCCTAAACTCAGATGAGCAGAGGTAGGTGCTGAATCTCCTCAAAGTGAGTCAGTGGGTTTTGTCACATTTACAGACCTGCCTGTCCCTGAGTCATCTTCAGGAGGGATAGCTTGGACCAGGCTGCTCCTCTTGCTCTTGAACCTCTCGGAGTGAGCCTCATGTGTCACGTTGAAGGCATTGGCTCCAGTATATCTTTGGGACCAGGGTTTAAACAGCTGAGCCCCAGCTCTTCTGCTTCACCTCACTGTCAAGCCAGGGGAGGCAGTGATGGGACAACTTGTCTGTCACGCACTCAGCACAGCCATATCCCTGCAGAAGGTGGTCTGATTCCCTCGGATGTTCATAGTATTAGCAGGTACAGCTCTGCTCATGGGTGCTTTTGCCAATAGATTAAAATGCAGGGATTGTGCATGGAAACCCGAGGTTGGAACTGGACCTGGTTAAAGATGGCCTGGAGAAACAGCAGCCAGAAAGTCAGCTGACATTTCCTTTCTCAGTATCTTAATGAACAGAAAGTTTTGGAGAAAATCAGAAACTCTCCCCAGCTCCCCGCTGTCTTTAATAGTCCAAAGGGCATTAACATAAAAAATCCTAAAATGAGTTTCTTCCATTTTATCTCCCCCTAGACCTGTGACTCCAACTTGAAAAGACAACATAATTTCCAAACTAGTGAAGGAAAGAAAAAAAAAAAAAAAAAAAATCAATAAATTGTTGGCTCTGCAGCACAGATGCCCTTGCAAGGCCAAAGAAATTAAGTCCTGAGATTGCTGTTGCCGTTTTCACCTTGTCCTGCAGAACCACAGTCAGGGATAAACATATTCTTTGTGTCAATATTTCTGTAGTACCGAGAGAACTTGCAGTCCTTATCTGCAAGTGTCAAGGACTGCTAAGTTAAAATGATCATAACATTATTGGAGAGTCTGACAGGCTTTTTTGTTCCCTCTGTGTCCATGTAACTGTTCTGGTGCTGAAAGCTGCAGCCCAGCAGAGCTCGGCCGGACACGGCCATCGGCTTTGTGGCACACGGAAGGGATCCATCTGCAGGAGGCTAATTAAAAAAAAAAAATCCCCAAATAGAATTTGAACTTCCTTTTTATTTTTTCTTTGCCTGATCATTTTTGCTTCTCTCATTGGAAAAGAGCAGCCTTGATTCGTAAATCACATGGAAATGTGCAAGTAATCAATTCAGCCTGACTAACCCTTGTTTTGCCAAGTGGCTGATTGGCTCATTGGATTACTAATAGTTTGCTGCTGCAGTAAGTGGGGAATAGCAGGGGCTGGGGCAGAAATACCACAGGTGACCTCTAAAGACAGCAAAGCACTTACCTTGTGCAGCACAATCCCTCTTTTTGCCCATCCATGAAGTTCAAATACTTTCCCTTCCAGTCCCCTCAAAAACGAGAAGTCATTTGTAACACAGAGCTGCGCAAACAACGTACAGAAGATGGGAAAACCTGAGGCAGGAAAAATCAGCCTCTGTACAGCCACATATGGAAAGGCAAAGTGTGGGCAGAGCCAAACAATTCTTAGGTGTAAACTGTTGAGCGCGGAGCGGACGAGCCTTTTGCTGCCTTTCCCACCTTTAATGAGTCTGTGCTACGTGGCATAATAACTCGGGAACAACTTCAGCCGACGGTTTCTTTTTAACTTTATAATGCAGTGCTATTATTATCTCGATTTTAAAGGCTTGAATGCCGAGGTTTATTTGCCTTTCCTGACTGGATCTTTAACACACAGCCATCAGACAAAAGCCAATGAAAAGGACCTTAACTTTACATTAGCCCCGGTGTTTGACTGGGTTGTAGGAACCAGTTTGACTGAAGTTCTCTCCCGAAAGGTGGCAAAAGAGAGAATGGAAAATCCCCAAGCAGGACCAAGGGACAGAGGTAATACTACATTTTAAAAGGACTTGGCGAAAAGATGAACAGAGGGAAGGAAATCTCTTAGCGATGCACAAAAAGGATGGGGCAGGGGAAAAGACAATGTATTTTATAGCCGGGAGCGGGGGCTCAGTTTTGCTGCAGTACCAAATGAAGGATGCTGATGTGAGACATTGGTCACAACTGCACAAAAACTCATCCCCAAAAGCCTCTCCCAGCCCAACAGTCATTCCTGGTTCTCAGGAAAAGTTGGCAGCCAAAAGTGATCAGAAGTCATTATATTTGTCTAGATCTGTGCATTTCTCCTGCTGTTAATAAAGGCTCGTAGGGTTTCCAAAACCTTGAGCAAAACTTATATGTGTGTTGACTTGCTTTCACTATGATGGGGCTCTGAAGAATTAATCAGTAAATCAGTTGACAGCTTGAGAAGTGCGTTCAGATATCCCCGAGGGATGGAGAAGTGGCTGAGTCAGCCCAGAGGCTGGCACCTGCCACTGTAGCTTGTAATTCTCAATTTTAGGTTTAAGCCCCAAAGTGCTCCTGCGGACCCCAAAACCAGGACTGTGGTTGGAGGCCCTCACAGCAGACTCATCGGTAAAACAATGTGATCATCCTGGGAAAGAAAATTTCGCAGATAAAATCTCTGCTCAGAAAAGGTGCTGTAGAGGATGAACCTGCGGACATGTTTCACCAAGGATGGCCCAGATCTGGGCTCCAAGTGACAGCGACTTTTCCATGTTTTCTCATTATTCTCTGTTGTACAATGACGGGTTGGTGCAGAAGTGAAATTCTTTACACTAAAGTGAAATATCAGAACTTGTGCTATCGTATATCCTGTTTGTTTGTTTTTAACGTGTCCTTTGTCTCTGTCTAGAAGTTTTGTCTGGGCAGAAAAAGAGGACTTTGGATATTTGTCCAGGGTGTCCTGATGTCCAATAGCCTGGTCAGGGCAGTAATTTCTACAAGAGTGCTGGATACCCAGAAGTGCCTATGGCACAGTCACTGAACATATGCACAAGGGCTTTGCTGAAGTTTCCCAGCGCAGCTKGTCCTATGTGCATGGCAAAGGGGATCTGGACATAGGCAAAAAGTTTGGTGCGTCCAGAACTTGTCACGTAGTGTGTGAGTGAGCTCAGGTCAGGGGTTCATCCTGGATGCTCTGGACTCGATTCCCAAGCACTGTCTGCTGCCTGCCTGCATTTTTTATATTTTTTTTCCAGGGAAATCTCAGGGAGAAATACAGAAGCCTTAGTTACGCTTACCTGATTATTTCCATTGCATTTCACCTCCMAATGATCACTGCTGCCTTATAATGAATGGGTAAGATGCTCTGTAGGGTTCTTCAGATGTGAAAAAGCATCGGATCCCTCCTCCATCGCAGTGCGCAGCTGCACAAGGGCTGGYGCAGGCCCAAGGGAAGGTGGCTGGGCATCTCCTCCGGCAGCAGCACATGTTTGGATCTGTTTGAGCCCACTGAAAACATCACATCTTCGTATCGCCAGCTTCAGCAACAGCTAATGGTGCAGTCCTGTAGCTGTGTAGTGGGCAATGCACCCAGCCTCGGGTGGTACTTTAGGGAAGCGGAAAGGTTGTGGGCCTAGTAAAATGGATGAAACTTGAGAAGCAGAACTGGGACACACACTGTTTTATTTCCATGTAAGGTAAATATGGGATTTCACCACCTCTCCAGCAATTTAGAGAAAGTCAGGAACTACGGTAACTAAAATATAAAGAAATTGTCTTTTGCACGTGGAAAAACAAAATTTAGAGAAACCTCTAATGTGTCCCAATGCATATGTAGGTCATAATAATGATAAAATTAAATTGTAATTTTTCATTGTTTTCATGGTAATAAAAACCATAAGGGAATTTCATATCTGTACAGCCATCAATTCAAATTCCATTTAAGCCCAGTCTTGAAGGCTTGGGATTTTAGCTGTATCTAAATCTCATGCCCTTTGCATTGCATCAAGCTAAACTTCACCTACTCAGGGAACAGGGTTTTCAACTGAGAGAAAACAGTGAAGCAAGGTTTGCCAAAAATCTATTTTGGGTAAAAATATTTAAGGCCAGCGTTTTTACCGATGTAATGCTTTTTACATCAGTGAAGTTACACTAATGCAGAATTTGGCCCTGATGTTTTTGTATAAATATAGTATCTAGGAATGTGATGAGCATGTATTTATGCATTATTCATTGAGATGACATGGAGAGGAAGAGCGAGGTCTGTGCAGGAGAGCAGAGCCCTGGGCACCCCCGGGTCCTTTGGCAATACCCACCGGGGTGAAGCAGCACCTGTGGGGTCACCTCCGAGCTGCTGCTGGGCTGTGTCTGCCGTGACTTGTTGAGGCTGAACATCCTCTTGGGAAGAGACTGGTTTATGTTTGCCAAACTGTGAAATGTGTTACTGGCAATTCTGAAGCAATGCAGGCGGAGGATATTTTTGCCAGTTTAAGGCCCTGGGCTGGAGTTGAAAAGAGAAGAAACTGCGGCTTGGTTTTGCCATAGACGTTTGGTTTGACCCTCTGTGCCTCAGTTTCCCCCCATAAAATCATCACATGAGGATAATACTTAATTTTTCCTGCAGGACCGCAATGTGCAGCCCTGAGGCCCACAGTGCCTCAGTGGGAGAGTAAGGATGGTGCTCTGTCGCATGTAGCCCTCAAAAAGGTGCACAGAGCTGTTGTCACAAGACTGCATTCTGGTATCCCAGACTGCACCTTCCCAAGGATCTGAAAAATGAAAAACTGAATTTGAAAAACCACTGACTGAGCAGAAGACCTCACTGCTGCTGCAGCTGGCACCTCTGCATGCTTCCTCAGCTGGGCTTCGCCTCTGTAGGAGTTAAACACGGATCCTGAACCATGCCGAACATTGCATAACTATAGTGTGTATGTATGTATATATAAAAAAAAAAAAATTATATAAAAAAATAGTAATGGCTGTAATAATAGTGGGGGGGTTACCCCAAAACCAATACTTTCCCGCGTGCTGGAAATCAAGCTCCAGCAGGCGGGCAGGAAAGCGGCAGGCATGAGGCCATGGGGCAGGAGCGAGGGCATGGGACTTGCACACCTCCGGGGACCTGCTGATCTCCAGGGACTTGCACCCCTCCAGGAGCCTGTACACGTCCAGGGGCTTGCACTCGGCCAGCGGCCCGCACGCCCCGGGGCCCGGCACGCCTCCGGGGGCTCGCCCATGTGCGGACCCTCCCGGGCACCGCCCCGGGGGCCGGGCCGGGCCGGGCCGGGCGGTGCCGCGGCTCCCATTGAGGCCGGCGGCGGGCCGGCCCCCGCCGCGGCGGGGCCAATGGGGGCGGTGGACGCGGTCGAGCCTCTCCCCGGCCTCCCCCGCCGCCGCCGGGCGYCCGTCATGTGAGGGGGATATAGTACTACGGGAGCGGGGCCGCGCTCCGCAGCCGCGCACCCGCCTCCCGGGGGAGCTGCGCCCGCCTTCCGCCGCTCCGCGCTCCCCTGCTCGCCGCCGGGGCTTGTTCTGGTTACCGTGGGGTCTTCTGCGTTTTGTTGTTGTTTTTTTAATTTTGCATTTTTGTTGGTTTTTTGTTTCTATAATTGTTTTTGCTTTTTATTCCTATTTTTGTGGTTTGGTTTTGGGTGTTTTTTTTTCCTATTTTCATTGTTGTTTTTGCATTCTTCTGATCGTTCTTGGCATTTTCTCCCCGCTCCCCGGCTTGCAGAGGAGTTCAGGTAAGGGTGTGCGAGGGGCGCGGAGGTTTGCGCGGGTGCGCGTCCCGCCAGCCGTGCCCCTGCACCGCGTTGCCGCAGCACCAGTAGCCGGGRGGGTTGGTGGTGTTTGTGCCGCTGCTGCCCGGTCACGGGGGGGGTGGAAGATTAAATCCTCCCCCCACTCCCGGCGGTGCAGCAGGGGGGTGCCCGGCTGCGGCCGGGGGTGGGGGGCTGTTTTCGGGCTGGAGCTGTGCCGTGCCATGGTGTGACAGGCGGGGGGGGTTACTCCCGGTCATCGTGGCCAGGGGAACACGCGGAGCGGGGAGGGGGGGGTAGCTCGCGCCCCCAAAGCCTCCTGAAAAGGGGTGGAGGGAGCAGGAAAGCAATTAAAATAAATAATAATTAAAAACGCCAAAACAAAACAAAAAAACCCCAAAACCAAACAAGCAAATGCTTTGTAACCTGGCTGTGCTTCTGCTGGGGTGGGAATTGTGTCCCCCACCAGCCCGCTTTCGCTGCCCGGGCGGCTGATTTCGGGGCAGCGTTCGCTGCCGGGCGGTCAGCCCGCGGGTGCGGGAGGCAGCGGGGGGTGCGCCCCGGGGGGGGGCCGCCGCCAGCCCCCGCTGCAGATAAAGAGCTTCCTCTTGTGGAAGCCAAGGTTTGGGGGGGGGGGGGGGCGGGGATAGTTTCCAGAAAATAAGGCTTTGGGAATGTTTCTGCAGCTTCCCAGAAGTGGTGGGGTTGGAAAAAAAAAAAACGGGGAGACCCTAAACACCCCCCCTTCCCCCCCATGTCCGGGGAGCAGTGCAGCCACCTTGCAGAAGAGATGAGAACAAATGGGTTTCCTCCTGACTTTTGGCTTTTGGTTTTTTTTTTTTTTTTTTTTTTTTTTGTTATATAAGCTCTGTTATTCTTTTTTTTTTAGATGTGTCCGTCTCGGACCCTTCTTTGAGTGCAATGCTGTTGGTTTAGATTTTAGTATAACCTATTTCAAGGTAGACAGTTCCACATGAGAGGATGTGGAAAATGAGGCCTTTGATTTTTTTTTTTTTTTTTTTGAGGTTTTTCCCCCCATGCATTTCCATTTTCATTTCTTTGAAACGCTGGGCCTGGTTCACTGCCCGGTTTATGGCTCCGTCTGTGGAGCAGGAGTCAGCCTGAACAGATTTAAAATCTTCTAGGGAACAAGAGAAAACCCTAAAGACACTAGTCCTAAACTAGAAAAAGCTGTAGCAGTATATGTCAGTGTATCTGAGCCCATATACTGCTGGGCTATCAGTTGCACTGGACTGACCGTCCAGAAATGGCAGGCTGGGAAATATGTCCCTTGTGTTTCAGCAAGTTCCCAGGACTTAACATTTTAATGTTACTCTGAGTGAGAATATGCCTTCTCTGTTTTTGGTTGGTGTTTTTTTTTTTTTTTTGCCATTTTTTTAGCTGGCGATTAGTTGGACACGTTTTAAACAGAACAACATGTTTCTGGCAGAAAGGACATTGTAACAACCCAGGAACTCTTAAAAGTTGGAGACCGTCGTGCTGCCGTGTGCTGTTGAACAGCTGCTGTATTTCACTCCAGAAGTGGCTGGTTTTCAGTGGCTCAGACACTGAGGTCCCTCTATAGGTGCTTACATTTCTAACGTGTTTTCAGGGCTCCTAGAGATGAAAGTGCTTTATGTAAACAGCATCATTAGTTTTCATAGCCTGTGTAGCCCTGCCTTTTTTTGGTTTTGTTTTTTAATCTTCTGGTTTTGGCTGTGTCTTCGGGCAAAGTGAGGATGAAAGCCTTTTGGTTGTTAGTCTGGCCTTTAGGATAAAATATAGCCCGGGCCTGATCCTGCATTCCAGGCATTCCCCAAAATCTTCTTGGCTGCTCTGCAAGTTTTGAGCGTGCACAGAAAGCAGATCTGGCCCGTAATGTGCCTGAATCTATTTGCCTCTGACAGTCCCCTCTCTTCTTAAAATTACTCTGGTTACACCAAGTGACATTGCTCCTTGTCAAAAGAGATCGGGAAATAAGCATGCTCGTTGTTTTCTGCTGAGGTACGTTGCTCACAGTAGTTGCTAGGAGTTTGTTGGTTTTTTTCCTCCTCCTTTCAGCCCTTATTCAAATTAGGGTTTAGTTCTATTCCCAGTGAAATATAAGGATATTTTCATATGTGGCTTCCTAGTTCTCGCAGGCATTTAAAGAAAACTTGAACTTTTTTTTTAAAAAAAAAAAAAAAAAAANTCCTTTCAGCCCTTATTCAAATTAGGGTTTAGTTCTATTCCCAGTGAAATATAAGCGTAAGATCATATGTGGCTACCTCGGTCTCGCAGGCATTAAAAGAAAACTTGTACTTTTTTAAAAAAAAAAAAAAAAAAAAAAAAGAACTTTACCAACTGCTTTTGGTGCACGCTCTTTCCCTGCACGCACAGACCACGCCAGCTTTTCTTAGAAAAAAAAACCACGTTGCAGTCCAGATTTCACTCACAACACCATTCTTCAGAAGTTCAAGCTGGAACAATGCAGACATAGGAGGGAGGATCAGAAACCATCTGAGGGCAAGTCCTCCTTTCTGCCTCACATTTCATAAGGCAGGCACCAGGTTTTGGTGCACGATAGAAACAAGCTGCTTGGGTGAATTCTTACTGGAAGCCAATACAAACTTCTCAGAAGCAGATTGTGTTTTCTG
This sequence comes from Phoebastria nigripes, assembly GCA_035582835.1. Taxonomy (NCBI): domain Eukaryota; kingdom Metazoa; phylum Chordata; class Aves; order Procellariiformes; family Diomedeidae; genus Phoebastria; species Phoebastria nigripes. The sequence continues at coordinate 4,409,213 of JAYKAV010000556.1, read as the reverse complement.
TTTCAAAACCGGGAATAGCTCAGCTCTGGGACTTCTGCTAGAGGAACTTTCCGTCAACGCAGAGATTTTTTAAAAAAGAAAAAAAAAAAAAAGTCCTCTGTGTTAGAAATAGTTCGGCTCTTCTGACTCTTCACTTTTACTATAAGAAATGATTATAGGCTAAGGTCACAAAACAGAGCCACTAACCTCTGTTTGAACTTCCTCGTGTTCGGCACATGTGGGTATTTCATTATCGGTTCAGAGGCATAGCTGACTGACAGGCCGTGCATACCAGGAAAATGTGCAATCTTACTTTTAAGTCTTTCTTTCAACCTGCCCCTGCTTCCTCCGTGTGCATATGAAGGAGGAAGCTGTATCTTTAAGAAATATGGGTTTTTTCCCCATTTCCTGTGAAATATTAATAGATGCTGCCAATGGGATGGAGCTCTTTAAGGGTGTTGTATAAAATATCTTGCTCTGCGTTCACTGCAGCACTGAGCACATAGACGCCTTCTGATTTTTCTCCAGAGAAGGCAAAGACAGGGCAAATTTTGGAGATCAGGCAGCAAGGATGCTCTGCAATAGCAGTAACAACCATCCCCTTCCCTGCACAAAACTGGGAGCTATTGACTATTCATGGCAAAGCATCCAAAGCGCAGCAGCAGAGCCTGTGGAAAATGACAGCGTGTAACAAGATTGACTGGCATTTCCTTCGCGCTGGGTCACATGCCTCCTAATTCACACACACACAAAACCTCATAGGCTGATCAAATGACTTCTATCTCTGCAGTCCACATACCTTCCACAGAAAGAGTTGTTTTATTATGCACATATACAGCTCTGTTTTCAATCAGTCACCTTGAGCGAATGACTGAGGGCCAGTGTTCGCTCCGTCCGGAGGTCTCTGCGTTTGCTCTCTAAGAGGCATAGTCTCCGTCCGTAAGCAATTTATTTTTTTTTTTCCTCTGGGGGGAAAAAAAAGAAAACAAATACGCAGATGGCCCTCCTGCCTTCCCTTCCCCAGAAACCTTTCTAGGAAGTTTGCTTGGCTTAACCGCTGTCGGCGAGCATTGTGGTGGGCTGCGCTAGGAAGGATGGATTTTGCCCTTGTGCCTCCGTGGGGTTGCAGCGGGATCATGGGAGTAGGGGCTTGCAGGATGCTGCCCGCTCGCCGCCTCGACACAGGGGGGAAACTGGGAGCGCAGCTGCCTGCCGTGTGTCACGGCAGATTGAGATGCCGGGGGTCCGTATGAGCCCTCTCAGTTTAGCAACTGGCACGAGGTTCAGATCACCTTGACCTCCGTACCCGGAGAGAGACAAGTACGGAGTGATGAGGTGAAACCAGCCACCAGCTGCCTTGCCAGGACATGGTAATTAGCTCAGTGCAGTGCCAGCCTTATTAAGGGCAGTGCAGGTGATGATGACGTTGGCACACTGATTCATTACATCTGGAGGGGAAAATCCGCCTAGTAAATGCTGAAGCACAGTAAATATTTTTGGCTCCTGACAGATTGATCCTTGCATTATGCTGATTAGCCTATATTTGTGGAACGGAGGAAGTTAAAAATAAGATTGGTGGAAAGCTACAAGATAAGGAAAGGATTTGCATTTTATGGCCGCCAGCAATAAACTTCTTCTTTTATTTGTTTTTTTGGGTGGTAAAAATTTCAACACTTTATTTTTTCTCCCCATTCCCTTCTTTGGCTCTAGGTTTCACTGTTAGGTGAAAGCCCATAATTTATTTTCTCTTGCCAGTAATATTCTGGAAGGGAACTGTACATCTAGAGCGCGCACAGTTGGGAAATGATTTCTGAAAGAATTCTTTTGCAAATACGTGGTGCAATCCTGCAAAATGCTTCGGCCCTGACAGTCCTTAGGGGGTGGTACAGACGTATCAAAGCGTGTAGCAGCACGTGTACTCAGTGAGACTGGGATGCTTTGGACTTTCTTGTGAGCTACAGGGCTTTACAGCTTAGTTCATGGAGATAAATGATTAAACCAACTTCTGACTGTTGCTGTTTTGTTTTCCTACACTCAGGCTCTCACCTGAACTTTCGCCGCCTGGTATATGCTGTTAGGATATCCATAAGAGATCGTCCAGGAATGGTGGATCACTTGCTGCCTACTGATGAATCCTTTTCATCTACAAGATCTTCTCTTGGATACTTTGGGGACATGACAGCAGGGGTGAGGTCCTACCAAATGCTGCCCTCTCCYCTGTCAGAAGATGACAGTGACTCGTCCAGCTTTTGTTCTTGTTCCAGCCCTGACTCCCAGGTTCTCAGCTCCAGCTATGGAAGCACGTCCAGTGCGGAAAGTCAGGACAGTATCTTAGACTACTTATTGTCCCAGGCATCTTTGGGGAACACCGCTGCGTCATGGTGGGACAAAAGGAGACTTCAGCCGATAGTGAAAGAGGAGTACTTTAGGTTGCCTGAATTTGCCGTGGATATGGAAGACTCAGGACCATTTCAGCCCACGCTTGAGGAAATTGAGGAATTTCTGGAGGAGAACATGGAGTTGGAGCTCAAAGAAAGACCTAAAAGTGAGACCAAGGACTTGAGAGCTTGCGGCCAAGTTTCTGTTGCTTCGCTACAGCAAAAAGACCATATGTTACCCAGCGCTAGTTTAAAAGAGAGTAAAAATGAACAGTTGAGCAGCTCAACGGAAGGTGGCCAAGCTTCAAACGGAGGAATGTCCCTGGAGAATGGGATACCGGTTATGCTCCAAATTCAGCCTGTACAGATCAAACAGGAGTCCAACACGAGCCCCAGTTCCCAAGGACCAGCACAAGAGAACATTAAAATTGCACAGCTCCTAGTCAACATCCAAGGACAGACATTTGCCCTTGTGCCTCAGATAGTTCAGTCGTCCAATTTGAACTTGTCCTCTAAATTTGTCCGCATTGCTCCCGTCCCCATCGCCGCCAAGCCAATTGGGCCAGGAGGCATGATCCAGGGTCAGACGGGAATCATCATGGGTCAGAAATTTCAAAAGAACCCTGCAGCAGAACTCATTAAAATGCACAAATGTTCTTTTCCTGGTTGTACCAAGATGTACACGAAAAGCAGCCATTTGAAAGCCCACCTGAGGAGGCATACAGGAGAAAAGCCTTTTGCATGCACGTGGCCAGGTTGCGGATGGAGGTTAGTATTGGGGTGCAGCACTGTCCTATCCCCCTTCCCCTTTTTGCTCACTTGACCTAACTTGCTGAGCAAGTAGGTTTGCACTCTGATTTATAAATTGTTTCTGTTCCCAAAACTTGTTCGGTTGGTTTGAGAATTAAGACCTTTTTCTTCCTGTTAGGTAATCCAGGGGCTTTGATAAATTAAATAGCAGAGCATCACCTGCTGGCACCAGCTGTTTAAGTGTCTTAAAAAAATAAAAGTAGTCCATCGTAATTTGTATTTCATTCCAAGAGGGTCAGATTAAGCTTGTTACCGCAGGCAATACCTTGCGTTCATGTCGGTATGGTTGCAACACACCAGCTGCAGCAGATGCTCGGCTGGTACCAGCTGAGGGCTGTAAGTGAACTGGATGGTTTAGGGCAGAATCGCTATGCATGGCTCCAACTGCATGGGGCTAAACGTGATCACTGAAGGGCTGTGATAAGCGAGTGCGGTTAAGAGCAGCAGTATTCTGTGCACTTTCATAGAAAATGCACTCCATCCCACTCCTTCTGGAAATGCTGGCAGTGACACTCCAGCATGCTCTGGGTTTTATTCTCTGCATTGATTCAGAAAAATGCGTGGGTGCCACTCAAAGTTGCAAAAAGCTGTCAGATGTAACAACATAACCAGAAGGCTGAGGTGGAGTTAAGCATTGCTTGAATGAAAGATTGCAGGTCTGATTGAGCAAAATGTTTTGCAGAGGGTATCTCTTGATTTTTTTTTTTWAAATTATTTTTTATTTTTAATACTAGTTGAAAAATTAAAACTTTGTGAAAAAAATCAACTTTTTATTTTAAGGAAACTTTGATGGAAGCCTTCCTCCTCTTTCCAATTAGCTATGTTACTAGTCTGCCTGCTGGCAAGTGTTAATATACAGCACCACAAATTATAATGGGAGAAAACAAAATCTTAACTCCCTTGTATTAAATTAAACCAGGTTTCTTTCAAAGAATATCCTGCAGAGCTTCAGCAAGCAATGTCTAATGAGGAAATGGGTTGTGATCATGGGGAACAGACGAGGTAAAAAGTAACAGGAGAGGGTTGTGTAAAAATGCAAGTATGTGAGACATGCAGCAGTTAGAGATGGCTGGATTGGTTTGAGGGAAAAGGTCAGAATGGGGCTGAATCCTCTGCTTCCCAACTGGACCAGTTTGAAGTTCGCCTCTTGGCAGAATTGAGGAGATCAATGCAATTAATTTCTTTGGTGATTTTCTTTCCCGTTTCAGTTTATGGTGGCTCTACAAACTGGTGGTGATTTTTTTTCCTTTTGTATTGGCGGCACTTCTCATGAGCCGGGCTCAGTGGCTTGCTGCTCAGGATGCACTGAAATTAAAGCCATGTTATTTAGCTGATTGGTCCCAGAAGCCACAGGCTGGTTTGCTCCTGACCTGCAGTAGAGGCACTCGCTCCTTTTTATTTGTTTGCCAGAGTACGTGCACACAGGCAGCAGATGTGCCTGTGGGTGTCATGTTGGCTTTCCTTGTGCTGCGATGCGAGCAAAACTCTCATTTTTGTGACAAATGCATGTGGCACATGAGAATTTGTCTGATCCACGCTGAGATTTATACCAACGCTCCCAGTGACTTTTGTGGCTCAAGATCAGGAGCCTGAAGTGTTGCCTGTGGGTGACCTTCTCCAGCTCTGTCTTATTACAGAGCTGGTGTCTCCCAGGCTGCAAAACCAAGGGGAACATTTAGGAAAAATGTTAAGCGGTAAGGGATGGAGATTGAATTTACACTGGGGGGCCTGCTTTCTCCCAGCTTTACAGCAAATGGTGTGGATCAAAAGCAGGATGCCGGGTGTAAGGTGAGCCAAGACAAGTGCAGGTCCCGCAACCGGGAGCACCCTGAACTTTCACTCTCAGCCAGCCACAACTTTTTAAAGATGAGGAGCCCAACAGGGATGAGAAATTAATCCGCTTAGCTATGAGGAACGTGTGTCTTGTCCACAAACAGCTGCTGGAAGGGCTTTTCAAACTCTTCTATTGCTGTTTGTCTTGTTGCATTTCACAGCCCAGGTGGGTACCCCAATTCCCAACACCCCCAAACCTTGGAAGGGCTCTGCTCCGAAGGGGAAAGTTTATAGCCAGCAGGAGAGGCAGCGCTTGGGGAGCTGCTTGCTGCGCTCACAGCAATCCTTAGCACCGGCCTGAGGTTCCTGCACATCCCCTACACGCTGCTCCCACATCAAAGGCCAGACCCAATTGAGCACTGAATTACTYGGTTCCCTTTCATCAATAAAGCATGTTTACCTTTTCCAGAAGTTCAGCGAGAGCTGTGATCTCACATGACTTCAGTCAAATGCATCTGGACTCTCTGTTTGCTCCTAGTTTTATATCATCTCAAATGAATTTAAGCACTAAAACACTGCTGGGCTCTGCTTTTCCCCTCCTTTCCYTGCATTCTTGTGCTTGTGTATTTATTTTTTCACTGAAGACACTTAAGATCTGACCTCACTGAAGACAGTAATTTCAAAAACAAACCAAAAATTGTTGCCTAGCACAAAGTGGCTGAGCTGTGGGGGGTTAAAGCTTTCCCAGCTCTCTGGGCAGCCCTGCTATGGTGAAGTTGCATGCTTTAAATGCACCAAGGTAGGGGTGTGCACAGCAAACCCTTTTGCTAACCCCTAGGACAGTGGGAGAGCCCCAAGCACCTCCCTGGAGGAGGCTGAACCCTGCTTGCTTGTGCCCTTCCTTGGCACGGGGCAAGAGCTGTTTTCAGCAGGCTGCAGAGAAGCGTTCGTAAGTGGCCGGTGACCCGTTGCGTTCRATACCCCGCTGTACCGGTCGGCGCGCTGATCCGTGTCATGCCAGCTTATACCTTTGGCACACGGCAGCCTCTGGTTAGTGCTGCTCCAGAGACAGCCCTGACCAAAAAGCTGAGCTGTAGCGTGGGCCGGTCCCCAGCAGCCGTGTTATGGCATGGAGCAGGAGAAGCTCTCGCTTTCCCTGCCCTGGCGCAGCAGCGTACAAAGCTGCAGTTGTTGTAAGGCCTGGGGGATTAGGCAATCGTGTTTAAATGCCCTGCTGCATCTTCTGCCTGCAGGCGCTTTCCCGCAGCCGGCTCTCCAGGTGACAGTGTGCAATACAAGCTCTGCCTGGTTTGGTAGGGAGGGTTTAAAGGCTTGTAATGCATGTGGCCAGGAGCGTGTATGGGACCAGGCGAGCATGGGGAGGACCGCGTGTGGGACAGGTCAGGGCAGGTGTCTCGCATTGGCCTTTTTTGCTGGTGCTGTGTAAAGGGGTTTGCAGGTTTTGCAGGTTTGCAGGAGGAGCGCTGGTTTACCATAGCAGTGCTTTGGGGATGGGCAGGATGAATCTAGAGCCTCCCCTCCGCTGCAGAGGAGAGGTACAGCCTGGGTCAGTCTCAATGGCTGGTGGCCGTGGTAGGGACCACAGAGTACCAGGCTGAAGCTGTTGACCTTTCTTGCCCTGTGAGCCACATAGCAATGTCCTCGTACGGCTGGGAGACACAGGACACATCCTACACATCAGGGAGCTCTAGGATTTGTCTTCAAGGGAGATGTAGTTACAGGTCCTTTGGGGTCCCACCAGATAGAAGGATGAAGGAAACTCCTCTAGTTGCTGTGGAATTGCCCAGATCCCTCCACCTTTCTTTTGAAGGAGGAATCCTTCTGGAAATGGCAGTGACTTGGGATAGTGGGGTGTTTCTTGGGGGTACCTTTTTTTTGTTTGAATTTGGCATTCCACTGGGGATTATTTGCAGTTTTCTTGGGGTGATCTCGGTGCCAGAACGTGCTGCAAATATCATTTCACTGCAGAGCCAGGCCACCAGATCCTCCCGGCTTCCTTGTCCTAACCTTTGCGTTGTTTTTTTGTAAACACACCGACAGCTCGAGGTTTATTTCTGTGGGCTCTGTAAGTTGATCTTTCCGTGACTGCTGGGGAACAGTATTGCAACATTCCTGCCTCTTCAGCTAAGGACATCGTTATGAGGCAGAGTGTATTTTTATCGGATGAACTCATCCGAGCTCCCAGGGTATGAGCGGAGCTGCTCATTCCTGACACGCGCCTCTTTCTCCCCCACCATCCATGCAATTCCCATCAAAATGCACTTGCGGAGCTAGTGCAGTGCAGGATTAGCCGTGTGCTACTGCACTTCTCTTGCAGATGGTGACCTTAATGGTCAAGGACATGGGACAAGGCAACCCGGCCACATCTGGTTTTACTCCTTTGGGTGATAAGCCTGTATATAGAGGACAGCTCTTTGCAAAGGTGCTTTTCCCTCTCTGCTCCCTCTTTTCCCTGGACGTGGTTGCCACCACTGGCAACAAGTCCATTCCTTGTCCAGCACTGAGTCCTGCTGAGGCAGTCTGCACAGGCAGCATCCTGCCCTCTGCAGAAAGATGCTTAGTCCCACTCATCTGTAGCTCTACAAGAGCATCCCTCCAAGGATGTGGCACTGGGACTAGCTTGCTGCTAAGGACTCGGGAGAAATCCCTGACCCTGCTGCTCCCAGGTCCAGACTGTGGTTTTGGGAAGCCATGGCTGGAAGGAGCAGGGGTGCTAGAGAAAGCAAACAAGCAAGTAGTAGGGGTGAAGAGAAACCTCTGTCGTAGCCTTTATGAAGAAGACATGTCCCAGACAAGCAACAGATTGATGGCTCCATTAGGGCATCTGCCTGTTGCTCTTAATGGTGAGTTTGACTCTTTCACCATGGGGATACCAAAGCAAGGAAAGGGAGAAAAGCAAGAGAATGGTTGAAGGAATCTCCCCTAGAAATGCCCCGGGAAAGATGTGTCCACACCATACCTTACCCACGGTGAGTATCTGCGTCTGCTTTGTGCTGGCTGAATGCTCTCTGGGTAGCATCACTGGACTGAAGAGCTGTGGGAACTAAGGAAACCATTCCCAGCTTTCCCAGTGCCTGTGCCCTGTTCCTCAACTGGTGGTGGAAGATCAGAGCTAATTAAAACCTTTATGTGGAAACTTAGTTTTCTTGCATGAAGGACTTATTCATAGGAGCCCAGCGGTCCTGTTTTCCCCCTTTCTACCAAAATAGCATATTCACTCTGTTGGTGATGTGATATTTTGCTCCAGAAAGGCACATTTTTCTCCATGTTCTTTCCCCCATTTATTCAGCTAGTGCCCATGACTTCATTTATTTATTGTAAATAAACAGCTGATACCATTTCTTGCAAGCTCTCTTTCTGTGCCGCTCTTTGTTACTGCTCTGGCAACAAAACACTTAATCGCCCTTTGTCAAGCAGCAAATTTTTTGTACCCATCTGGACAGGGCTGTTTTAGTGTGACATTATTAATTAACCCTGTGATTCCCAGTCACGTCCAAGCTGGAAATAGAGCCAGCCCTGCTGTTAAGACCAAAGGATTAGCTGATTTGAGTTCAGTAAAGCCTGTGGGATTCACGGTGGCTATTTGGGGATTTTTCTGTGGAGATGGAAGGTGGGAAATACCTAAAATTGAAATTACTCTGGGAGACAATTTTGGTAAGTAAAGGCTCAATCTTGATTTCAATTTACCCATGAAGTAACTATGCTAATGGCCATTGAGGCCCACCTAGATTTCAGCTGTTTTGATGTTGAGCATCTCTGGTACTGAGATGTTAATGACTCTTTATTTAGCCTGCAGGAGCATGTACAAAAGCCAATTTTTCAGCTGGATCTGATAAGCCATGTAGCTTCTGGGTAGCTATGTCTGGCTGTTATCTGGGGTCCATCTCAAACTAGGTGCAATTACTGGATGTCCGTTGTGCTCTTGTCAGTGGGAGCTTGGAGCCGACCTCGCCTGCAGGACGTTGGTTGTTATCTCTGCTCGAGAAGGGTCCGTGCTTGGATTCGCAGGAGAGAGGTTGCGGGACAGGCTTTGAAGGGGACTGGCAGAGGGATCAAGAGCAGCGCTGTTTTTATTGAGCTGTACCCATGTTACTGGGTTTAGGGCAAGGTTGGTACAAACGTTGCCTCCATGCATTGCTCTGAGTCCGGAGTTGACATGGGATGAGGCTGATAATTGTGTGTTTCCATCACTGCTGCCGACTGCCGGTTGGCACCCTGTTGTGTGTCCCTTTCAGTTCACGTGTTTGGGCTTTGCCACAAGTGGAGTCTCCCAGTGGCCCGAGGGGACTTTTTTTTCCACTGTGAGAGACTTAGCAATGTAAAAAACYGTTTATCTGAAAAGGCTTCTCTTCTCTTGCAGGTTCTCCAGGTCAGATGAGCTGTCCCGGCACAGGCGCTCCCACTCGGGGGTGAAACCCTATCAGTGTCCCGTCTGCGAGAAGAAGTTTGCTCGAAGCGACCACTTGTCCAAACATGTCAAGGTGCATCGGTTCCCACGAAGCAACCGCTCTGTCCGCTCCATGAACTGATTGGTCCCGCTTTCCCCTTCCCACCCAGCCATCCTACAACAGCCGATGACAGCACTTTGCTCACTATATTTCTAGTGATAATTTATTTGTCTCCACAGAACAGTCAATGCTGTTACTTGATACCACCATGTCTGAGTGTCCCATGTCCTTTAAAGATGATTTGAGAATGAAGTTCTTTTTGGGTCAGGGGAGGGGGGTGCTTCTTCCTTTTTGTCTTTTTTTTTTTTTTTAAGGATGTTATTTTCCTTTCCTTCTATCTTTCCCTCCTTTGCTGCTGCTTCTTTTGGAAACTACAGTGTTTTATTTTTAGCTGTTTTCTGCTGCACAGGAAAATGTAAGAGTTGCTTGCTGCTAGTTAATTATAGCCCTGGCATTCCTGAGGGCTTTGCTCATGTAAAGGCCATTCATTGTGAATTTTTATTAAGCTGCTCTATTTGTCCAGTTTGGAAACAGCAAATTCCTTTTGAAATGAAAACAACTCCTTTGTTTTTGGGTCGCCTGAGCCAAGGATTTGTAGGGGCTGGCCATAGGAGGAGGAACAGTGGGAGTCGGGGACAGGGGGAGGCAAGGCATGGAGAGCGCTGGAATGCGCCTCCACGCCTCTCTGATTTCTCCAGCTCACACCTACCTTCTCCTTGGCTAGGGCTATATATAAATATTTATGTATATATATTCATACATACATATCTATATATATATATATTTAAGCAAAGGCATATCCCAAGCAAACCCAGAAGCTCAGGCTGGATGAAATGGCTTGGAGTGGAGCCTTTTGGTGTGGCTGAGCGCGTACTGTGTGCATGCTTCTCCTGTCCTGTGCTGCCGTGGGGGTGAAAGGATGCTCACGCGTCGAAGGAAACGCTGCTTTCCTTTGACTCTGGTTTGCAGCATCCACTGTCTTTAGCAGAAGAGCTGTTGTCTAGCACGTGAAGCAGCAGGAAGCCGTTTGTGAGAACGGCTGAGCTCTGTTCCTGTCTCTGCTCCTATCCTCTTGTGTGATCTTGGGGGAGAAACCAGAGCACCAGCCCCGGAGGTGCCCAGTGGTCCTGGTGAGCACCAGGCATCCCAAGCATCCACTGCGAGGCAACGCCTCGCTGGTTGGAGCTAAGTCTCCATTTGTCTGCTGGCCGGCAGGGTCTTGTAGGATGTACCTGTACCCAGGGGAGGGTGGGAGGCATCGTGGCCTGGTGGGACAGCACTGTGAGATCTTCTGTCCAAGGGTGATCTTCAGTGCTAATCCTCTCCTTACTGACAGCCATGTCAGAGCTCCATGCAGCTGGGGTGGGCGAATGGGTGAGAACAGTAGCCAAAAGAAACAAATTTGTGTGGTAGCTGGCTAAGAAGGGAATTTAAACAAATAATCAGATGGTAGCAGGCAAGTGATTTTGTTTGTGTTTCTTCTTGTTTTGTTTTTCCTTTCGAACTCTGGCAATTGTAAGAAGTTTTAGAAGAAAATAGAATTCAGTAATTAGGAACGATTTTATAATGGATGTTGCATTTCCTTTCCATTCGCAGACGGCATCTGTTTGTCTTTTTATTGGCAAAATGGGAAATAGGAAACTGCGATTCTAGTGCTAGGCAGAGCAGGAGGCCGCGCTGTGCAAGAACAGCAGGTCTAGCTAAAGCGAATGCATTCCTTTTGTCCTCTAGAAATTAATATAAATGAACTATCATCTATTGACTGGTTTATATCACATCCTATGAATGTATGTAAATAAAACTGTACATAGATGCATATCTATATAAAATATCTTTTAATAACGTATCAAAATTTGTGTAAATTGGAAACAAAAATACCTATAAAGCCAGTGTACATAAGTTACAATTCTGTATATTTTCTTTTGTTCTTCATAAAAATATATTTACTTTGACAATAAAATGAAAATGGAAATTTTAAATCCCTTCTTGAAATTATCATTCATTAATTTCCTTTGTAGCCAGCTCTGTAATCAGGACAATAGCACTTGAAATTTTGATTCACCTGGATGTAACTTTTCAGGTGCTGGGTAACAGGGAGATGATGGAACAGATCTGAAGTTGTCTTCAGAAGTTTTTCTCATCTCAGAAAGTTCTTGGGAGGCGCGAGATGTTTCAGCTCTCCCTTCGCCGGAGCCCTCACGCCTCGCCTGGCAGCCGCGCTGGGACCCGAATGCCTTCTGTGGTTTCTGACTGCTGTGGAACAGGTCTGCAACTGCAGTAAAACTGTGGTTTATAAATTAGAGCAAGCAGGTTTTGAGGAAATTCAAGTTCTAGTGGTTAGTATGAAGGAGGAAGGGCTTCAGAGTCTGCTTGAGACTGTGACGGTGACTCACTGTGTGATCCAGGACAAAGGACTCAATTGGCGTGTGCCGCAGTTACCTTTCTTGTAAAATGGGGATAATAATGCATCATAGTGATGCTGTGGGACTTAATTTACACTTGTGTGATCCTTGGATGGAAGGAGCAAGCAGTAAGACCAGTAGTCACAGGATTAGATTGTGAAAGAAAGGCTCGGCACGGCGGAGGTCTTGGTGCCAAGGCGCTTCAGTTGGCTCTTCTGTAAATCCCACGTCTGAAAGAGTGATGTGAAGGATCTGTGGTATGAAGCATGCCTCAGGCCTGAGGAGAAGATGCCCTGTTCTGCAACAACCATTGCTTCCCATTCGTAACAACAGGGGCATGAACATGACGCTCTTGTGATCTGCAAGCCGGGACATCTCTTGCACTGTGCTTTTGGTTGCTTGGCCTCCACTGGAAGAAGAAACCAGCAACGTTACTGGTGTTAAAATCACTTCTGAGTCTCCATGGGAGCAATGGTGCAGTGGGTCCAGATCTTCTCCCAGCAAGAATCACTCTGAGACTAATGGGCACTTAGGGATTAAAGTCTCTCCCTGAAGAACAGCCACCAAAAAACGCCAGCTGATGAGCCAGGGCTCTCCAGACCCCTGATTATTTTTCCCAGAGAACCCCTATGAGTCTGGCAAGAGGACCGAGGGATGAGGCAGATTAAAAGTTCTGTTCACTCCAGGTTGTTGTTACCTCCTGAGATGTAGCCTGAAGACCAGAGTCCTAAGGACAGCTGTTTTAAGAGTGCTAGTCGTGTACACGCTTTTAATTAGCAAGCCTGCACCAAGAGGATCTCCGATTCCCTTCTGTTCTCACCCTATCGACATCATGCATTAAACCAGCTGCTTTATTTTAACCAGCGTCTCAGTCTCCTCCCCATCTCATCTGGAGTTCTGATATTGCTGTAACGTTGGGCAATTCACCCTGCAAGACGCTTGGGGCAGAAGTTGTTATTTTTCTGCAAGAGGCAATACTTAAAGCTGAAGTGGAATAATGCAAAATACCTGCTGTTGGAGCACAGCAGTGCAGAAATCTAAGACCTAGGCTATGTTTTAGCCTGGAATATTTTCCACGAAACACTTATTCTCTCTTTCTTTTTTTTTCTTTTTTCTTTTCTGTTTTAAGTACGGTTTCTGAGTGTGGATTGTGTGGGTTTTTCTGGCTAATACCTGTAAGGATATTTAAGTTTATGTAAAAGTTGCAACATTTTTCTCAAAAGAATAGGGCCATGTTTGCTGTGAAAGGAGAGTTAGTTCTGCATGAAAATTAATGATGTTTTCAGAGGCTTGTCACAAAAAAGTAGAAATTTCCAAAAGAGATTTTGATGTTTGTTTTATGTGGAATTACTGGCCTGCCTGGGCCTTGCTGATTCATGAGAAAAATGTGGCCTTGCCTTAAGCCTGATTACTCTTTACCCACCTGAAGATAAATATATATTTAAGTAAGTGCTTTGATGCCACAATTGTAAATAAGTTTATCATGTCCCTGCTTCAGCAACTGTGCACGGCAAAGCACAGCATGGCATCGTTATAAATATGCCTAAGTCTCATTGACTTAAAACATCTATAATTGGGTTTCTGAGGTGTGAATAGACACGTGTGCAGTGTTAGAGCCTTCACATAATGATCATGATCTGGTTCCTAACACTTGCGAGATCTCTATGTTTCTAAAAGGTTTTACTGGCAATTTCTGGCTGTTTGTAGTCTCTTCATCAGAGCTAGTGGTGAAGGAACAGCATTATGAGAGGTGAGGAGCTGTCAACTGGGAAGGTTGTACTCAAGGTAAGGACTAAGCATAAGGAATAAGAGTAAAGTGGTATTTCTGTAAGGTGACCTGACTTCTGTGACCCATGGCTAAACACAGGGTGGTGGAGTGATGTGTCCGAGACCGTAGAGCAACACAGAGGGGAAATGGGAACAGAACCAAGAAGTCCCAAATCTCCTTTGGCTCAGACAGTGGCATAGACCACACGTCAATAACACACAGTGAGTTATAGAAGGCAAGGAGTAATAGAACATGTAAGTGAGACATCAGATAAGCAAAGAAAGCTAAAGACGGGGCATGAGATAACGTCAGGCTGCACTGATAACGTCTACTTTTGGAAAGGATGCCAARGAGAGAGGAACAAGAGCTCACTTGCTGGTGCATTGCACTTGGGAGTCACCAAGGTAAGACTCCCTAAGACGGGTCCTGCTCCCCTGACCTGTGTTATGTGGGGGCTTTTTCCCCTGGCAGTTTGTGGGAGGAGCTCGGGGAGCTGCACCCCTATGGAAAGCAAACCAGCCCATCGAGCAGGGTGGTGTGATGAAAGGTGGCAAATCTGCCTCCCTGGAGGAGTGCTTGAGTTTAGACCCTGCGATGTTTGCAACAATCCCTTGCTTCCCGCCCTCCCCAGGGGGTTGTTTCCACTTAAATCTTTGTGCTGGGAGCCTTCTCCTTGTCTAAATGGCCACTATACATTTAATCCAAACAACCAGGTGACTCCAGCACAAAGCCAGTGGCAATAAGCCAGCGTTAATGATTACCCCGGGCCCCTTGGTTTATGTAAGCCTGGATGTACTGTATCACTCACGGGCTCTCGGCTTAGACCTGCCCTCCCCATCTGGGAGAAATACCAAGGACCTGCCAACACACATAGAAAGCTGTTTGGAGCCAGCTGGGATTTTCCTTCTTCCCTTTTGACAGCACCTATGAAACCCGTTATTCACTCGGTTCAGAGATTCCCGTGCTTTGCTTGCTTGTTATTCAGAGACACGGCTTTTAAAGAATGAGTTGTGCTAAGCTCCTACTGACTTCAGCACAAGCCAAGGACAGTGACCGCCATGGCTTATCCAGGGAAAAAATTTCCCAGCTAAGGCAGGGACCGCAGATCCTGGTGGGTCCATGGCTTCCCTTGCTCGTTTCTTCTGGGACATGTGTGTTTTTGTGGCTTTCAATCTCTTATCCCACAGGTTTTAGTTTTGTTCTTGTGTTTTTTTTGGGGGGTGGGGGTGTTTGAAGGTGTGCAGTGTGTGAAAAATAGATATTGTGAAGAATCTTCTTAACATCTAGTGTGTGTTTGCATACAGTTAGAGGGATGGGACTTAATGACTCTTCTGGTCAAATGATCCTATATTATGAGGTTTGTAGCTCCTCAGTAGTCAGCATTTTACAAGTCTGAGCTTCGATCTGCTCTGCCAGCTCAGTGCAGGTCTTCCTCCAGCTGGAGCTGGAGCACATCCTTCATCTCTTGCCGTGTTCCCTACCCGAGTATCACTTTTCTAATGGTTTTGTGATTAGGCTGACTCAAAACCCATGTAAGTACTTGATCTACAGAGCTAAGGCTGGATGAACTTCTTAGCCCTTGGAGAAATCTGCTGTGGAGCGCTTTCGTCAGCTCACCTATCCTGCCCCATGGAGTGTGTATGCCTTGGCCAGCATCTTGCTGAGCCCCAGCTTGCTATTTAAGTGTCCTGTGGTTTAGAGCAATATCTGACAAGGCTCTGGCCATCACGAGCAGAGGGCAATGTCTGCATCTCTGCCAAGTGCAGCAAGTYGAGGCGATAGGTAAAATGGGAGTGAAATATATGAATGACAAGTAACTGTTGGGAAAGCCAGCTCTCCTCTTGCTCGCACTGGTGCACGTCTGGTAACTCTTCCCCTGCTCATGTTGGAGTCATAACCATCCTGAAAGGGAGAGAAAATGGAGGTGAATGTGGCCTATAGTTTTCTGGAAGGGAGCAGAGGAAGGAAAACAGAAACTGAAGCAAGTTAAGGCGTAACAGGCACAGTTCTGTCTTCTCCATCACAAATAGAGTGACAGGCTCTTTTCGCAGAAAGGGCTCTGCTTGTTGGGCAGGAGGAGGGTGGTCTGAGCTAGCAGCCAGCATCAGAGCAGCTGGTGTACAGTGCTCTGAGGCAACCGCAGCTTTATGGCAGGGGGCTTAGTGAACAATAGTCATAGGTTGTGCCTTGGACAGTTGGCAGACATAATGAGAAGGGGCTGGGATTGCTCACTGTCAGTCCTTCAGGTTCCCTTCCTTGTACAAGGATACCACTTTTCTCCTCCTGAGTCTGTAGCTGATTCTTGGAGTGGCCTCGAGTGAGTCTTAGCGCTTCCCAAAGCAGAAATATTATTTACCCATATGACCCAGGTACCGGGAACCTCAATAATTACAAGGCACTCTGAGATCTTTAGTGGAAACATCTATCCAGGAATTGTTTTGCATGTGACTGAGAGTGGAGTCCAGCAACCCACAAAAAGAAAGGTACAAAGAATTACTGTTCTATATCTAAAAGTGCCTCTGGCATCTGCCTCTCCTATCGAGTCCAGTGGGCACCAGCTTAAGCCCTGCCAGTTATTCCAACATTATGGTTGCAAATACAGGGATCAGGCTATTGGCTGAAAAGCATCCAGGCATTCAGTAAACTCACCTTCCATAAGTGAAGGAGTGACACGAACGTTCAACTTTGGCTGTTGACTGCTGACTTTTTCTGAGAAGTCTATAAACGGCAGCCAGGTAGTCTCTCACTTTTTGTTTCTCTGGTGTGCGTCGTTTTTCCATGGACAACATGTCCTGGACCTGAGAGAGTTGGCTGGAGCTAGATTCATTCAGACCGGGTGTCCCTAGTGGCAGATAATGCATTGGGGAGGGCAAAGGGCTTGGAAATTTCGTTATGTCAGAACGGCCGTCCTGCAGCCAGAGTGGCTGGAAAAACACGCGGGCTGTGCTGATGGTGGCAGCGCTGTAGCAAGCGGTCTCATGGACAGGCGCCTGTGCTAGACCTCAGCTCCTCTGTGGCAGTTCTCGGGTCTGACTAGGACACTGTGGCACCGCGGAGCTGAGACGTGGATGCGGGTGTCCTGGGGCAGGGCTGACGTGGGGAGTCCCTTACTGTAAATGAGACCTGTCTGCCTCGGCTGATGTGGAAATGGCCTCTGGTAGAGGCTCGTCCTTTCTGGAAGTGGCAGATGCTCCTGGGGAAGGTCAGCTTTGGCTGGAAGGGGAGTGCGGGGTGATGAGCAATCTGTCCTCTCTCAGAAAATTGAGTTAGTTACTGCTGACAAGTTTGCTGGTAAACTCTCCCTCTTGCTCCCTAGGAATTAATGGCACAACTGGAGGGTGTTCATTTACCTGCCACCCGGGACCTTTAGTCTCCTCACAGGGTATTCCAACAACCGATAAACACACATTAGTAATACATTTGCCTTCAAGAGAGCGTGGATTTTCTTTTGGCACCGAAGCTTGCAACAGCCCTTCTCAAGCACTGCCCGGTTGCCTGAGCACTTACCCCTCACTCAGTATCACTGGCACTGCCTTGTAGATGATCCAGGCTTGTGCATGAGATCAGTGWCACCCATGAAAGTTTAATGTGAATCAATCTGTGTCATGCCTAAAGGAATGATTAGCAAATTAGAATTGGTCCTGATGATGTCATGTGAGTTACCTGATACACTGTGACAGATCCCTGGTGCGGGGAGGACAGTGAATCCAGGGAGAGCTGGAGCCACCTTTGCTCCTGCATTTTCATGCTAATCTCAGCGGAACAAATTAGCTGTGCTAAATTAATAATATTTGGCACTTCTCTAGCATCTTCCAGCTGAGGAGCAGAACATACTTCCTAGTGGGGAATTAAGCCTTTCAAGCCCCCTGATGAGTAGTTGCCACCTTCATTGTGCAAAGTCAGAAAAAGGATTTAAATGATTTGACCAACAGTTCTTGGGGAGCTTGTGGCAGAGCTGTAGAGCAAACCCAAATGTACCAATTCCTTCTCAGACCCAGGCGTTAATCACAGCTTAATAATTTGATGTGATTTTTTAGACGTGTACACACTGATGTATAGATGCAATTAATTGAGGCACACTGGGGGAGAAGTAGGGATGCTTTTTAGCCCTCTGGATAGGCTTAGGACCTGCATGAGGTCAAGCACAAGGAATGACAAATGTGTTCATTTTGCTGATATAGCATGAGTGATGTTGGTGCAGGTGTGCTGTGGCCCTTGCAGCTGCTGCAGGACCTGGGGAGCAATAGGGGAACAACTTGGCTATATCTTCTTGTGAATTTTTGAGTCCTTGCAATGGCCCTCGGTGACCTCTGCAGATAGGTTCATGTTCTTCATCTTCTGTGGGGACCATGCTGGCTCCCACAGTAAGTAGCAAGAAGTTCAGCTTGATTTTTTTTTCCCTGACTTTATCACCCCATAAAGCACTTCCATGCTGCTTAAGACTTCACCCTTATGGTGTGATCAAAAGGAGGCTGATTAGCACCCTCAGAGGTTTCCTTGCACTAAAATCCAACTTGCACCTTGCAGTACCTTCCTATATATCTACCTACAATCTTTCCTTCCTTAACTTTGATACTTTCTGCTTACTCTTCTCAAACACATTTGTTTTAAAGAAAACGACCGTCTGCTGATGCACTAGCTGTTATCTATTAACACAAACATTTTAGATTGCATCAGAGTGCCCATTTTGAAAGTTAGTACAGAAGATCTAGTCCAATGTAATCTCTGTTGTTTATTCTGATCTTTTATTCAACTTCTGCAATTAGATAATTTGTGTGGGATTTAATAAACTCTACTCTTTGTTGTGATAATAATTCTAATTATTACTTTCAAGGCAGTTTATTGGATCAACAAATAACTAGTCAGTAGCTAGAGCAATATGCTGTTGAGAGAGAGGTTTCTACCTGCCTTATAGTGACTAAGTATATGTCACTATATATATATGTAACCCATAGAGAAACCTCGCAAATAGAGTCTCTGTGTCATAGATGCAGTATATTTGCAGAGGAAGAGATAGCCTGAGTCAGCTGGCAGTCTAACGAGATGCGCAGGACAAATAAAGCACATTTGGGGCTGCCCAGAAAAAAATAATTCCTTTTCATTAGAAAAAAACTGAAAGTGTTCACCAGGACATGTGAGAGAGCAAGGGAGCAAGACAGACAGCACAGAATTACTAATGCAGTGGCAGGTAGTCACCGGGGATGCTGGCTGTGCTGGTTCAGTTCCCAGAGCTGCTGGATTGGTCCCTTGCTGTGGCTATGCGATGCCTGGTCCTGCCAGTGTTGGGTGTTCTGAAGTGATGCTCCTTCTTCCTCCTTTTCTTTCCACGGAGGCTCCCCTTGTGAACTGATGATGTTGTGATTTTACCTGAAAGACTCTATTGATCAGCTAATGTTAAAGACAAATAAAGTTTCTAGTGCAAAACATCGCAGCCAACTGGGGGTTTATTTAAGTGAAGTGCTGTTCGGGGACTTGCTGTGGTCACACAGCTAGGCAGAGAGAACAAGGAGTGGAATCTCCTTTTAGTTTGTCCTTGAAGACCCCTCATGAGGCCACATCTGTGTCTATGTTAAAAGAGGAGCCCTGGGACAACAGGGTGCAAAGGCAGTGGAGGGCTTTCCGTAACCCACTTGTCTCTGCTGTCAGCAGCTCCTTTCTCCTTCTAGTTCAAGGTCTTCCACCAGTCAAAACTTTTCTGTCAAATGAATTTCAGATTTTTTCAGTTTTTGTAAAAGATTTTTATGCCTTTTTTTTTTGGTCAAATGCAAATTTCAAGAATTAGGTGTTTTTGTTCAAACCTCAGCAGTTCTCTTTGAAGTTGACTTTTCCTTCGCTTTTCAGCAACCCCCGAGATGTGGGTTTTTATGACCAAAGCACGAACAGCTCACTGGAACAGACTTCTTCCTTGTTCGTAGACATTTTCATGGGACAATGTTCACCATTTCTCACTTGTCTTTGGAAAATATCCACCTCAGAGTCCCATGGCTGCAACCTCTAAATGCAACCATATGATAAAAGCCATTTGCTGTTCCGTTGCCTGGCATCAGCACACAGGCTCCACCCATGAAGACCCTCAAGGCCATTTGCATACTCCAGGGCAAGTGCAACACCGGAGAGAAGTGAAGACTCAACTAAAGTCTTTAGGGCCTTCAAGTGGAGGCAGCAACAACAGAATGATATTTCTGATTAGTGTTGCAATATGATAGCAACCATCATGAGGGAAAAGAGAAAAACTCTAGCAGAGGGAAGATGTTTAGATCTTCAAGGTCATATTCTCAGTCATTCCTAAGCTCAGTCATTCTTCACCATGCTTTGCTTTCTCTGGTCAGAGGTATTGTTGAGGCAATACAGAGGTATTAGCTCCCCTAATTTTTCAGATAGGCACAAGGACAGAGGTGGACCCCCTTGGCAAAGGAGGAAACATGATTTGCAACTTTTGACGTCCTGCCTCACATTTAATCTGCAAGCCTGTGGCTGCCAGGTTGATAAGCAGCACATGGATTTGGAGCCTCTCCTGTTTGGGCTCTGGGTACAGAGACCAAGGCAAAAAAAGGGCTCTCGCCCAGGTGAAGTCTCAGCTCTGTCAGTGAAGGCTAAAGTCTTACTGAATTTGTCAGAGCCATGGCTTCACTCTCAGTTTGTACTCAAGCAGCCTTCCCACTCAGGGTTAACGACTTTGCTTGCTGGGTTGATCTGGGAGGGAACTGGGAGTCCTACCTGTGTCTGGGGCTAATCAGAGGTCTCAGCTGAGGGCATCTCCAGGCTCCCATAAGGGGAGGAGCTCAGGTGAGTGGGTGGGATGGTGGTGGGGTGCTTATGGCTGGCCAGGAAGGTGGTTTGGGTGCAGACACCTCCAGGGAGTGATCAGGGAGGGAGACTACAGCAAGGAGCAGCTGGCCTGTGTAGTGAGATGCTTTGAGGAATGAACCTTCAGCAGGTACTATGTTGGGGAGGCTGTGATTGACATGGTTGAACCTTTTGGTTTGTGTTTTTTTGTTTGGTTGGTTTTTTGAGGAAAGAGGGTCTATTCAGGGGTGAAAGAGGCTTGAGGCTGGTGGAAAAAGACTGTTTGCTGCTGTTTAAGCCCAGGTGGTGATGAATTGTGCTTGGCTGGGAGGAAGCTGAGGTGTTSCCTAACTGAGGTGTCTGAGCTTAGGGTCCTGGTTGTGTTTGGTCTTACTCAGGGGGATGTAGGATAGGTCCCTGGTTCAGTTCAGGTGGCTGGGCCTAGGCTGTGCCACAAAGTGTGACTCAGGGGATCGTGCTCCTTTYTGGACCTGTTGTTCTTTTTCTTCTCCTGGCACAGAAGAGAGGGCTTTCTTCTGTTCCAGTGTCCTAGTGTAAAAATAAACCTCTTGTGAATTCTTTATTTTTCTCTTCTCTGGATAAAAAAAGCTGTGCTCTGAACCATGAAGGCAAGCATACAGGCTGTTTTTTGGGAGACAAGGAGGAGCAAACACAGTTTAGCCTCTGAGCTAGAGAGTTTCCTAGTACAGGGCACAGTCCAGATTTTTCCACGTGTGGGCTTGAGCCCAGACATCACCCTGACAACATGTGGGAACATAAATACAAATAAAAATAATTTCCAGATGAGGGATGTATGCAATGTTTTCTTTTACTGGCATTTATGCTTGCTTATTTGGCTGAAGTTGACAATCAACTCTGCTTATTGCAACAGGGTAGCGGGAGGATGCTAGGAACAGCGAAAGTGCCTGTTCAGCTGTGTCTGCATCCCGAGAGGGGTATGAAACCCATGGCAGCCACGTCAGGGAGGCCCTGTGCAATTTTCAGAGAGACAGGGCCTAGGAACCAGCAAGAACAGTCTTGTTGGAGCAAAACCTTTTGGGGGACCCTGACTGACCTGTAGCTGTTTAGGAGGCCTTGCTTTGTGGCCCATCTCATGAGCCACCTCCTGTCTGGCTGTGCTGTGTTAGGTCCCCTCCTTGTGGTGTGTCTTCATGGATCTGGGTAGGACTGTGTCCTCAGGAAGTGAAAGCGGTCCCCTGAGGAGGAGGTTTTGCAATTTATCTTCTTTCACTTGCAAATGATATTAGTGGGTTTTTTTAAGGTGATTTTTGGCTGGGAGAATCCCTAAGCAGCCTGATCTCAGTGGGATCAGGGTTGGTTTGGGCTGCATGCCCAGCATCTCTCAGGTTTCCTGTGGGGGGAGGAAGGGGAGATATGGCAGCTGTAACCCCATGTCTTACATTGGCACCGACTTCTCATTCCCATCTGCATTGTGTGCCTTACTCATGGGGCTATGCAGTCTGATCTCCCTTGAAGCTGGGGCTATGAAAGCAGTATTTCAAGCTCCTTTTCTTACATCAGAAGATAAAAACATGATATCTTACGTGTGTGTGTATATATATTCCCATAGATAGTACAAAAATATGCTGCTCTAAGCAACGCTATCGAGATGCTTAGGCATGGTTCTGCACTGCAGCCCTTAGAGGGGAGTCCTGGTCTACCTGGACACTGAATTTCTTGCTGACTTATTCCCAGGGCAACATCATGGAAGACAATAATGACACTGGCTTAAAACTGGTGAGAGGGAAAAAGGGCTGACTGGTGCTGGGTGCCCTACGTATCCTCTTTTTTTTTCTCTCGGGGAAAAATCAGTCCGTGAATGTAGCTTTGATATATTACAATAGACAGTCCCTGATGTTGCTGCCCTGAGTCTGTATGTCTAACAGGTCTAAAAATAACTAAATAAATCACTCAAATGAGGCAGTAAGCAAATAGATTTGCCCACCTGTTTATTAATAAACACATGCACATGAACCTATATTTCTATATTAGAACATGGCTCTGCGTCTCCTGTGGGTATAAAAAGAAAAACACCTGGCAAAGAGCGAGGGCAGTAAGGCAAGTACAAAGTTTCCACAGTAAACATATTTGTGTTTGCTGAGCAAGTGTTGCCTTAGGAAGGCAGGCGAGACAAGCAGCTACTGCTCACTTGCAGAGCCTCAGATTACCAAGCACAGAGAGAGCCGACTCTCTGACAGCTGCAGATTGCAGTTAGATCATGGGGGGGGAGTATTTGAGAGAAGGGACACAAAGGCATCCTTCCCAGCCTCTCTCCATGCTGACCGTATGCGTGTAAAGTCCAAGTGCACTTCCTCCTTGGAGTTTGGCTTCAGAAAAGCAGCCAGGAGATAGCGCAACAGCAAAGCTGAGCTTTGGTGTGTGGTTTGTGGATTTCCCCCCCCCCCCCCGGGGTTTACTGCTTTGGAGGGTTGTTCTTTGGGATGGCTCAGTGTGTGTTCTAATCATTACCCCTGCAGATATATCTCTGTTGACTTGCAGAGCAGTCCTTTCACAGCATCAGTGTAGAGGTGATTCAAGGCAAACCTTTCCTGGTTGGATTCATGGTCATCTACTGGCAGACCTGTAATATGGGGGTAAAGGATGAAGGAGGCACAGGAGGAAAGCTGGGGGAAGAGTGTGCCCAGGGCCTGGCATAGGGTCTCTGGGAAGGCAAGATCAGGGTGTCCCGATGACAAGTGTTGTTTGTGTGCTGTGAGGTGAGGGTAGCTAAAAAAATCCCAAGTGGATGCATCCATCATGATGGCTCATTTTCTTTCCTTCCCATTCCTATTTGCAACCTGTGGTATACAGCTCTCCCAGCCACACTACTGTTTCTGCTCCCTCACAAGGTCAGCTGAAACATGCTGAACAAGGGGCAAAAGGATAACAAAAAAAACCAAGCAAGGTACTGTCTTACTGGGACATGTTATGTGTGGCCAAATCTGGGGCTGTGTGGGTGGGTGTCTCAGGTCTTTCTACGCTGTTTTCTAGCTCTGCAAGAGGCCCAACAGTTCAATTAAGGATGATACCTCTTTATAATTAAATAGTCTTGCATTGCATTAAGATAGCGCCTTCCATCTAACTGCCTCCATCTGTAGTGGTGCAAAGGAAATGTCAGGTTCACACTAAAAATGATCTGAGCCCATGACAGGCAGTGGCACCTAGGCCTGGCTCCTCTAACATATTTATAAAGCTCTGGGTCCCTCCCCCCGACACCATCAGCAGTGGCAATAAAGATTGTTTTTATGAAGCTGTTGGATAACATAGTCATGCTTCACAGTGATTTTGCTACCGTGCAAAACCTGAATGTTTGAATTACTGGCGTGGTCTTAACTCTGGGTTTGGGGAAGGAGGATCAGAAGTATTAGAAAGTGCTATGATTCAATGATGTATATGTCACTGCATTTGGCCGCGTGACCTGCATTTTCTGCCTGGGATCTGCTGATGTTTAATCAGAATGACAAAATGATGTTTAATTAGGTCACAAATGGCAGTGAACTGTCTCTTCTTCTGTGTATTAAAAGCCTTGAATAGCCTGGTGAGGTCCTGTGAAATAGACTTGCCATCCCCTATGCCTCCTAGAGATACTGTCTGCCTTTGGGTTAGGACAGGACAGACTTGACAAATTGCTATCTTAGTAGTTTCTGCTTGCATCCAAATGTTTTGTGTTAGCAGCTATGACCTGCAATGAGATCTCCCCAAAAGAAACTGTAGGCAGAGAAATATTTCCAGGGCAGACAAAACCCTTCTTTGAGCCAGGATTGGTAGCAGGAAGCAGAGAGGCCTTTTTCCTCCTAGTACTTTCATTAATAGCTATGTTCAGTTGGGATGGGTGTTGTCAGAGACATGTGGAACCTAGTCTGGCCATATCATAGCCACAGGAAATTACTGAAAGCAACGGTCTACTGAGGTCCTCTGGTATCCATGTACTGAAGATGATGTGTTGTTTTATGTTAGTAAAGTAGGAGCTGACCAAATGAGGTCCTTCCTTAGAGTATCCTTGTTCTACTGGTGGACAAGCATAAAGTAGCCCCAGTTAATAGGTCCCTCCTGGCTGTCCACAGATGCTATTTCATTGATGAAAAATAGCAGTTAATATTGAAAGCTGTGGAAGGAGTGGCCTGCCAGACATTTGAAACAGCAGTGAGGGAGGCTAGACGTGTTTAAGCAATAGTAGGGGATGGGTCACTTAATTTTGCTGTAGCAATCTATTTCCATTTGGTTCTGCCTGCTGGGCCCAAGGCAAAGCATAACTCGCCCCTGGAACGGTTGTCCAAAGGACAGAATCTAATGAGGCTAAAAATGGATCACGCTTGTTCTCCTTAGCTCTTAAAACAAAATAATGTATAATGCCATTAGGTTGTGGAAATCATTAAAAACAACATGCTTAGACACATGCCTATTAAGTGATTGTCAGACACAGAAGATCAGGGGAAATAGCTCTCTACCTAAGTATGTTGTTGCCTGGCTTCTGGTAGGAGGCAGCTATCAGAGTCTGCACCACTGAGGAACTGGACATTATTTGGGACATGTATGAAAATTTCAGTGGTCTCATGGTTCCACAGCTATTTCTGAAGTAGGTCCACAAGGCAACTGCTAATACAGTGAGCTGCATGTTTTTAAACAAATAAGAGGATTTAGGTTAAATATTAACTTTTGGTCATTTCAACTCTGATAGCTTTGGCCTTCAGGTTGATCATTTAATGAGCTCCTTCCTGTTGCTACAGCAACTGCAACCCTGGAAGACCTTGATGTTCAAGTCACCACCACCAAAAAAAAAGCTTGTTCTGAAATTTGCTTAGGCTTCTATTGATAAGTGTCTGTGCTCAGAGTCAATTGTTCAGACAAACAAGGCTTGGAAATGTACCAGAGGGTTTAATGCAATCCTTGCGCAACCCCATCCCAATCCATCGGCTCTTGCGCACTGTTAAAAAAAAAAAAAAAACCACAACAAACCTTAAATTTTGTGCCCTCCTCTGACATGCACTAAGCCATTCAGTGATGTTGTTTTAAGAAAGCAGACTCATTTGTTCTTCTTGCTGAGTTATCATTGCACACGATGTAATTCTGGCCCATGAACGTGCATGCCCTCAATGTGCTGTGGAGCGTCTGAGGTGTGATATAAGCTGACTTCTGGAAGGACAGCGTTCATCTGTGCCCTCCTTGCAGCATGTGCTTGTACACAGCACTGTGCCAGATCTCAGCTGCTTCTTTTCTGTCCCTTTCAAATACAACTTCTGGCCAGAAGGTCCTTTCTTCTTGGACTTCTCCCAGACTTAAAGCATTCAAAATTTCCCCTGAATTCTGGTCCTGTTTTACAAACCTTTTCTGGGATGACTTCTTAGCTGGTGTAAATCAATATCACTTTGTCAAATTCACTGCAGGCATGCCATTTAATGTCAGATGAGGTTTTGGCCAGTTGTTTTTGCAGCAGTAGAAACCTCCTCAGTTCTGTCCACTTCTCTGAATGTTAATTTTAACACTGTTGTTAGAGTATGTGCGCACGCTCTCTCTCTCTCTCTCTCATATTTCCAAGGACAAAATTCTTTCTATGTCTAGGCAATTGCATCTCCATCTCTGATACAAGCAGAGGTCCAGAATGAGACACGCATTTGTCTTTCTAGTTAGAATGCTCCCTCTCTCTCTTAGAGGTATAAATATTTTAATGAAACGTAGGGCTACAGATGTATAGCTGAGTGCTCATCAAAGCTGATAGCAAAGCTGCTGTTGTCTTTAGTGTGCAGCCCTGAGGGCATCTTGTTTGAGTCATGTTTCACAATTGTTTTTAAATGTAAAGCTTTATAGCCCGATTTAAAGTACAGCTGGCAGGAAATGTATTTTCCTATCCTGAAGATCACTTGAAACATTCAAAAATAGACCTGCTCCGTGCTGAGATGGACTGACAGCTCCCAAACTGGAGAGTAGAAGCAGCCCATTGAAACTAGCCAAAGCCCCAGTAATTTGGATTCTCTTGGAGAGGCTGAGACATGTTTAAATCCACAGTCTGAACCTGACTCAGAGTCTTCTGTATCAGGGTGGATGGCCTGGCCAACAGTACTTTGCTACTTCATGTTTTCTCTTCCTGCTCTGGTTCTGAAAAGTACATCATGGACCTGAGATAACAGCATTTTTACTGAGCTGCCACTGTGAAAACTATTCCCAGGAACTGTTTCAATTTCAGTGAGTCTGCATTTTCTGTCAAAATAACGTTTTGTCAAAAACCTCCAGACTATTTCTCATCCAAAGCCTGCTGAAGTCAATGAAAAACATTCCTCTTCAAGAGAATTCAAGAGAATTTTAATTACTATTAAGAATACCAGAATAAAAGCATAATCACATCAGGAATTTGCTCTCTTGATAGAGGTCTGTATTGATCTTTGTTTTTTCTGCACTAATGAAAAATAGGAATGGGGCTATTGGATAAAGATCTGGACTTCCCCTTGGTTTGAAAAATGGGGTACGGGACAAGTTCACGCCTGCCAGGAAGCATGTGTTTCTTTGATTGCTGGAATAGTCTAGCAAGGGATAGGCTGCCATAAAGGACGGCCATGACCACATAGTGATACCATTGTCAGATGCATGTTAATACAAATTCACTCTGATGCCCTTTTTTTTTTTTTGGGGGGGGGAGCACAGGGCTGAGGGCAGGGGAGGGATCAGCAGGGGTGTCCCTGTGGCTGTGCCCAATTCATGTAGGGGCTCTGAGCTCTCCTTTTTTTTTTTTTGGGGGGGGGGGGGAAGGGTAAACCAAAACCAAACCCTCAACCAGCAACACAGCCCTTTCCTCCTCCCTTGAAACTTTTGGCTGATAGAACATCATCGATTTTAAAGATGGCTGGAAGAAATTCAAGAGGCAACAGTTGCAACATCATAGGGGTTTTTTATTATTATTTTTAAAAAGTACATAGTTAAGAATGAATGACAATAAAAGACAAATGAAATCACCTCTCCATCTAACTTCTTCCATAGGAGTGCATGTGCATGCGTGCACACACACACACAAAAAAATCTTTGTGAGCTATTAGCCTGGAAGTTACTTAAGTCTTAGAGTGATCCAATTCTCTCGGGAAGAAGAAGAAAGTAAAGCTGCCAACTTCATGCATCAAGTGGAACAATAATCCTGAACTAAGAGAAAAGCTTCCAAGTCTTCAGATGGTGAATTATTTATCTGCTGACTTAGAACAATACGCACTTTGTAGTTGATGTATGAGATTCCCTATGTGCGTTGCATTAGAAAGCAAGGGGATGTGGAGTTATACAATTATACTTTTTTTTTTTTTTTAATGGGGGAAACACCCACTCCCTCCACAGCTTTAAAATCTATAATTAGCCACAAGGGAATCCAAATGACTCTGGCAGCCCCTTTTGAGGTGTTTGATTATTATGTTACTAGGACCAAAGGATGCTGGCAAAAGTTGTCAGAGTCAAAGCCCTGGGATTATCTGTTAGTCCCCAGGACAACTGTAGCAGAGCATCCCAAAGGGCCCCAATCAGTGCACTCCAGTTGCTTTATATTTTTTTTTCCCCTTTTTCTCCTCTTGTGTTCCCTTATTTCTCTGGTTTTTTATTTTGACTGCAAGCCCTCATCACGGAGATCTTTTCTCCAAGACCGCCTGTAGAACACCTTTTACCACTGTGCTGTTGGGAGGATAGCAGAAACATGGTTTGCTTCTCAACAGGGAAGAGCGATCTTTGACAGCGAGTCTTTGTCCCAGCATTGCCAAGCCTTGGCCCTGAAGCTGAGATCACAAGCCGGGGGCCTGGCTGAAGGCAACTGCTTTTGGGCTTTCATTGCCTGAAGCCCTGTCTGAGGAGAACTGGGCTCACTTCACCCAGGAACTACCTGAGCTATCATGACTTTGCAACATCATCATAAAATAAAATCTATATAATTAGCACCAGTTATCTAGAGGCAAAAAGACTTTGTATCTCATTACCAGACCTTTGAGTCAGCTTTTAATTGTTCTAACCTTTATGGAAGGTAAGGTTTTCTGTGGACTAGTTGCGTTGTTGTCTGTGATCAGAAAACTCGGTATTGCTCTCTCCAGCATCCCTGGAGCAGGCAAGATGTTGCTGCATGAATTGCCAGAGGCAGGCCCTAATACCACCCTTCTATAAAAAGCACACACCCTGCAGATTTCCTCTGTAGGTTGTAATGCCACGTTATGAGCCATAAAAAATACTTCAGAGATGTTTAGCAGTGTTAGACACAACTATCTCCTGATGGGAATAAGTGCACATACCCAGTAGAAAAATGTCCTCTGCCTGGTCATCGGACCAGTGACATTACCTGCCCTCTGTGCTGGCTTTCTCAATGGGGAGGCCCAGTGCTCAAGAGAGAGTGGCTACCCCTGCAGCCGGTCAGGGCCAGGGCACATTGCGTTGCTGTTGCCTGTTAGGGAGATCAATAAAGGACTTCAGTCTCCGCCACTTCAGCGCCTTTCATTGGAACAATCCTCACATGCATTTAATTTGAAAAAAATCCAGGCGCATCCCAAGTTCCCATTCAGGGCAGCATGCGTGTTTTGCCCAGGTTGCTTGCATGTAGTAATTCCTATCTGGATGCATTGCCTCTGCTCCTGGAAACTATGCCTTTTGGTGTATAAACCTCAAAGTAGAAGAGCGGGGGGGGGGGGGGGGGGCATGGGGGAATGAAAGGAAGATCAAGGATGCAATGGCTCCATCTCATGTTCTAGTGTGAACTAACTGAATGTGTCAGTTCCCAGAGAGCTCAGTGAGAAGCACAAGGCATTTTTAACTGAAATACTGTAGACAAGAGGAAGCCACTGTCAGCTTTTGCAGTGTCATTCAGAACAGGAGAAAGCTTTGTGGAAGTGAAAGACAAATGTGGTTTGGTGTTGGGTCGTCCGTGTGTCCCCCCCCGCGATCTAATGTGAAGACTAGTCCTCATGATCAGTCTGGGGGTTTACTGGTGGTGAGTTGTCAAGACTTTCTTGTGTTAAACAAGATAGGAGACCAGTTCCAGTTATACTAATCAGGCCAAAAGTCGATAAAGCTGATTAAATCCATTCCCTCAGGCTCAGCTCCCTTCCTTGGCTGTTGTTTTGCAAAGGAGCATTGATTACAATTAGTGCTGACTACCATTTTTTTTGATAAAGGTACTATAAACCACAATTTTATCTTGTGGTATCAGCTCTAGCAAAGGGAGAAGCCACAGACATGAAACTTTACACTATTTGCTGCATTTAGTCAACCAGCTTGATGCAATAAAAGAGCTCACATAGAGCTCCTTTCAGAGCCTTTGCTTCCTTGTTTCAGGATTGCAAACACCTGCAAAACGCTCTGCAAATATCTAATCACCACCTGTACTGTGACTGAATGGCAGGACCATTCTCAGCCTTCATCACCTTCACTGTCCTGGGCAGGGATTGCCAAAGTTGCTCTTTGCCTTCACTTTCTTTGAGCTTACACAACTTTGCTGTTAAGCACATTGCAGAACAGCCTGGTGACTGATGAAATACCTTGCAGAGATGACAGGCTACAGTGTAGATCTTCACCCTGCACTCTCACAGGAGAGAGCTGCATGTTGCAATGGGCCAGGGTCTGTCAGAAAGCTTCAGACTTTTTGACTGACATATTCATGCTATAAACTATGTCATGATCTGATATTTTGAACAAGAAAAACTCCTCTGACCTTGCACTGAATTCAGGTTTACATCCAGAACGGTTGTTCATTCAAGCCCTAGAATATTTTATCGTAAGACCTTTCGGTCCTATAAATTTGGGATCCCACCACTGCAGAGGCATTTTGTGGTATGTGTTCAGAGTAATGATCAGTGCGCCAAGCGTACATTAGGAGTGGTGGAGGTAATGCAAGGGCATTTGGCTTGCTGGCACCATGGAAGACCTCTTGCCCCTGTTAAGCTTCGTATGGCCAGGTCTCCTTTGTTCAAATGGGGGTGTTGGCACATCCCATGCTTGTGTTGCACTGGTAGGACCAGCTCTGCAGCAGGCTGCCAGCAGGAGGAGGTGTATGCAGGAGCTCAGCTCAACATTGGCTCAGTAGCATTCTGTGATCGTACTACTTCTTATACCCTGCCTCGTCTGGGCCCTTTCGTAGGCACTAAGGTGGGGAAAGCAGCATTTCACCTCCTTGGAGATATGTGTCTTGGGGACTAAGAAGGAAACTGCCTCAGGAACCAGGGGTTTGTAGGAAGGGCTGAGATGCTTCTCTTCCAACCTTGTCCAGTTGGTGACGTTTCCACACAGGGAAAGTGGGCACAGAAGTAGCCGAACCTGATATTTTCTGTTGTGTTGGTCTTACCATTGCTGCAGGTCACTGTTTTATAAACACATCATCTCTAGGAGAAGGGGTTTGTTCTCCTCCCAGCTGTGGTTACAGCATGTTGGAAGATGATCATGCAGGAGCTTTGCCCTCAGTAAGAGTGAAAGAGGGACAGGGGTTGTCTAGTTTGGCCCAGGTGCTTGTTTCAAACATTTTTAAAGAGATACTCTGTTCTGCCTTAATTTAAAATATGGCTAAATTGTTGGCAATGAAACAGTTCAGTGCTTGCTGCGAGATATTTGTGCATGTGTAAAGCAACACAGGTAACTGCCTGACGCGCACCTTAAGTTGCCTTTTTTATATTCAAGTGGTACGAGTGTGTAGGTACGCAACTCCTAAAAGGTCAGAGAGACTGGAAAGGAGAGGAAAAAGTTTCTCTTTGCCTTGGATTCTTTCCTTCATCACTTCCCTTTCCAATAATCTGAGTCCCTCCCTGATGTCCCTGCTGCCAGCTTCCTCTGTGCCAAAAAACAGTGATGCAGAGGGAGCAATGCAGCCCGGCGTCACGTCAGTGCCTGATCCCCCTGCGCAGAAATGGGCCACCAAAGCAGTGACTGCACCTGCCAGCATGGCTTTCTGCTGGGAGCGGCGAGTGGCTCTCGGCAGACCTTGCACCTCTTCCAGGAGCCATGTAGGTTGTGGTGTCAAGTGGATTTCTTGCGGGTGGCGTGGCAATGCCAGACACTGTCAAATCCAGTTAACCTCACTTCTCTGAACTTAGAGGAGAGTGCATGCCTTTCTAGGCTGAGGTCTGGTAGGAATCCGATTCCCAATCAGCATAAAAGCAAACAGATTCGTGCCTCCAAGGCCCTGAGCTTTGGAAATCTCAGCCTTTAATTCTTGTTGGTATGTGTGGATGGCAAGTCTGTTCTCTCGAGCAAGGCAGTGCCCTGGGACAGCTGACAGGGTTCACTGAGCTGGAAACTTGACCCTCTGTAACTGTTTTTGGACCCTGTAACTGCTTAGCAAGTCTTCCATTTTAACCAGTGCACTCATGTGGCACAGTTTTAATCCTTCACTGCTTTTGAAGAACAGTCATTTAAAGTGAAAACCTGGCCTCGGAGGAGTCGGTGGGAATTTTGAACTGACTTCAGCCAGGGCCACCGCTCCACCTCTCACGTCCCACAAGGGCACTGAGAAAGCGGAGGGGAAAGCGCTCGCGTGTATCAAGTGCAAAATAAAGCAGGGGGGTCAGGAGGAGGAAGTCAGGGTGCTGAACTGTGCATTAAGCTGCTGCTGCCAAGGGACTCCTGCCAAGGAGGGGAATATGTACTTTACGTGCCCCATACACATGGTCTCTCCTCACTCAGTGTCAAGGCCACAATGTACCAAGCACTTTTGTGAGAAAGCAAAATACACAAGTAAATAGCAGCAGCCTTTAGCTCCAAACATGTCTCGGTTGGTTGCTCCTGTTTTCTTGTTGGTGGAGTGGTTCAGCTAAGAGAAAGGTGATTGAACCATTACCAGAGGGGGAAAAACACCTATTAAAAGTGAAATAATTCAAAATACTGGAAATAGCTCCCTTGTGTGAGAGCAACTGTTTGCCTTGGCTGCTGACCTGTCCTTAGCAATCCTTTCTCTTCTCTGCTGCTGGCAAAACCATGTTCAAGAGCTCTAGGGTGATTCCTGACCTGGAGAGAAGCAGAGCTGGAGAAGTGTCCTTGTCCATACCAATACACGGGTTAGCTGGGAGAAACAGTGAACAACAGCAGGACGTTTGAACCAGCTGCAAATATCTGGAGGCTGTGAACACTGAAGGAAGGAAGGGAAGGGAATGGAATGCTAACTCAAGTTTGAGCATTAGGAGTAAAAAGCTTAAAATGAGCGATGTCATAGAATGTCATAGAATCATTAAGGTTGGAAAGGACCTCTAAGATCATCAAGTCCAACTGTCAACCCAACACCACCATGCCCACTAAACCATGTCCCTAAGCGCCTCATCTACACGTCTTTTAAATACTTCCAGGGATGGTGACTCCACCACTTCCCTGGGCAGCCTGTTCCAATGCTTAACCGCTCTTTCAGTGAAGAAATTTTTCCTAATGTCCAATCTAAACCTCCCCTGGCGCAACTTGAGGCCATTTCCTCTCGTCCTATCGCTAGTTGCTTGGCAGAAGAGACCAACACCCACCTCGCTGCAACCTCCTTTCAGGTAGTTGTAGAGGGCAATAAGGTCTCCCCTGAGCCTCCTCTTCTCCAGACTAAACAGTCCCTGTTCCCTCAGCCGCTCCTCGTAAGACTTGCTCTCCAGACCCTTCACCAGCTTCATTGCCCTCCTCTGGACACGCTCCAGCACCTCAATGTCCTTCTTGTAGTGAGGGCCCCAAAACTGAACACAGGATTCGAGGTGGGGCCTCACCAGTGCCGAGTACAGGGGGACAATCACTTCCCTACTCCTGCTGGCCACACTATTTCTGACACAGGCCAGGATGCCATTGGCCTTCTTGGCCACCTGGGCACACTGCCGGCTCATATTCAGCTGGCTGTCAACCAGCACCCCCAGGTCCTTTTCTGACAGGCAGCTTTCCAGCCACTCTTCCCCCAGCCTGTAGCATTGCATGGGGTTGTTGTGGCCAAAGTGCAGGACCCGGCACTTGGCCTTGTTGAACCTCATGCAGTTGGCCTCAGCCCATTGATCCAGCCTGTCCAGGTCCCTCTGCAGAGCCTTTCCTACCCTCGAGCAGATCGACACTCCCGCCCAGCTTGGTGTCATCTGCAAACTTACTGAGGGAGCACTCAATCCCCTCGTCCAGATCGTTAATAAAGATATTGAACAACACCGGCCCCAAAACAGAGCCTTGGGGGACACCGCTCGTGACCGGCCGCCAAGTGGACTTCGCTCCATTCACCACAACTCTCTGGGCCTGGCCGCACAGCCAGTTTTTTACCCAGCGCAGAGTACACCTGTCTAGGCCATGAGCCGCCAGCTTCTCTAGGAGGATGCTGTGGGAGACAGTGTCGAAGGCTTTACTGAAGTCCAGGTAGACCACATCCACAGCCTTTCCCTCATCCACTAGGCGGGTCACCTGGTCATAGAAGGAGATCAGGTTGGTCAAGCAGGACCTGCCTTTCATGAACCCRTGCTGGCTGGGCCTGATCCCCTGGTTGTCCCGCACATGGCTTGCGAGCGCCCCCAGCATGGAAACTGTAGGTTTAAATGTTATATTTCCTAACAGTGATTTCTGTCAAGTTGTTGGGTAATTCCAAAGGGAAGTGGTGGAAATCTCATACATAGAGATATTTATCAAATTAGGTTTGGATTGAAGGCAACAGAGAATACATACTTGCAAAAAACAATTGAACTAGATAATCTAGGAGTATTTTCCCATCTCTAAAGTGTGATTTATGCTATAAACACTGCCAGACCCTGCAAATTAATCTGTTGTACTAAAAGTGACTCAAACACGATTGCTTATATTTTTATACCCCTCATGATGTTAAACATTTGGTTTGCCAGAAAGAATTGGAGTATCCAGGACACACTTTACTGTGAATGGATTTCATGAACTATAATTACTAGGCAATAAATCCATACAAGTGGGAAACATCTCAGGTCTTGTGCTGGATTATAGGAAAGGACAGGAACTGACTGTTTTTGGGGGTTACATTTTTGTGTGAACTTGGAAGGAATTGAAACACCAATGCTACTTTTGAAGGGCCAGTTAGGGCAGATGCCACAAAATTATTCTTTACATTAACAGTAAAAAATGTATTTGTGCAGCTATTTCTTGGATGGAAGCTAGCACAGAGACAGCTGGTTTTAATTATGCA
The DNA here is from genome assembly GCA_035582835.1 of Phoebastria nigripes. Taxonomy (NCBI): domain Eukaryota; kingdom Metazoa; phylum Chordata; class Aves; order Procellariiformes; family Diomedeidae; genus Phoebastria; species Phoebastria nigripes. Next base: position 4,374,750 of record JAYKAV010000556.1, on the reverse strand, counting down.
AACAGATGCAATAGCTGAGCAATTACAACTTGATCATGAGCCCATGCAAGGCGAGGGGATCTTTAGCAGTTTGTGCTTAAACTGCTTGTGTTGGGCAGGATCAGACCCGCAGATGAGAAATCTTGCACTCACCACAGCGGTCCTAGGAAGCTGCTGGGAGTAAGACCTTTTCCTGTGGCAGGCTCCATTTGTGCACCAGCACACCGTGGTCTGATTTGGTGGTGGGTACAGGTCTTGGGGAACAACCAATTCGACTGTGGTTCTTTGGCTTTGTTGGTGTTTCTTCCTGCTTCCAGTGGGGTAAATGACAGGAGAATATGACTAGGTGTATCTCTGGGCAATTCCCTGCCACATTTTGGGGGAGACTGCAGCTATTTCTTGTGTGTTGCCAGAGAAGTTTGTTACTGATCATTACAGTAATTGCTATCAGTGGTAATGGATTTATTATAATGCTCAAAAATGGTTTCACATTACTACAGACACACTGAAAAGAGAGTTTCTTGCCCAAAAGAGTTTAAAATCCAAACTCTGATATGGATCTATCGATCTGTGTCTGTTTTAGGCACAGATCACCACAGTACCAAAGCACGTACTGAAGGCAACAGGACTTTGGTTGTTGGTGGCAACATGAGTAGGGTTAAGCCCCTACAATCTGTGTCTCTCTATTCAGTGTCTTTAAGTATTATTTTCCTCTCCCTGTTTGTTAAAGAGGATGTACAGGGTATCAACAGGCGAGCCACAGCTTAATCTGYGTATATATACATACATATATATACACACACATATATATACAGTACAGACTTTAAAAAGAGGTAATTATAAGCTTCCAGCTGTCCAAACTCAGCATTATCTTCTTATCATCAGTCATGGGGCTGCAGTGGAACAAAGATCTAGCACTGCTGAGATGGACAAATATGAACTCATCAGAGGAAAGACATGCACTTGTGCATTCAAGGAATTGTGCAAAACCCCAGCCTTTAACCACTTGTCATAAAAAGCCATGGCTGCTGCAGGGGGTTCCTGCACCCCGTCCCCTCCTCTGCCCCAGGGCAGAGCCTGTTCACTGTGTCCAACTGAATCGAGAGGAAAGTCTTCTCTTAAGTCAGAGTCCAGCCCTCAGGCTCTCGATCTGACCCTGAAAATAGCAGCTCTGACCCATATGAGGTTGGGCCTTCTTGCCTTCTCACTCTGTTTAATATCACTGACAACTCTGTGTAGGAGGATTGTTCCTGGCATGTACAGGAGTACTCATGAAGCATTGCTCTGCTGATTAAAACATGTGCAAAACAAATAGTGTCAGGTCCTGCCCCCTCCCTCCCTTGGGGAAGTCTGCCCAGCCAGGATGGCCAGCTGAGACCCTCTGTGAGCCTTTACTAGAGAGAAGGGAGAGTGGGAGACTTCAGAAAGCAGCCACTGTCCTGTGGCTTTTAAGGCCACTGTGTAAAAGACTGACTCAAACTGCTCCCCCATCAACATGAGCGCGACTGTGTGGCCATCCCAAAGCTCTCTGATCTGGCAGGGTCTGGCTTGGTTTCTCTATGCCTCCGTGACAGCAAATCATGCTGAAGTGGAGCTTGTCGGTGTGGGGTGAGAAACAAAAAGGTGACCTAGCTATCGGAGGAAAACATACAGGCTGCTGCCCTCAGGCTGGGCATCAAGCCTGCCATCTGGTTGTTAAAATTACAGCTGGGTCCCAGGTTGGCCAGGTTCCCTCCTTCCCCCAGCTGGACCTGACTCTGGGGGACATGCTGCCTGCATCTGGCTTGCAAGTGTCTCTCTTTCCTTCTCCTTCCCCTGTCCCCTCTAGTTCAGATCCCCAAATCCCTCCCTGTGTGGTAAAGAAGGGGATGTGGGGATCTCCCAGGCCTCCCCTTCAGAGATGGTTGATACTGTTTTGACAGCCCTGCTCATTCCAGTCTTGTCTCATTCTGCATCCCCAGCTCCCCCACGCTTCTCTTAGGCTGCTCCCTCTACTTCTCCCGTGAGCAAAATGCAGCAGGTATTTGGTCTCCTTTTCCTTGTTGTACTCCTGTTTAAAATCTTCCCCTTATCACAAGTTCTTCCTCTGCTGGTGTCCTCACAAATTACATTTGAACTACTATTCTAAGCAAGGAGAAAGTGTCCTTATCTGTTTGGTAATGACTTCTGGCCATCCTAGACCAGCTCCAAGAGCTTTCTCAAAGAATTTGAGGATGCTCAGAAGTGTATAACAGGAGGTGCTAAACACCATATAGGATTAGATCTGGTAGGGAATGGTATCATATGGAGGAATGATTAGGCTCCGCATTTGCTTAGTCCTCTGCCATATGGTGTTGTGCAGACCCTTAACCTTCATTCCTACCTTTGTGATGGGAATAATATGCAGCCTACTTCAAATTAGAGTGGGGACCTCTTAATTCCTTCCAGAATTATACCCTTGCTATGCAAAGTTTGAGTTTTATTACAGATCCTAGACCAACCTTTATCTCATAGCGTTTGATCACTGTATTTTTTCTTTGGCTAGATGCTTTTTCATTGCAACTCCTGCTGTGACTTTCCCAACACTGCCCTTTTTGTCAGTCTATATATTTTTCTGGTTGGAACCATAGATCTCTGGATAAGCAGTATCAAGTGTTGCTTTGAATATTGAGCAATTAGATGATAGAAAGCTCTTCCACAAAGCCAATAAAATGGTCTCTGGTGCACATACAGTTATCAACAGTGCTTTGGTGCTCTGTTCCCTTTTGCTTTATTAACCCTGGCCCTGTGGGCATTGAGCAATGATCCAAATGATATCTGTGTTGCACGTACAGTGCATTCTGCTGGCCACTTCTACATAGCAAGACAACAGAACAGATTTCTGAAGCTGAGTACTTGCAAACATATTTGCAACATTAGCATAAGTTAGCTTATGCTTGCAAACATCCACAGTGCATGCATGACTGTTTAGCCAAGAAATGGGCATGCACTCACACTAACCTAAATAGGGACAATTTGCCTCTCTACAGTGGCKGTAGCTACAGCAGGAATACTCTGCACCCTCCCTAGCAACTTTTATTTGTGGTTAGGTTTTTAATCATTCATAAAGCGACTCCGAGTGAGACATTATGCTTCCTTCAAGTGAAATCTAGGGGATTTGTGCTTTCTTTTTCTGCAAGTGAGCAGGATGTTTTCCAAAGAGGGACTGAGAGAATGGTATGGAAAAGAGCTGTCTGACAGGGTAGGGCACACACTCTCATGCAGAAAAGCTTGTTTCAGCATCGTGCAATGGGCTTTATTTTTACTTCTGATGGCGTCTTTGGGGCTTTGTTGGCTACATGACAGCAACATGCGAACAATATGTTACTCATCAAAAGCTACCTGGCACGACTACCTCAAAAAAGAATAGAGCAGCGAATAAATACAGCACAGAGGGAAGTGACGACAGCAGCCCCATTTCAAATAGGTTAATCTTTGTTTAAATGGTGTTTTGATGAAGAAAGATTAAATGATGTGCTGGAAGTGGTGCAGTATGACTAATGAGAGAATTCACAGTTATAAGTGATAGGAGAGGAAATATCAGAAGGGATATAAACCATCAGGCATCCACATACTGGTGGATTGTCAGGAAAAAATTTTGCTGATTGGCAAAAGATATCACTGTTGGCTGCTTTTTTTAATCTTCCTTTGAGATGTTTCAGCCTGTTAGAACTATCTCCAGAGGATCCAGAGATGAAAACTTGGGCCCAGATGTGTCTTGCAGCAGCTCCAGGCTATGGCTGCATGAACGAGTTGGCCTGAGATAAATTGGGGCTGATTTCTGGCTTGTCTGTTCCTCCCCAGTAACAGCCCAGCTGCCCACTATGACACTGCAGAGGGTAGAAAGCAGCTTCCCGTGGCCAAGGAAGTGCACTGACATTTATCCAAGGGTATAACCAACTGCAGACAGGCAGTTTCTTGCAGGATGGCAAAGTCGCGGTGAGTTGTTTGTGTAGCTGTAGTCGGGCAGGAGGGAACAGCAGGAGCATCATAGCCCCATTGATTTGGCAGGGGAGCTGAAGTTTTCAATTATATGATGAGTATTAACACTGTGTTGCAACTCTATGTGTATTTCCTCATGAATTTTCCAGTATTTATTAGGCCTCTTAGGCTGGATATAAGTCATATTAGTGACACATAATAATAATAATTAGTTCTACTTTACAGAAAGTAACACTGCAGTGGAAGAATGATCTGGCAGGTGCTTAGCTCAGGGCTAGAACAAAATGAGTTCCCAGCAGCTCTCTAACCAAGAAGCTATACTGCCATAGTCCTTGAGATGAGTGAGGTTTTTTTCTTTCCAGTAGTTTCAGTATTTATGCCACTCCACTGTTTTGGTCTTGGTGCTTTCTGGGCCAAGCCAGCGTATAACAATGGAGAGGACCAAGGAAAGATTCTGTGAATGGCTCTGGACAGTGGCTCCACATGCAGTGTTAGAAAACAGTTTTGTTACGAGAAGTTGTTTAGCTAAATACCCTGAGGTCGCTGTCCACATCGACCAGTAAAGTTCAGCCCATTTCAGTGGGATATGGAAAAATATGCAGTAAGGCTCCTTCCTTACTCTGTGAGATTGTGCTACACCCATGTCACTGTGCGGTACTGTTAGTCACAGCCGTGTGGGTATTGCAAGACCCTGGGGATACCACAGCACTAGGAAGACAGGGAGACAGCACCCAGCAGCTCGAACCAAGCCCTAGCAGCAATGCTGCAGGGACCACACACAAAACAAACCACCTTTGCTTTCTGGCAGAGATTTTGATCATTGATCCCTATAGCATTGGACGCATAAAGGAAAATACCAATAACAGGAAAAATCTGGCAAAAGAGGGAAGAGGTCTCTATGCACTTTTCAGTTCAACTGCTGTACTTCAAGCCTTATCCAAAATCTAATGGATCAATGGGAATCCTTCCAGTAACTTCAGTTGGGGTTTTATAAGGCTTTAATTAATGGCCTGGTTGCTATGATTGTGCATGTTCCTCTCACAGTACCACTGAGGGTTGTGCCTCCAAAAAAGAATTAAGCAAACAGGGCTTCTTGATCAACATTTTGCAAATGGCAACAAATTAACTCACTTGGGAACGATTTGATAGCAAAGGTTTGTCTCCAACTGTCTAAAAGTTTTCTATTATAAATGGAGGGAGAAAAAGCCATTTTTGACCCTGTTTATGGCTGAGTTCCAGCTGTATTAGATTTAAGGCTAATTTTCTGATAAGAGGTAAATGTTTAACGTTAAGACTAAAAATGTCTTAGGATTAAGGAGCTCTTTGGAGTTAATGTGAGTGTTTGGCATAGGACTGCAAACTGCATCTGACTCGGTGGAGAAAGAGCATGCTCTAGTGTAAAGGTTCAGGCTTCTCCTGTGGTTATCTTTTTCCCTTTGGGCAAGGTTCTCAGTGGTGTGGTGTACCAATCCAGCTGCTACCCCTGATTCTCCAAGTTTCTTTTTTCTCCTTGTGCCTTTTGAGGAATCTGTCCCATCACTTTTTTAACCATGCTGCTTATTTGCTCAAAAATCTTCTCTTTGCTCTCCAGCACCCACCCCATGTCTCATCCCCAGCAGCCACAAAGTCAGCTATGTTCCTTAAAAGCCAGACAGGGTTTTAATAACAAGCCAGCCAAGAGAGGCTGGTATTGAGTGGCAGCTTGTGGGTGCTGATGTACCTGCTTGCACCCACAAACAAGGCCCTGCAATCCCTGCCTTGTGCCAGAAAATAACTGGGTTTGAAACCACAGAGCTGCGGACACAAAGACAGGGCTGTGGTCAGGACTGGGCTGAAAGAGCAGTGCCTGTCCTGGAGAACCTCATTTTGTTTATGACTGACTCTCTCTGGGCTGCTTTTAGTGGGATAAAAAATGATAGTATGTACTCTGTAGGAGTGTACATATATGTGTGTGTGTACACCCAGAGACGGAACATTTATAAACAAACCACAGAACACATGGCAATGCTTGAACACACTCCAGTGTGTCTGTGGACATCTTGTTCTCTCTCTCCTTCTGTCCTTGAGGTATCAGGTTTCCTTGTTTACTGTCTGCCTCATTCAGGATCTGGAATTCCTAAAGAGCAGCAAAACACTATCATGTGACCGAAGACTTATTTCCAGGAAAAGCGGAAAAGGTTCTAGGAAAGGTCAGTCCTCACGTTCTCACTTGCTCCCATCAAGAATACAGAATGAAGGAGATGAAGTCAATGTGAAGTCCCTGATCCTTTATCTCTCTGTTGAGCCTGGGATGAGATCTAAAGGAAAATCTAATGCTTGACGCAGAGTTCCTTACATTCCTCATATTTTTCTCCCTCTGTAATGGTTTATTGACATGGGACATTTCACACAGAAGCAGGATTCATGCCTCCTGGTATGTCAGTCCTTCCAGTGGCTTCCTTATCTTCTGAAGGGTTATTTTTGCATGTGCTGTCACAAGTGGTCATAACCCTGCCTGTGACATCACTAACAAGACCATGGGACAGATCCAGGCAACCGTACATGTAGGGAGGACTACATTAACGTAGTAACAGAAAACAAATAAAGAGGAAAACAAACAAACCCAACAGCCCCCAGGTCCCATATGCCAAAAGCATCAATGAGAGCATTTCTAAAGCTCTTCTCATTGGGCAAGAGCAGAACTAGTGAACCTTGATTATATGGGGTTATCTGGTTGGGTGGCATCTGGGTCCATGGCCATGTGCTATAGCTTTCAAAGACCCTGCACTATAGCAAGTCTGCAATGCCTCTTCTGGCTGTGCCCCACAGGTCCCAGGAGCCTAGCATCTCTCTCCTTGTGATGGGGCCATTTTGGCCTCCTCAAGGAGGAGTCCTCCTCAAGGACTCTGCCTTTTTAGATGCTGCGGTCATGGTTCCTGATGCTCTCAAGATGTTCCTGGTCCTGGATGAGATGGAGTATGAAGGATGAGCAAGGCTGAAACCTGCTGCTGACATGCCTTGTTCAGCAAAGACGACGATGGGTGTGATGGAATGAAGTGCTAGAAAATGTAATGGAAATCCCTAGTTACCTATCCAATGGAAGACTGGAAGACAGTGCTCACAGGGTTTGCTTTTGGTATGAGCAAGGTTAGACAGTTTCCTACAGTGGCTGTCTGATGGCTGCCCTGCCCTGCAAGGCCATGTTGGCTGTTGCTTTTATGAGGGAAGGACATGGTGTGAGGGACACTGCCTATTTCTGGGGAGTTGCTGCTGAATCTCTCCTAGAGGCTGCAGCCACTGCTTCCATCCCTCTGATCTGGCTGGCAGCAGCAGGAGAACCCTTAGGTAACAACAGATATTGAATCTTGTTCTGATAACATCATGGTCAACAGCAAAAATTCCCATTGTCTAGATTTTTGCCCTGCAGCTGTGTGTCTTTGTGCTTTGAGGTGCTGAGTTGTCTGGTCTAGCTCCAACAAGAGCATGTACAAGCATGCTTAAGTTTTTAGCAAGAATCCTGCAAAAAGACTCACATGCTTAAGCCCTTTCTTAGACCCAGGCTCAAACTCTCAGCCCCAGGCAGGACCAAGCCTGTAATGATTCTCTATTTCTGCACAAATCTGCCGGAAAATACATTTGTCTGGAGACCTGCAGCAGGCTGAGGGTTTAGAGCATTCCCCAGGCATCCTCCACTTGTGCAACTCACTCACACGTGTATACAGGCCACCCGCACAAAGTCCCGTTGTGCTGTGTCAGTATTGCAAGGCTCATTGGTAAAGTTGCAGGGGGGAAAAATATCAACAAACATGCAGTGAACACACTGCAGCTCTATTGCCATGAAGTGAGAGCAGTAGGTACTCTAGGCTCCATTGACTATTCCAATGCAAATCAATGTTGGATTACAGAGAGCAAATCCAAAATTTGGAGAAGCATTAAGGAAAATCAGTAACATCTGCACAGTCTTCATTCCTGAGGCACACTGACTATAAAACACAGGTGCCTATAAAATCCGGCAGACGTTGCTATGTTATGAAAAGAAGACTCATGGCTGCAGCATGGTAAATACCTACAGCACCTGGTGTGGAAGCTCAGTAATTTCAGGAAATTCTGATTCACTGGCTAAAGTATAGACTGTAACTTAGAATTAGCCATACTGCCTGAAATCAGGGCCTTAGCTCCTCTCACTGATAGTGGCCAGTGGTGGTTACTTGCAGAAACAGAAAAAGAAATGGGTATAGTTAGTCTGTCCTTCCAGTTACAGCCAGTAGCAATTTGTGGATTTTTCTAAACCAGAAGTTCCTTGTGGGTCTTCAGGTTAATACCAAAGATCAGCCATGGGCTGATTCTTTTTTTGAACACAGTTATGCCTTTGGACTCAACATCCTGCAGCAACCAGATTCATGGGTCCATGAGACTCAGTGTGAGATATACTTGTGTGCTTGTTTTAAATATACATACTAGTATACTGTAGCATGTAGCACTTCTGCACGTTCTCCCTTACCCATGTGACAACATCAGGCGATTGTTCCCCAGGTTCAAGTCCCTTGTATCAATCAGGCAGTGCAGAGGTATGCTCTGGTTCCTGTCAACATGCAGTCGTCTGGCCACTGGACTCTTGGTTACTCTGAGTAAAGTGTGACTTTGAAGAGAAAGTCCTGGACCAGAAAAGCCCTACCCCAGAAGGTGCCTGCCTTACTGTACTGTGTCAGAGTTTGTCCTGAGTGAAGTCTTGGGCCATGCGGTCTGTTTGCTAACCTGAAGGCTTATGTGCTGCCAGGATGCAATTCCATGTCAGTTTGAATCAACAAGTCTGACTTTTATTTTCCTGAGATCTCATCTGAGCTGCTATCAGCTTGGATCCAACCTGGTGGATCAATGAAAGTTATGACGCTGTACAGATTTGTTTTTCAGTGGCATTGATAAAGCAGTGTTGCAAGATCCTCAGCTCAGACCCAGAGTCTGGCTAACTGAAGGTTGTGAAATTTCCAAAGGCGACAAGGGGTAAAAAAGCAAAAAACCAAAAAAACACTCTCCCCTGTGTTGCAACTCTGAGTGCAATCAGTCACAAACAATAATTCTCTCACTGGACACTCAGATTAATTTTAGTTGGGTCCATGGAAAGTCATTTCTATATATATCAGCTAGCTGTCTGACCTGAGGGTTAAACCAAAGAAATCTGCTTGCAGAAAAGTTGCGAATGCAAAATTCTGGCATGGCAGTCCAAGTTCTGCCCTCGACTAATACAGTTTGTCTCAAAATTGTGACCATGTTGAGCAATTGTACAGGGGGAAGAGCTTAACCATTCTGAAGAACATCCGTAAGCTAAAAACCAAGCAATGAGAACCACCAGAAATGGAAATACTTGATTAATGAGCAACACTTTAATGAAGGTATTTGCTGTGAAACAGCTCCCAGGGCTGCACTGGTGCTTCAAAGCATTCTTCCTCATCTTCTTGGGCAGCTATGGTTTTAGCTGCTCTGTGCCATAGATAAATGAGAGGACACAATTCCCCTTGCTCAGCATTTCAGCTGCTTTCTTTGACTCAAAGTGTGGGCTAGTGGCTGAAACATGAAGGTACTGTGTTTAATTGGATCTGATTCCCACAGCAACCTACTGAAGCATGTCTGGTGTTAGTGGGCACTTCAACACCTGAACACGACACAAAGTCAGAACGAGTCTAGTGAGTATTCAGTGATGTTGGTTGGATTATGGCAGAGCAGAGAAGCCCTAGTCTTAGGCTGTGAAGGTGATGTATAGGCAGGGGACATGCAGGCAGTCCCTACCTCGATGAGCCTGGCCGGAGCTCAGCAGGACTTTCCCAAAACGCTCCTTCGAGCAAATTCAGAGGAAGGGGCCAAAGGGGAAGAATCAACACAATTTGCACCTGGGAGTTGAGGAAAAGAGCAGAAAAAGCTCTAGGAAATTCTGCTCCAGCTCTTTCCACTTGGAAGAATGGATTCACAATGTGATTTCAAGCTCCCAGAAATCCCTCAGAATATAGGCCAGAGCAAAAATAATCTAATTTAATCCAATCCCATCTAATCTAATTTCATTTTTCACTACTGTGAAATGGCCATAAAAACATCTAAGACATTTTTACTTCTTTTAAATGTTGACCATCTGCAGGATCGTGTCACACATACCATTCCTATATGGACACTATTCCTTAGTGGAATTATCATTTAACTGAACCACAATATGTTGGAATGTTGATGACAGCTACAGCCAGGAGAAGCCTTGTAAATATTTTTACTAGGATCACTATAACAACAATAGGAATATGCCATGCTATGATGATAATTAAATTTTACCCACTGTGGAATTGCTGTTGTGGGTGACCTTCCTTTCAGCAAGGGCAAAATGTAGCACAGAACAGGCTCCTGATTCAGCTTACCCATACCTCAATGGGCCTGTCTTAAGTGACCTTTCACGTGCATACAAGGAGGAGCTAAGATGATCCCCTGTCTGAATCTGAAAGAGCAAGTGTAAGAGTAGGCCAAAGCCATTCATACCTTTTCATGCAGTAAATAATGTTGCATATGCAGTGTAGCAACCACTGAGAGCAGTGCTCAACACCTCAGGTAGTTTTCCATTTTTCCTTGACTAGTATCTTGATCATCAGACTTCTGTATTTGTAACTGATGTTACATTGGACTCTGAATATAAAGACTAATGACAAGAGAAAGTGGCAGTAATTTCTGACTCAACATTTTCATCAATAAAAAACAATCCTAAAGTGACTGACACTTCATTGGCTAGGGCAAGAGTCTGATTCCTTTGTACTTAAGATACTGCTTTGAACCATAAAATCAAATGAGGTCACGAATATAGCAAGGTGCATGAGTAAAGGCATCACAATCTGACACGTGTCTTTGGTGAAGCGCGTTGAAGTCCTCCAAAGGGAGGTGCAATAGAAGGGTGAAGTGTTAATAGTTCCTTTGACTTTTTATGACTCCTGTTTTGCAAAGACTGATCATGTGCTGTTGTTTTGAACTTCATTCATGTTTGTTCTTTTTCTTAGATCTGCCTTTGTGATGGCCACTCCCAGAGTAATCGACCCTGAGGAAATTCATGTCTGGACTGATGAAGCTCAGTTTTGTTCTCAGCTCCTCATTGAGAATATGGAAGTTTTTCTTCTACCTGCATTTTTTCCAAAGCCTTCCTAATTTAAAGATCAGTGGATTAGTTCTGGCTGCTTTGGTGTCAGCTCTTTCATGTCATCTGCACATGTTCTATTACTTCTAGGATCCCAAAACCACATGTGCAATGTGCCAGGTAGACTTTCTGTTGCCTGGTGTTTTGTGTACAGGGTCTGTGTTTAAATTCTGAGCCAGGTGTACCAAGCCTGGATTTCAGTGAACCAAGAAGTTGTGATGACACCATAGATATGAACTATAGCAAAAAAAAATTTAAGCCAGCAAGAGCCGAATCTGCAGCACCTGGTGGTGTTTAGACAAAGGCAGTAATCCCTGACACTGGCTTTGCTTTTTTAAGTGGGTACAATACCAGGTCAGTGTTAAGACTACTGCAGCTGGCTTGTGTCCACACAGTGTGAGTACCTCTGCATTATACCTCCCCACATTTCCCATTTTGTGTGCAAATGTCTTGGGATGCTCTTCTGCTTGTTGATGGGTACCCAAGGGATTCTGCTGAGTTCAGCCTGGTTTCTCTTCTCTCTTCCTTAATGAATGGTCACAAAATGATATTTTTGTTCCAGAAAGAGAATCCTTTAAACTCCACATGTAGACTGTGCCCTGCACAGAGCAAACAGTGTCAGGCAGACAGGAGGAGGTCTAGGGTTATGAAAATGGCCACTCAACACTATGGACCTCAAGAAAGCTCTGCGTTCCTGCAGAGGCAGAGCTAACCTGCCTCCACACCAAAGCACTGAAGGCTGGCAGGGGCAGGAGCAGTCCATGTTTGGACGCATGAAGACTCCATGTTATGAAAACCTCCCAAAAACAATACAGAGAGAAAAATAAAGTGTTTCAAAATTTGAGCCCAAAGGAAAAGCACATTGACGTCTAACAAAAGACTGATTTTCTTCTCCCGTAGAGAGGTGTCTGCCACTTACTCGAGCTGGCAAGGCAGTGTCTCAAAGGGCAATTTAACCAAGTTGCATAAGGCCTTGGCTGGGTGGCTGTAGAAATATAGGCCCTCTTATCTGAATGCTGGCCACAGCTGTTAGAGATCTTGAAGGAATTATCTCTGTGCCTGTCAAACATCTGCTTTGTAAGCAAACAAAGAGGCTGAAACACCAGTGGTGCACATGACGCACTGCAGCTCATGGGGCAGAGCCAGGAGGCAGTAAATGGGAGCTGCTTTTCCCTGGCATCAGAAACCTGATGTTCCATGAGTGACTCTGACGGATGAATAGGCCCTAATCCCTCTGCGTTATATAGACCTGTGCCTTGTCATAGAAAAATAGCCAATGTGGTCCAAGCACTGATCTCAGTGTCTTTGGTAAGCTATAAATCATCTACAGCTCTCATGAATATTCTGGCATATAGCCTACAGAACTACATTTATTTTCTCTCTCTCACCACCCAGGAATTGTTCCATATAAATGTGGATAGACCCAAAAGGGCTGATGCTAAAAATCAGGATGTGCGTTGGGCCCTTTGACATTAAATATCGTCTTCCTTTTCTGTCTTCCCTCTCTTAGTCATCACTATATTTTTCCTCTACGATACAGTCACAGTGCTTCCTCTGTGAACCAAGCTAGCTGCCTTTCCATATCTCTGGTAGTCTCTCCATTACCAACACCCCCACAACATGTAATAAATACCCTTTGAGAGCCTGGCCGCAGGGAGTGCGGGATGCCTGTGTATTAGGTAACCAGAATACTTTGTGTTCTCTTGTGTGTGTTTTTACACTACCACCAGTCTCATAAAACCCCTTGATAACTGCCCGTTGCTGTGACTCTTTGCATGTGGGTCCAGATCTGGTCCGTGTGCAACATGAACCTTCACTCTCCCAAAATGTAGATGCTGTGGGAGAATCTAGTCCAAACGTGAGGACTGGCCACCATATGAGGATACTGAGTTTGTGTTTTGTCCATTCAAGACCTTCCTTCTTTGTGCTCTATCAAAAACCACTAGCACTGAAGAGGGGGATAGTGACAGTATGAATGGATGAACAACCAGATGAATGAATGTAAAGGGTTGTCCTGAGGTCTCTCTCATCTGTTTTTCCCCTGGCAGAGACCTCTAGGTGTTCCTGCAGTGTGTTCCTGAGCTGTTTATCCATGTCTTTTTGAAAATATCTTAGTTCAAAGTGACACAGCTTCACATTTTCTTTATATGTATAATCAAATGCAAACAATTAAGATTGCCTAACTGAACTCTGTGCCAACAGGTAACTACAGTTCAAAGGACCTTTTACTCAGTTAACAGGTTGGACAGCATTTCCTCCACACCCTTCCAACGAAGTTATGGTGTAACATCTAACAGAACTTTCCTGTCAAAATCTCCAGTTCTAGGGTGAGCTCTCAGGCCAACTGCCTGAGGCCCCAGGTCATGAAAGACACCTCTGGGCTGAGTAGAAAATCAATGCATGACATTCAATGTTCAGCTGAAAAAGTGGGAATGCATCCATTTCAGGCTCCATGCAAGACCACAAGGCTATTGCCAGTTCTGTGTGTGTCAGCTGGAAACTAACAAAGCAATATCACCTTGCAATGAAGACAATCTTATCAAGGAGTACCAACTAATTTCCATTCCAGTTATGTTGCTGCAATTTTTATCTCATTATTCTCAATGACACCAGGCAGAGGAGGTGCTAATTTAAAGGAAGGTTGTGTTTCTAGATACAGCTTAATACTATAAAGCAGAGAGAGTGGGTTTTGTTCCAAGCTTTGCCATAAAGCTGGGTTGCTTAACATACCTTTGCCTCAGGGATTTTAATCTGCAAAGTTTTGTGAGCAGTTACACTTAGCTGTGAATCTAAAATCATTACTATATTTAAAGTGCTTTTTCTGGAAGATAGTGCTGTTGCATAAATATCATTGCAGTGCAGGTGGCTTGGCTATACTTGTCATAGGAGAAATCACCTCCAAGTGTCTGCTCAGATGCTGTATTTCGGAGATTCACATCGTTAAGTTTGTGCTCATCATTCATGTGGATAGCTGGATTTAGTTTAGCTAGGGCTGGAGGTGGTATTTGGCTAGACAGGTGTCTCATTGTCTGAATGAAATCTGCATCTTCAAAGAAAGGAGAGCAGCGGGGAATGGACTCAGCCAAGGACTAGCTGTGAGATATGGGGTCTTCAACTCCCAGGTTCAAATCCAATAAAGTTAATAGAAATCACATGGCTTTCTTACCATCTGGCAGCCAGTTGGGGGCTTGTGTGCATTGTATTGGTGAATTTTACTATCAAGTTACAGGACAAGTGACTTCATCAGCTCTAAGGACAGGCTGGGAACAGTGAAGAAAACTGAGTAAACTGTATCAACCTAGGGCAGCGGTTTGGTACTTTAAAGGAGTGATGTACGAGAGGAATGAATTAAGTCTTAGTCTCATAGCTCCCTTTTTTGAATAGAGGAGGATAGACTTTACAGCAGATGAACATGAAGGCTTCTTCCTGGGAAATCAAGTAGGTCAAAATCTTCTATCAGCTCTGTGGTCCTTTCCATGAAACTGGATGACGGTTCTGATGCATCAGGAAAACTCAGAGTTCTAACCATACATTTTCTTTGGTTTGTTTGAGAAGACAGTTAATCTTCCTTTTTGAAAAAGGTTTCTTTTGTCTTCATACTCACAGAAAAGATGGATGTGAATACAAGGGAGAGGTAAAGGGATGGTTTGCCAGCATGGCCAGGGCACCTGCAGGATCTAAAAATGTCCAGTGACTCATGGATGCACAGTGATATTATAAAACTTGCACTAACTGTGTGCAGGCTTCAGAAGGGTTTTTAGCCCTGAAGAACCTGAACTGGAGTCCTGACACCATTCAGCTCTGGCCTCATATCACCTCATGGTTTTCAAACTGATGTTATGCCTCAGCTGGTGGCCATTTTCCAGTAGCCCGTGGCTTCTTGTGTACTGCAAAAGTACAAACCCTGTGATTTCTGAAATACCCTGCTAATTTGAAAACAGATCCTGAGGCACATTGCAGTCTACCAGGAGAACGGGCTTTCCAAATTTCTGCCTACCCCAGCCTCATCCCTGGGGAGAGCTCTCATTTCTCCACAGGCTCCAGAGCCTGCTTGTAAAAAGTGATGAGGGACCAGTGTGCTTCTCTCACTAGGGAGTTAATTAACAGCCCTGGGTGAAACACTCGGAGGAAGGTGGCTATTTTCCAGCAATTTCTCATTTTTCCTCTTCCCTCAGCACAGCTGAGGACTCCCTAAAGAATGCTGCCAGGCAGGGAGGCTGCTGTGGTCGGGGACTGTGATTGGCTGAAAGTGCCCCATGTGACCAGGGAAGCCATTTTAGCTGATGGGGCTTGAGGTTAGCTGGAGGTTTGTATGTCCTCTGGTCAGCAGTGGTGTGTGGGCTGAGTTTGCAGGTGTGTATGTTAAGAGCAGCTGTGTTAAATTGTATTTACTGTAGGAACAAGCAGTCTGGCTGCTCTGGAGGTGGGAGAAGTGAAGCACTGGCCTTGTCTCCTCATCCCAAAAGGCACTAGAGGAGAGCCCTGTCCAGGTGGAGCCTGCAGGGCCTGGTGGGGAAGCACCCAGGGCAGTAGGTAAGGCTCTGCGTGCCTTTTGGGTTTATTTATTTGCATAGTGTTGGCTTGCTGGTGCAAAAACTGGTCACAGCATGTGTGTGGGAGCATATGCTTGCTTCACTCCTTAGGTGTTTGGAGAACTGGATTGGGCCATCCGTGTTTGGAGCTCCTGGCATGTATTTCTGTGATGTTTGGTTGCTTTCTTTTGACTACACTTGTTTTATCTGTCTTAGTTTCCTGTTTGTCTCCACTTACCTGGAAACTTGTAGTGCCTCTTTTTGTTGTTACAACAACTCATTTTAGGTAGGGGTGTGTGTTTGTGGTGTTGTCTGGCTGGAACTAAAGTATCAGCTAATATAACTGATGTCAAGAGAAAGGGCTAGCTACAGTGCGCATGTGTTTCCTAATGCCTAGGCACAGTCCTGGAGCTGCTTTTGTTTCTCCGCATTGGGTTTATGCATCTCTTCACATTTTACTTTGAGTTTGTGGTCGTAGAAGCAGAACTTGGCAGATACAGCTGGTGTGGTTCTTCCATATGAAATTTCAGGGTGGGGAGAGAATTTCTGGCATTTTCAGGTGGAACTGGATGTCCCRAGCCAAGGTTGGAGCTCCTGGAGTTGTGAAAAAAATGTCAGACCTTTTGCATGAAACCAAGCAGTAAATCATGGGCAGTGTGTCAGATTAAAACAAGAAAACAGGCCCCCAAAACCACTGTTATCCACAGTCTGTCAGTGTTAGCAAATAAGAATTAAACTCATGATTGTGTAACTGGGGAAACTGAGTCAGGGAGTGACCAAGACCACACATGAAATCATTGAGAGAACTTGGAGTGTCATCTAAGGATTCTGGGTGTGACTTCTGTTTAGAACTGATGATTTTGGGTGTCTCAGTGTGAGAGCTTTCATAGAGCCTGGTGTGTGTGTTTTGTTGGTTTTGGTTTGGTGTGTTTTTCTTTTTTTTTTTTTTTTTTTTTTTTTTGTGTGTCATCCCTGTCTGTGTCCCCTACCCCATCCTGCTCCCTCTCCCCACCCTAGATGTTCACTCCTATCTATAAGATATAAGGTACCTTTTCAGTGCACAATTTTGGGTGCTGTAGAAGTGAATTGTCTGGAATAATATGTGCTTTTGAAAAATTCTTGCCTTGCATCTACCTTCTTCCTTGAGTAAGAAAGACTATCTATGGGAAATAGTTCCACCTACATGTACCCTGAAGCTAGAGCCTAATGCACAGAAACCTACTTAGCTTTTTGTCTGCTGTAGTGCACAGGTGAGAATGGGCTTCCAAGTATATGACTTACCATTTCTAAAATACGAAAGGCTTATGCAAGGAACAGCAGATGTAGCTACAAACCTGCCAGAATGTTATCTTTCTCTGTGTGACTGGTGCATGTTGTTGAAACTGGTGTCTCACTTAAAGGAAATAGCAGATGGGACTGTGAGAGGGACAAAGAGAAGTTAAACCTTAGCGTGTTTGGCATGTTAATGTGGGCTCTGAGAGCCCTAAAGGGACTATCACAGAGGCGTGTGTTGGTTAGCAGTTTTGGCTTGCCACAGGTAAGAGGCGGCTGCACTCATGAAGAACTAAATGTACAAGTTTATTAAAACACCAGTAGCCTGTTGTCTTTCTCCAGTATAAATTTCTTGTCTTCTTTTATCACACTTTATAGAGCATGTTGAGACACAATTGAGAACACTCTGCTGTTCTTGTTCGGAAGCAGGGAGTGTTCCTGTGAATGGGAAAGCTCCATTTGGATTAATCATGGGTGATTAGGCATCTAATGGTCTCTGCAGCTCTTTAGGTCTGAGGTCCACAGCAATAGTTGATGCAAAAACAGTGTGTGTGTGACAGTGAGTAAGGACTAGCATGCAAGGGCACGTGTACAGCCCTGTCTATAGGCATGTACATGAATTCTGTTTTCCTGGCCTTGCAATGTCATACTTTGACCAGGTTATGTCTCGCTGCTGTCTGCATGATCACTTATTCTTGTCCTCAAAAACAGGGTTAGTCAGCATTTTCTGACCATTTTTGGGAATTGCGAGGAACTACAGAGTTGTCAGGAGAGTGTGTGTGTGTAGAAATAATACCAGTAAAATCAAAAGATTGAAACTCACAGATTTTTTTTTTTTTTTTTTGTGCTTGGTTTTATGAGCAAAAAATGGATGCATTAAAAAAATTAATCAGACAGTGGTGGGAATAGGATAAGTGAAATCTGTGTTTGCTCTGTGCGTCTATGTATTTGTGGGGGTGATTTTAAGTGGTGGGAGGAGAAAACACACTAAACCATCTCTTTTTAGAAGTATCCCAATGGCTGTTTCAGATCTCGGCCTGCTTACTGATCTATTCAGTCCTTCCTCTGGGGAGTTTCATGGAAGGTCTTAATTTCTGCAGGCCATCTCTCTTTATGCTGCTCCATGCGCTTGTGGTGAGGGAGAAAGATCTTGTTGTCAGATGTCTAAAAATCTATTTCAAAGTGGAGCAAAAAGCATGAGATGTCTTTTTGTTCTGCATTTGTACAGCTCCTGCTCAGCAGGACTGCTCATGACTGAGATCCTTGATCTCTATATCAATACGGAAAACTAGTAAAATAAGCTGTTACCTGTGGCAGGTCAAATTCCTAAATCTGACTAATGTGAAAAGGCAAGGCTCTTTAAATGCCAAATAGACCATCTGTCAACACGTTATGCCAGGTTTCTGGAAGACCAGCAATACAACTCAAATTGTGAAACTTTCTAAAGTTTCAACTGTCTAAAATGTTGCATAGATAATAGTTTGTGATATGAAACTTTTAAGTTGTGATGAAGCCACAAAAAATCCTGCCATGTAAGTCATCCTGTCTGGGAAGGGAGCAATCAGACAACAGCAGTTCAACTGACTCCCCAAACCAGCCTACTAATGACGCTTGACATATTGGAGGGCCGGGCACTTGAGGTGAGACTGATGCATTTCAAAAGCCAACGTAGGATAGTATGTTGCAGTCAGCTTTTATTCATGTTCTTGGAAGGTACCTCTCACAAAAGTATCTTTACTGAGACTCACTTTAACATGGTGAGTCCCTGTTGTAATGATTCATATAAAGGAAGACATAGATCCTTTATCCCCTCAGAATACTTGTTTGCATCCTGATGACTTTTAAGAATGAATAGACTATGGGGTGATCAAAGCTTAGCCCAGGCTGAATGGGGTGGAGGAAGGAGATATTGCTAAATGAATGCTATGCTGTTAATTGCTGAGCAGATTGTAAAAACAGTCTTTTTGCAAGGCTACCTCTGGGAGGCAAGATGCAGCTGAATAGATTCCAGCCTGACAACAGTGAGAAGGTGGCTGCAGCACTCGCTTAAAGTTGCTGCTCCAATACCTGAGCTGAGATTAGGAATGCTCCAGACTTGTGTTCTTCATCTGAATGTCCTTCCCTAGTTCCTATTTGTGTGATTAGGGGCTTAACCCTTTGGCTTTTTTGCTGTAATATGTACTATTTTATACCAACACTTGTTTAAGTGCCCCAGGTGGATGCAGATAGAAACGGAAAGCTCTTCAGACTGTAGTTTTTTCCCCTGCAGTAGAGAACCAAATTAAACTGGTCTTGCAGATCCATCCACTGTGGCATTGCCCTTTACCAACAGGTTTTTTTCCTTGGCGTTTCTACTCCAATTGTGTGACCTTATTCTGCTGACTTCCGTCTTGCAGAGGGAGATACTTCCCAGCCTACACTCCAGTGAGAGGCCGTGGCCTTGGGCCCTGATTCTGCAGATGGGAGTGTCCTTACCCTAGTTTCCATGAGTGTGCTACAGAAACCTCCTGGTTTCTGTACTAAAGTTAATACGCACGTGTGTGTTTGTGGAATTGGGGCCCGAGAGAACAGAAGCAGAATGTTCAGGAGAGTGTGTGCTTCTCACTTTTAACCCTCTGATGTGTATGTGGTTTGAATTTGTTCTTGAAATGCATTCATTTTGCTGTATCTGCTTGGGAGTCCTTTTGCAAGGAAGAGAAGGAAGGAGAACAGAAATGTTTTACTCTTAGGTTGTGATAGTTGCTTTTGAGAGGGGGTGGGATCGGTTTCTAATTTGACAAGGTAATTCCCTCTGTCTTACAGGGTCTTGTCCAAGCATCTCTTGGTGTGTAGGGGATTTATGGGCACAGATCTTCAATGTCAGCAAAATAGTGGGTCTCTTGGGGGCACCTTGGATGGCTAACGAAGGGGCCTCCCAAGTCCTGTCTGAAGGAAATTTAGGAAGGCATGGAGCCAGTGTCAGTCTGCAGTGTGAGAGGTTTTGAAAAGTATGTATGTGGCTGTCTTGTGTAGGTGACAGATGGATTTCATGGGTGTAGAGAAACTGTGTGCTCAGGGTCTACACCTCAAAATGTTTCTGGAGCTGCAAAAATGACTGAAGGAAATCTGAGGGGTCTGGGATGAAGCTCTGAAATGGAAGACTGGCTTTCAATTTTGTAGATTGGGAAATGTATAGGTGCTGATAGTGCCCTGTTTTTTATAGTGCCCTTTGTGTTTGTTTTTTTTTTTTTAAAGCTATTGCATATGGAGTCATAAATCAAAGTGAGAGTCATACCTCAAAAAAGCCAGAAAATTTAAAAAAAAAAAAGTTTTCCTTTATTTTTGTGCATTCTCATTCTTTCCTTGGATTTTGCGATTTCCAAGTGACTGAGGTCTGCGTTACTACTGTTGCAAGGATGACAATTGTCACTGCTAGCTACAGGAATCAGGTATCTGTTACTCATCAGGTCTTCCTTGACTTATTGGTGAGGGCTAAGTGTGTACCTGCAGGGTGATTCAGCCTGTACTAAGACCTTTGGTGAAATTACATCTGATGCGTCTGGCTATCTCTGTAGGCAATGGGGAACAGTTATCACAGTTCCTGAGTTAAGGAGCATGTGGTAGAGATCAGACCATCTTCTCATCAGTGCTTGTTGTCAGTGGGCACCTTTTCAGCAGGAACATCCTGGTGTAGTGGTGTCCAAGCCTTTTTCAGAAATGCTGGTTTCCAGCAATTCCTGTTCCTGCTCTGATCTTCGACCTTGTCCTGTGTCGAGCAAGGTTTCCTGAGACTAACTGTGCTCTGTGCTGACTAAAGGGTAGAGAGGTGATTATGGACTTAAACCGGCAGTATCTTCAAGCTGTGGGAAATCCTCTTTAATGCAGTGGCATGCTGAAGTGTGACACTTGTTTGATAGAATATGATACAACTCTTTGGTGTCTGATTGGATTTGTTTGCTGCTTGCCTCCAGTATTACTGGACAAATTGTGTTGTCTTAGATTTTAGAGGCAGTAAGTGCCTATGGAAGGCATTGATGCTGTGGAGACTTGGAGACAGACGTGCATTGCAAAGTTCAGCGCTCTCTGGCAGTCAAAAAGGTGACAAAGCTAGCCCAGACCACTCTGGGAAAGGGGAGTGACTGTGATGCTTAGATCCACTTGCAAATATTTCTTTCCCCAAATTTGGGGATTTAGATCCAGTTCAGATTGAGCTATAGCAGCTCACAGAAGAGACACAGTACAGTTCCGTGCACCAGAAGCATCCATTGCTCCTCCTTGGAGCCTGGCAGAAAGTGTCATTATGCTGCGGCAATCCCAGGCATTAGCACTGAGGACAAGGAGACAAATACGAAGAAGGGAGGGAGCTTTCCGTTACTTTCATGTTAAATTGTTTCCCGTGGGGTTTTTAACATACGGTGTTTATGGCAGAAACCTGTGACCTAGAGATAGGAGACACCTAATTCGGAGTCCGCATTGCGTCACTGCTGTTCAGGATGCAGCAGGGTCACCTGGCTGGGCAAGAACATGTGCTGAGCTCTTTTCCCCATCTCCTGCAGTTACATGCCTGTGTGCACTTGTGCTGCAGAAGCAGTCAGAGGCCCTTCCCACTGCAGAGCATCTGTCATCGTGTGTTTAAAATAATCTGAAGCTAAAATGGGAGCATTCACTTTCCCTTCCTCTCCAGCCAGAGCCCCGAACAGGCAGCAGAGTCTGCCTTAAAGACTTGCAAGTAAATTGTGCAAGATCTTGGCAATGAAAGCATGTGGCGCGTGTCTCTACAGCTGGGGAGCTGTTGCAGGAAGGGGTCAGGGGACCCTATGCAGGAGTGTGAAAGATGCCAACCTAAAAGCCCAGCCTGCATTGCCAAATTATAGCTCCTGGGGTCATGGAAGGGAGTACTTGTAGGAGCACTGACCTTTGGATCTGCTTTCCTTGTAATGTGTTATGTCCAACCACAAGTCTTTAAATTATGTGGAGGAGTAATTTTCCCAAACAGTACACTTCTGTTTTCCCGTGACGCATAAAGGCGAGGTAAATGGTAAGAAATAAAACATGCTTAATTTAATAGGGATGACAGCAAGACACATGGCTGGTGGTGGATCACTTACTGCAGGCCTGAGAATGCCAGCTTCTGGGTGGAGATGAGCACTGAGAAAGTGCTCAGTTAATCTCACTGGAGGCCAGTGAGCTGCTTGTGCTCATGCTCACTCATGAGCTGCTGTGGGAACTCAACTGCATTTGTGAATGTGTGTTGTCTCTGAGGATGCCTGTACAGGAGTGATTGTTGTTCATATAAACACCTTCCCTCTCAGGCAAACAAAGTAATTTGTGCTCAGACAAGTATTTGCAATTGTCCCATTTTGTAATTCATTTTTCAAAAAACATTGTCGTTCAGCTGTGGAGAAGAAATAATGCCATCCACCCACAAATAAAGGGCAGCAAACAGTCCATGATCTCTTCAGGCTAAAAACTGTTTGTTCAAAAGGCTTGGCAGCTACTTTCAAATAACAAAGATCTTCACAAAAGCATGTACTGGGTGATGATTGGTGCGGGGTGTTTGATTTTTTTTTTTTTTTTTTTTTTTTNTTTTTTTTTTCCAGCCTGCTTTCCTCGTACCCCTTAACTTGCATGCATGCTGTACCTTGCCCTTTACGTGCATGTCTCTAAAACATAGGGCTATTGCACATAAACGGCATGTGCTTAAGTGGCTGGGACAAGTAAGGGTAATGATTTCTTCTAAGGCAAGGAGAGAGCTGGTAGGAATTGCCCTTGATCTGTCCCCCTTGTACCAGTGGAGATGAAATTTTCTGATTCCTCCTGGATATGGCACTGGGAGAAGGACTCATCAGATACCTATATTAATTTACTTGGGCTATGTATGGTGCAAGACAGCAACACCAACAAGACTAGATGGTCCAAGAAAGCTGATCATAGATCAGTGAGGGGATAGCACAGACTGTCATCTATGTGCTGCAGTCTACACCATTGCAGCTAGCGCATGTCTTGTCTGAATTTCTGTGTACAGATCTGCAGGTGAAGGACCTCCCAGCATGGTCTGCCTTGCAGTGCACCCGTTCTTTCCAGTTACCTTATGCATATAATCAATAGCTTGTCTCTTGTTGCTTTTTTCCCCTAAATAAATTGAGGAAATTTCCTGTTAGTAGCAAAGTCCAGCAAGACCGTCCCAAAACTAACTGTCTCCTTGGCTTTTATCTATGGTATTTCTCGTGCGTCTTCAGAGAATTGTTAACTGAGTTGGATCCTAATTCATTAGGTGCAACCCTTTGTATTGGTACTTGCTACTGAAGTCTTTGCACTGCTTGGAAGTCTAGGCCTGTTTTGAATGATGGAAGGTTTTGAGCTGGGTTTAGTATAGGTGCAAATTTCACATGGAGATGGGACAGGCATATATTGTATGATCTTTTTTTTTTTTTTTTTTTTTTTACTTCAGGAGCACAATGACCACATGAAACTGGAAGGTAATCTAACGTGGGTTCGCACGAACTGTATTGTCTTGGGTGGGAGCCAGGATTTCTGCAAGGAGCTCAATAGACTATAGCTGTTCAGTTCACCTGAGAGGTGTTGTAGGAATTTTTTTTTTTTTTGATTGGTAAAGCTAGTCCAAGTAATACCTGCTCTTCTCCCATAGCGCTCTTGCTGGGTTGTACCAATGTGACAGTTTGTAGGGCCTCAGTGCAAATCTGATTCTTGAAATGAACCAGGCTAAGAAAGCCCATCTGGGGGGGAAAAAAGGCATTAGGCATGAAGGGCAAGACTGTCCTTAGCAGCAAAGGCAGTTTATGAAACTGTTTGCAGAACTCAGTGGCACCTGGAGTGGTGGTACTTCACCTCATTCTGAAAATTTAGGATGTTTTATTCCATACAAAGAGGTAGTAAAGCAAATTCTTGTAGTAGAGTCCAGGAAATTGATGAAAGCACCTCAGGGTTTGGCAGCACCAATGACTCCAGACTTCTGTTTGAAGACCCTGCACTTTTTTTTAGTAGCAGTTTATTCTGTGTTGTAACCTGCTGCAAGGGACAGATTGTTAGCCAAAGAG
Organism: Phoebastria nigripes; assembly: GCA_035582835.1. NCBI lineage: Eukaryota > Metazoa > Chordata > Aves > Procellariiformes > Diomedeidae > Phoebastria > Phoebastria nigripes. The sequence goes on along the minus strand of JAYKAV010000556.1, from coordinate 4,350,835 downwards.
TTATGAGACTTGAATCTGGGAATGGATTAAACCCAGATTGGCCCCTTCTTAAAGGTGACAGACACCAACTGATAGATAAAAGTCTCTCCTGGATGGGCTTGTATCCTCGCTGTCTCCAAGGGAGATGTGTATATGCTACCTACTTCCTACTTAGTACAATTGATGGGAACTTATGCAGGGGTTTCTGCTAATTTCACTTAGCTAAAGACCTTCCTGCTCTGCCGCAAAGGAAGAGTAGATTGGTGACAAAAGCAGTGTATCCTACACTGCATAGGTCTCCTTGCTGAATCTGAGTCAGCTAAGGAATAACAGCTCCATGGCCAGGTGAGGGGCGGGATTCCTCATGGTGCTGACACTCTGCTCAGAGCAAAGGATTTCCCTTAGAGCTAGGGCAAGCAGACAAGTTTGTGCAGAACTTCAGCGTGCATCAGAAGGTATAATTCTCTTTCAGGTGATCTGCTTTCGTAGTGAATTCTTCTGGACTCTTCCTTAAGCTGTTGCACTCACTGGCTTTGGGTAAAGGATGATGTTTCAGACTCACAGACATCAGACAGGAATGCTGATTTATCTCTTCTATCTCGGCACAAGGAATCAGCCAAGGGGGAATGATATACGAGACACTTTCAAAGACCAAAAAAAAGCAGCTGAAATAGGACAAATTATGGCCCATGCATCTTTACCCTGTCTCCCCCCCCACTTCTTAAGGTTGAAACTGTGACCTCCTTGAAGGCAAGAAGGCTTTAACAGCAGAACTGAATTCTTAATCTGGGGAGAGTTATATTCTGAGGAATACTTTGTGTGCACAATTACAAGACCAAATCTTTGCTGGTATAAATTAACACAACTACACTAACTGGCCGTGACCCAGTTCAGACTTGCATGCATCTCCCCTCTCCTCCTTTTACACATTGCTGTATCTCAGTCTTACCAGATCTGTCACTGCCCAGTGACAGATAGAAAGAAGTCAAAAGATAGAGGGATGTTTCTGTAGTGGCCATTTGAGTGCTGAACATCAGAAGCTTCTCTGACCGTTTCAAAATCAAAGTAACTTACTTTGCATAATCAATGACAGATGCTACAATGCATTCTTCGCAGCCCTTAAATTACTGTGGCCAGTATACTTTACATTTTATTGTCTGTACCAGGAATGACATAGAAAACTGCTGCTGGAATTAGAGTGAAGTTCTATGTACTGTGTAGTACTATGGAGTACTGTGTACTATACAATAGATTACTTAACACTCCTGTTTAGCAATACCTGATTGAGCAATAAGATACAAAGCAGCACATGATGAGATCACTTAACGTATGGTTTAAAAACCTCTAAAGCTATAAGACAAAGTGGGTATCTTATATTTAGAGTGACCTGAGTCATCCTAAATAATGCTGACTACCCACATACCAGAACTTTAGTCGTATTATAGAGGTAACTGAATCAGGACTTGCCTGTGGATACCCTTGTCTGTGTGAGTAATTGCGCTGAAGTTAATAACACTTGTTAATAAAGTACAACTTCTGGGAATTGGGTCAGAGCAGGCCTTGGTATCTTATTGTAGGATGTATTGTACCATAACATGTTGTTCCATTAAACATAGGCTTGTACTGATAGCTTTCAGTGCTGTAATAGCTGTGATTTAACAGCAGCTCTTCTCCCATATAAACATCTGTCTTTCCCATGTAGATTTTCTGGATACTTCTCCCGTTGGCTGTTTGCAGAGTGTGTCATGTGAGAGGTGTTCTGCCACTTCTGAGCCAGGCAGATGTGGGAAAACATGCAGAAAAAGCACCTTTATGTTAACACAGTAGGAAGGTGTCTCTGCATATGACGCAAAGGTCAAAACTTTAAATCTTTAGACTTAATGAACTGAGATGTTAATAAGCAACCAAAAGGTGGTAGAGTCTGATAGGAGAAAGTGTAGTACAGATGAGGTTAGAAGCAAATAAAATATTTGTTCATATGAATAAAGCTCTGCTCTTAAGTTTTTAATGCTGCAGTCGCCAGCAGCAGAATGAAGTTGCGTAACTAGTCCCGTCCTGCTCAGGTATGCATGGCTTAGATGAGGTGCCAACCACCCTGATGTCCCCCTGACTTCAGGGTGTCCTGGTTCAGAACCCTCCATCCTTCATTCTGTGTGGTGAAGGCTCAGTCCTGCAGAAAGAGATGCCAAAGTGCCTCTTAGTGCAGAGAGATTTGGGGTCCTTGTCAAACTCTGAAGAAATGTTTGTGCTAGGGGGTGAAACAGGAAGGTTTTTGTTATGTTGTTTTGCCATGTGTTAGTTGTAACCCTACTGGATTTCTGCTGAAATGTGTGGTTGGATCTCAGTTTGCCTCATGTGCCTCTGCATGTTCCAGCTTCCCTTGATGAAAGTAGGCTCCAACAGTGCTCACTGCCTGAGTCTTGCATTCAGTCAGCTGCAGGTGTATTTTAAAAGCCTGAGGCCAGGTTCTGCTTCCATGTGAAGCTCTGTAGCTCAGAATAGCTCAGCTGATTATCAGAGTGGCTGAGACCAAAGCTGTTGTCCATAGTGCAGTGAGCAAAGGGGTTAGAGGAGCAACCAGCCTCTCTGAGAGGGCCAGATGTCATTGTGACCTTGCTTGATCACTATTGTATGTAAGTGGCTTTTGTCAGGCAAATTAATTCAAACACTGACATATAACCAACAGCTGAGAAATCACAGCCAGTGTTTGCTTAACCTGTTGCTTTGGGGGTCTGCCTCAAACAGAGTTGTCTCACTGCTCTGAAATGAATACTGTTAAGGTCAAATTGTTTAGCTCCTGGTTCCTGCTTGGTAATTTTGATCTGTTTGCAGTTGTCATGAGGCTTGCTTTAGTGCTTCTTTGAATTTCTTGATAACCAAAGTGAGATGTATGCATCGCAGACAGAAGAGGCAGGGGAAACTGTAAAGATCATAGAAACTGATGTGAGAGCATATTAAGGGAGGAAGCGGATGATTTTCTGTTGCATATGCAACTTCCTGAGGTTACCTTGCCTAGTGTGCAGTGCAAGGGAGGGGAAAAATGTGCTGAACTTGGTCATAAAGGCTGCTTCGTTCGTAAGCCTGCATTATGGCTGACTGATGCTCACATTCTTGCAGTGTGCAGAGCCTTTGTAGCCACTGAGAAGTAGGGCTTACCCTACTGAACTACCGTGTGCAAAGCACTTCAGAGACACAAAATTCTCTATAATTGTTTGTAGTAATAGGTTGCGTACTGAAACATTTGTTTGCTGCTCCTATTTCCAATTTTTCCTTTGATTCTTGGCCTGTAGTTTAATAAACTCAACAAATTTACCTTCCTAGCTTCTAATTGAAATTGGTGAGGCAAAATTGCTTGCAAGAAGTAGTGTTGCCTTGCACAAATCTAGTCTTCCTACTGCATTCATTACTCTCCATTCCCATGTCTTGACCCCTTCAACTAAACATGTTCCTGCATTTCTCCACAGAGCCTTGATGCCTTCTACCCTGCTTTTGTCCTTAGCAGGTACTGAACAGACAAAGCTAGAATCTTGCCTTAATCTGATCAGGGAGATGGTGAAATGTTTAATAGCCATTTACAGGCTCTCTGAAAGGCATTAGCATCCAGACAGAGGAAAAGGATTGCTCAAGGAGCAGCTGAGATCAAGGCTATAACTTGGAGGAGTTAGTTAAAAATCAATTGAGCAATGGAAAATGAAGGATGTATATCTAGAAAAAAGTTTCCTGGCAGTTAACTCCTTGAGGTTGTTACCATTTCCCAAGGGGTAAGATGGACTTGGTTAAACTAGATGCGTACCTAGGACCAGGCTGTAAAGCTAGGATCCAAGAATGAAGTTTTCCAGAGTCTAAGTGCTTGAGTCTAGGAGATTGGCTTAGATCTTTCTCTTTAAGACTGGATATGGTCGTCCCTGCCCACCCCTCTCCCAAGTAGCACATTCCCAGTGCTGTGTTACTGCTGCAGTGGGCTGAATGACAGAGGGAGGAGGCTGTCCTGTTGAATTTCTACCTTCTCTTTCTCAAACCTGATGCAACCCTAAAATGAGAGATCTCAAAGGGACAGGGTGGTAATGAGTGCTTAAACAGCTTCTCCATGGACTTGAGATTATTGTTGATATGCCTCCTTTCGTAAGTAAGAAAGGCACATCAGCTTTTCCAAGATGAAAATACGATGTAAACTTTCCAGCCAAACTAACTCAATGATAAACCAGTACCTGCTCCTTGCTGTATTTTTGTATTTGCAAGTGGTAACATAACAGCATGACAGTTACGCAAAAGTTCAAAAAAAAATGCAGCCTTTTTTGTAGCAAAAACAGGAATCCATAGGCAGAAATCACCTGATTTCTCTGGGAGGCTGCTGCATCAGGTCATATTTTGTGGTTTCTTGGAGAAGTAGTGGGATGGGAGGGAATTTGAGCCCAAGACAAGACTGCAGTCTCCTTCAAATGGTCATGTACAGCTCATCTGTCAGCAAAATCATCAGCTTGCTACTGAGACGATCTATCAGTGTGCATTTCCCCTGTAGCCAGTGTTGTTACCTTTGATGCCCAGCTCAGAGGCTCTTTTTTTCTATATGATATGATTTCACAGTGGTCTCCCTTGGAATTGCAACCAGCCAAGAGGAAAACAAGACTCTGACCATCTTTTCTAGTGATGGGAGATGCTGATTAGTCCCTTTAGGATGTGACCTTAGAAAGGGAGAGATTGAAGCCAGCTAAGATAACAACAAAGAATTTGATTCCTCGGTTCTCAAACCAAACTTGAAGCTGGCACTGTCTTCCCCAGTGTCTGACATTTGCAAATGTGTATTTTGAGAACTGGCCTCAAGCTGTGTCTGTGGGCTGGCAGGGCCCACTGGAGGCTGCTGTGGTGGGGACTAGATGTCCCTCAGTCTCTAAACCTCTGCTCAGCTGCCACCAGTGACACCTCATCTGTGTGTGATGGCATGTCTTGATTGTTTTCAGCATTTGCTTGTAAACCAGTAGGCCCACCACTGTTTGTGGATGTCACTGTTTATTGCTGTTTTGCTTCTCCCTTGTCTCTTTAGGCCAGGCCAGCCTGATTCTCTCAGTATCAGTGTGGGTTTCGGAGTGAGAACAGAGTGTAAAGGAAAAGACTGAAGTCACGAAGCAAGCCCAGAAACGTTGGGTACCCAGGGACTAGCCAGGTGCTCCCAGTGGACCTGAGCAGTTGGCTTCTCTTCCTGCTCTGTCATTTGAGACTGGAGTCAGTGTGTTGTTTCTGCAAACACATGATCAGTAATCACCTCCTGGATTTCTTGATGGGGTGCTTATTCCAGGCATCATTGTCGTTCAAGGTGGCTAGCTCCCTGTTGCTTAGTTGGTGGAGGCTAGCTAATGGCACAGATACTCCGCTGGAAGGCTTCCTGTTACCTGCCAGGGGAATGAAAAAGCAGGAGGATTTACAGCAAATGCAGCCAGTAGAAGGGATGGTGTTATGAGCTATCACAATTATGTGTTGTTCTTTAAATGTATTTTACAGCATCTGTTCCTGTCATTCCCAAATCATGTGTCAGGCTTGGATGTGCCTTAAGGTGTGATCATTTGAACATAATAAATCTGGGCTTCCTTCTGTTTTCTCTTGATACCCTCAGGCTGATAACTTTAAGAGATTGAATGTAAGTGTGAGCTGTGTGGCACTTCTGATGTGATACAGGGTACGAGCCAGCTGGGGTTAATAGGGTAAGCCGCCACCCTGAAATACCCACAAGCCCTGTCGTCTTCTCACCTACTGCTTCTACCCCCAGTAAACCAACTTCCTGGAAAGTGCATCGAGAGTTGGGGGTGAGGAAGAAATGAGGGTATGAACCTCTTCTGCTAGACTTGGAAGTGGACGTATGTGTAGGGCAGAAGAGGTTATCTACTAGGTTGAATTTTCTCTGTTGGCTTATTGCCCCTTAACATGAGGGTTTTACCTTTCAAGATCATCACTGTTCAGGCGATGATAGCTGCTTGGATGCCTTATTGAGAGTGTAAAATGGAGTAATAATGGTCAATAAAAGAAAAAAGTCAAAAGAACTAAATGGTGAAGATCCACACTGGCTTTTAGTAGAAACTGCACACCACATTCAGCAGTTCTGATGTTGTCCAGGGGATAGGTGGACATGATTGACCTCTTGTGCATATCACAGAGCTATTGTTTTGGTGGTAAAGATACTGTTTGAGGTGCTTTTTCTCTTCGCATGCATCCCCGCCCCCTCGATGCTACAAAGATAGCTGTTGACCTAGAGCATCCCTTCCTTCTCTGTTCAGTTTTTATGCCATAGCAGGTATTTATCTTTAGGCAGGAAGTGACGGGGTTAGTCCCTGCTGAGCTGTCAGATTAACACAAGCTATTCAGGAGAAATCTGATTTACGCAGGAGTACTTGTAAAAGGGAATGGGGGCAGAGAAAGGATGGTTCAGGCTGGGATAAGATGCAGCTACAGGGCTAAAGAAAAAGGGGCAAAAATTGAGAGAGGCAAGCATAGGGTGGTAAGAAATACTTCTTGCCCCTTTAAACTTAAGAAGTTAAACTCTATTTCTGTCTTGGTCTGATAAAAGCTAGATCAAGAGGAAATCAACGCTAAGTAAGAGGTTTAGAAAGACAGGCCTTGCTTGCTTTAGTATTGACAGGCAAACTGTCTGTAACTTTTGGAGCAGTAAAATTGCAGTCTGAGCAAGATTTATTTTTTCTCCTCCCTCCTTTTTGGGGGGGAACACCACCAAACCAACCCACAAACAACAAAAAACTGGTAAAGTCTTATGCAGAGCCCCAAGAGTGGTAAACTCAGGAACCCGGAGAACGTGTTTTAAAGGGCAAAGTAGAGCGGCTGCAGCATTGTCTGCCATGCCACGTGCATGCTCATGCTGGCAGATGGTACCTTTGGCTCTAGCTTGGAGGGAAGAGTTGGAATGGTTTCTGGATACAGAGTTTGGTGAAGGGGAATAAAAAATAGAAGCAGAAACAAAGTGATGGCAGTAGTTTTTTGACACGAGGCGTGCCTGAGGATGCTCTTTCAAACGCAGCCCTTCCACAAAAAAAGACTTGTGGAGAAAAGCAGAAAGAACATCCTGTAGATAGGGCTAGAATAGCCAGGGGCTTGATGTTCCTGCTCAGATCTCTTCTTCCAAGCAGCCAGAGCACTAGTGTGCTCAGGCAGCCTTCCTGGCTACTGATTAATTCCTGTACTGTGCTGTACCTGGAGGCTTCAGGACAGGTCTTCCTTGTACCTTGGTAAACAACAGGACCTACAATACCAGGGATAGGCGGAGCAGTTGTATTTAAAAAAAAAGAAAAAAGTTAGCTATGTAGTACATGTCCTCCCCAGCTGATAAATTCATGCCCTCAAAATAATGCCTGATTTAGGGTGTGGGGTCCTACAGAGCTGTCTTCTCCTGGATACAGATTGCCTGCTATGGCTGTCCTGTTCAGACTGGTTCACATTGCTCAGCAGCTTGGGAAGTGTGAGGAAGTCATGGTGATGCTGATGTGTCTGATGCTGTGGATCCCCCTCACCTGATTCATCTTGATGGGCCATAGATATGGCAGCAGATCCTGGGAAAGTGGATGGGACAACTGTGGTGGAAGGAGGGTGTGGTGGAAATGTCTGTGGAACCACAGCTTGGGTCTGACCTCTCGTTTTGAAGTTTCTGATAATATGAACCCAAAACTGAACTAAACCAAAACACTGTTACATGCTTTGAATAACAGTTTGACTAAAACCTGATGTTCTTTGGGAAGGACTGCTGGTTCCTGAGAGGGGGCCCATGTTCTATTTTCCAGTAAACTGGCTGGATGTCACGGAACCCATAAGCCAGATGCCTCTTAACCTGCTTCTTACCCATAAAATAATTGTTTTACCAGAACTAAACAGGACAGTTTTACCTGGAACTGAAGCTGAATCAGAACTATGCTGAAAGGACAACCATTCAGCTTCTTGTTATGGATTTATTCTATGACTAAATATCAAAGCACCTCCACAGGCCTCATGTTACAAGCAGGGCTGATGCAGGGAGGTGTTGGGTCTTGCAATGGCTGCTAGGTTCAACTGCTCAGGCTTTCAAGGTGGGAATTATTTGACTGTCACCATCCCTTCAGGAGATTCAACTGACCTGTCCTCTTTCTGGGAACAAGATAGTGCTTCTGACAGACCAGAGCTTTGGAGATGGCTGTGTGAAATGAGAATCTCTTCTCTTCTGTTAATTCCACTGCAGATGGTTGAAACCTCTACTTCAAGGAAGGTGGAGGTGCAGCAACATTGAACTTGGGGGAAGGCTTGCAGATGGCAGAAGGAAGACTTTGATGGTGGATGATCTGGGGACATTTAGTGTAGGCTGTAGGGCTAGAGTGCTCTCTGCTGTTGCATTGCAGCTCAGAATAGCTATAAAGAAAGAGCTGGTAAAGTTTCAGTCCTGCTAACCTCACATGTTACCCTGGACAGTATATCTAACACAAAGGAGGTAGCGGAGCTTAAAAGGAGAATTATCTGGTGTAAAACCAAACAAAACCATTATGATGTCAGACAGCTGCATTCCTTTCACACTAGGCCATGAGTAAGAAAAAAATAAAATGACCATGTTGTTTGGAGCAGTAAAGCTGTTCACCCCTCTCACCTTTCACCACAGCTGCATTTCTTTAGAGATGGCATGGGGCTACTTTTAAAGTGACAGTGATACTCTTCTGAACCCTCCTTTCCCTGTCTTCTCTTTCTTCATGTTTAAGGGGCCTTCTCACCACTTCTAGCGTCGCTGCTAAAGCAGAGTTAGTTACCTTGGAGCTTCCTTATCTCTGAAACAAGTGTGCTTGTTCTCAGGGAGTTGGAATTAATTATTTTGGCTACCTCAAAATGCCTGTTCACTTGGCTGTTCACTCATTATAGGATGTGGAAAGAAAGATGGTTCTTTCCTGAGGAGAAGTCGGGGAAAACATTTTGAGGACCTTGAAAGCTGCTGGATGTGATATTGGAGAGCCCAGTACTCGTGTTTCCTTCCTGGTTGTAACAGTGGAATTTCCAGTAGTCTCTACAGGAACTGTTTATGTAAAGGCTGTATTGAGAGTTTTGAAATAAGTGTGCATTTTGGCTATGACCTCTTTTTTTTTTTTTTTTTGGGGGGGGGGAGGGGGACAAGATCTTAAGGGAGGTGGGAGGAATTGTAATGATGAGATCAGCAGATGCAGAGTTGGAGATTCGGAGCTCTCTCCCTGTTTCTAATCCCAGACGCCTGGCCAGATTGTAATTTGCGTAATCCCATTTTTACTTCCCCTCTGTGTTTGCAGCTGTTGGAGTACTCTTTTGCTTTCTGGTAATGGTAATGATCTGCTCTTTATTGCTTTAAAGGTAGAAGAGGAATTGCTGCATGGGGGATGCTTGCAAAAGCACTTTACAAAGAATGTCATGGCATAGATGCATACAAACTATTATTGTAAGCATAAAGCTTTTCAACTGATCTGTGCAGTATAAATCTGACAGTTTTGTACAACATTTGGCCGAGTCATCCCCTGAACTAGTTTGGAGACCAGATTACTTGTTGCCAATGTCTAATATCTAATTTGCTTCATGTATGTATTTTTATCGTGCCTGGATTTCCAGCTTTATCTGGACCTGTTCAGAACTTGATTTTTTTCCAGTCTAATTTAGTACAATACAGTTAAAAATAAGTTCATTGTTCTTGGGGTTTTATACACTGCTAATGTTCCCATGTATCACCTTTGGTACTATACTGAATCTGAATTACTGAACTCTACAAGATGGACTTTAGACTGGAAGCAGCTGGAGGGAATTCTCTTAGTTCTGTCAGTTTGGGGTTTCTTTTAAAGGGAAAGAAGAATTAATTTTATCCGTTCTGCCACTTAAGCTTCAAACAGTGGCAATTTGGAACATATGGTAAGTGTAAGGCTCTAGCCCCTTTTGCTGAAGTGTTGTAGAGAAAATTGTATTAAGGTAAATATAAGGCTGAACCATGCAAAGAATCGAAAAGTCAGAGGTTTTTTGTTTTTTTTTTTTTTAAATTATCGTCTAGGAGAATACTGGATCTTCAAAACCATGGGTATAAATGAAAAGAGAATTTCCAAGTCTATGTGATCTCAAAGCAGAGGAAGCCTAATCATTATGCCATTCAAGGCTGCTCCTGTCATTCCTGGTCAGTAAAATCCGCAGTGATAGATTTGCTCGATTAAGAGTAAGTCCATCTCAATAACTGTAAGTATAGTTTATAATGAAAGTTTGAGTTTAAAGCATCAGAAAAGGGAGGAAAATAAATGCCACTTTACACATCAGTCTGTCTTTTTTATTCTGCAGGCTGTTCTTTTTCATAAAGGAACAACTTATTTTTTAAAAGTTACAGTTTCTAGGTACTATGAGATCTTAAATTAAGACTTCCTTATAAATTGCTAAGTTTTGTGGCACTGAGTTACATAGTGACTGTTGGAAAATTGAAAATGCATCGACCTTTTATTTTCCTGTAGATAGGAGAGCAGTAGTTAAAATTTTTAAATATTGTTTTAAGTCCTTCTTAAATACTGCTGGCTGTGACTATCAGAACACTAAGTAATGAGAAACCATGGAGGTACTGTAAGAAAAAAAAATCTAAATTAGCTTTTGGGATCCAGAAGTGCTTTCAATATTTCAAAACGTGTTTTCTAACATCAATTTTTTGGGGAGATGTATTTTCCACGAAGCAGGAAAAGCAATAATAAAGGATTTTAACCCCAAAGTACAGTGAAAAGAAATCTTTTTCCCACAAAGAGTTAAATGTTGCATCCTGTGGCTTAGTCTTTGAACCATTTGGGATTTAGGGGTACCATAGGATTATGCTGTTCTCTATGGACAGTGAAACTAGACACTGACTTTTTTTAAAGCGGAAGCTGGAACTTTTTGGTAATCACGAGACTGAGAGCTGATCACAAGCTCCAAGATGAAATCATGAGATTTGCAATGCTGTGAAAGCAGACTTTTTCCCTTCTTTGACAGTAGGATTCAAGTGTTTGATCTGCACCCATATGAGATCAAGGACTTTCCAGAATGTAGCATAGCTTTATATGATTCATAGTCTGTGGTAAAGATCCCAGTTTGTTGTAATCTCTGAAAGGGGAGAAATGATAAATAACTGAATGAGTCTTCCTCATGGTGACAGTCCTCTAAAATCAAAAGGCAACATGTGAAACACTTGGGTTGTGCCAACCTTATGCTCCATATATCAGTCTTCTCTCGTGGTTGTGTGTGATGCTTAATCTTGACATAATGCCAAGGACGATGCGAAAAATCTTATGTTAATATGCKGATGTATAATAAATGTAAGACTTATAAATCATGAAGCTCAGGGACTGGCTTAAGAATAATATGGCAACCCAAGAAGAGGTTTAAATATTACTGGTAATGGTTTACCTGTGAGAAATGGATGGGAACACCAGATAGCGTTCTTCTGATGGGAGCAGTTTCGGAGGGGAAGGAGATACTACTCCTGGTATACAGAGGTGTGTGTCCCTGCAGTCTCTTAATGCCATTCTACTTCCCCAGTAATTATGCTGCCTGACAAATCAGCAGTTATGGGAAGAAATCGGACATAAAGAAGCTCTGAGCAGGGACAATTGTGTCACTCATCAAGCAGGTCATATTTGAGCCTCTCTTGTGTTTTCTGTATTGAAAATCTTAAATATATGTCACTTGGTGGGAAGCTAATTTTGTTTCCTTAAGCAGTATTTCTCAACAGAAAATGCCACTATACAAAAGGAACTTGCCTTCTTTGTTTTACATGGAAGTAAGTGGGAAGCGGTGTGTTGTAGAATTTCATTGTTTTCTTTCTAACTATAATTTCTCATTTTGTTCTAAACATCTCATCCCCTGAGAAAAGTATTTCCAGAGAAATAAGATCTCTCTCCATCCAGAGTTAAGATGATATTGCTGCAATGAGTTTTGAAATTTTTCCATTGCGGGGGGAGAGGAAATTCTGTCTTCTGTCAAAAAATGAAAAATGATTGCTTGGATCCAGGAGCTTGCTTTTTTTTTTTTTTTTTTTAAGTGATTTTTAATGAGCAACTCTTTCACACAAAAGTTGATTTAGAGACCCTGTTTCTCATTGAAAACAGTTGGGAGAAGAAAGAGGCAGCTTGCATTAATTATGTGATGAGCAAGGTTGTCATGAAATATCAAATTCCTTTGTTAAAAATGATCCAGAAATGAACCAGAAAAGTAGAAATGGAACCAATTGATTGAAATGGTTTAGGAACGAAACTTTTGACATATAGAAGATTTTTCACAATTCTTAGAGATGCAAAAATGTGCACATTCTTCCTAGTACACAGTTTTGGACAGATGCCCTGTGGTATTAAGAGCAAACAGATACAGAAATCCATTCCTAGGGGACATCAGAGTCTGTTCAGCAGACACTAGTGCCAGTGTTAATATATGACTTGCTAAATACTCTGTAAGCCATAATGCTAGTAATTGTTTTGTTTTGTAGCTTCCTCATTCCTGGAGTATCAAGTTATTAGTAACTTTTCTAAATCCAATTTTTATGTTTAAAACCACTGATATATTCACTGTAACAGCTTATCCTATCAATCATTGTGAATATTTCACTTATAGAAACTGTGCACTCGGAGAGGGAAATATGGCCTACTAAGGTGTAAAATAAATGCTGAGAAACAATGAGGTGGCTGACTGTGGCTATCAAAAGTGGGGGAATTCTGAGGGCTTTTCCTTTCAAATATTTTTTTTCTATGTCTGCCTAAAGTCAAGTCACTTGTGGATCAATTTCCAGAGGAGTTCTGCTTATATTGTGATCCCCTAGATATAATACAATGAATAGTTTCTGGATAAAATCTAACACTTCATACTTTCATCTCAATTTGCATATTGGTATATGATTCTTATATTGGCAGTGATTTGTAAGTCTGAAAGACATCCCAAAGTAAATGAGTGATTAGTTAAAAAAACAACAGACAACACCCACCTCCCCACACCTCCCCCAAATTATTAAGAGTGATTTTTCTTGGAAAACTGGATGGAGTCTGACTTTGAGTCTCTTGGACTAGTTTCAGTGGCTTTAAATGAAAATTTCAAGGTGTATTGAGAGGGGAATATACAAAAATATAGGGAATGGAGGAGAAGATACAGTCCAGCATGAATACCTACAAATACCAGTTCAAGTCCAAGAGTTCTGCTTGAGAAAACACTTATAATTCAGTATGCTAGCCTACAAATGTTTGACGTTTTGGCTTGTGCCTTGGCTTTTCTGTAGTCAGAAGGGAGATGTAGAGAACTAGCTACAAAGCAAGAACAATTAGAAAATTATTTCCATAATAAATAGGAGAAATCAGCCCAGCTGACAACATGCTAAAAAGCTTTTGGACAACTTGAAAAATGAAAGCCAATAGCAATTGTGGGGTAAACTGCCGTAGTCACTGTTGACAAAGAAACAAGGAGCGTTAATGATAATGAAACACATTGTTCTTGATGCAAACGGGCACAGTTTGTTTGACTCCATTGATTTTTGCCTATTCAGCCTAGTCACTAATCTGACGCAGCGACTCATTTAGTTATTGCTTGGTTTTATGATTTCCAGTTGTTCTCTGCTATTGAAAGTTCTTTGGGTTCTGTTCATGTGGGTGCACACGTATATAAATTTGACCTTCAAAGGAGAATCACTTGCTAATAGTTCTGCGCCTGGATTCAGTCTGGAAGATGCTCACATGCAAGAAATCTCTGGTTCAATCTTCACTGAAGCTGGTTAGTAGCAAGAGTCAAAATGATGACCATGTGCTGTTGTACTTTTGAGATTATTATAACAGCAAGCTTAATGCTCTGTTTCACTCTCTAGTTAAGTCATTTGCTCCTTGAGGACTGAAGGAGTCATTGCCCTGTGTAGATATCCAAACTGAAGACTTTTGTCACATTACAGTAAAAAAAAAAAAAGTTGGATCCTTTCCAGGTTTTTTTTGGAAAAAAAAAAAAAAAGCTTATGAATCGAATCTGTTTGTGTTCAGTCTCTCTGTTTCAATGGGCAGCAGTTTGAACCAGTTCTTTGTTTATTGGAAAATATTTGTGTGTGCTTTCAGAGGCCACTGARTCGGAGAGCCATACGGAGCAATTGAAATTACAAGCAAATATTTTCCTCTTTCATGCAGTTAAGTGCCTAATAAATCCCCATAAACATGAGCTTTGCTAAATGAGACAGCATAAATAGGCTTTATTAAGCCCAGACTTAATTTACTCTACAGCCACTTTGAGAACATCTGGTAGCGAGGACCAGCCTTAAAGTGAATGTAAAAGTTGCTAGTGCTGACTTTGAGGCCACAGCTGTGTAAGTGCGCCTCAGTATGAACATGAACTGGGCTAATGGTCTCATGCATGACAATAGGGCTGACTGCTGGCTTCAGCCATAAGTGGTTCAGAAGCTGCACTGAGTAGCAGATCACTTCTTTGCCTAAGCCAAAGGAAAAATTACAGCATGCTGCTGCAAATAGTCCATCTCCTTCTGCCTCCGCAGCTGTTGGGGTTGAAGAACGGTAGATGGGTTGGTGCCTCTGCCACCCATTTCCTCCACACCTTGAAGGTGGCAGTCTGTACCTGTGCTCCATGGTACTTTGGCATAGATAGAGTTCCCTTCCTGGGCAGACCTGGATGCCTCCTCTTTCCCACTCCAGCAGCTTAGCAGGTCCAGACTGGGAGCTGATGATGGGAAGGGAGATATGTGGAGATGCATGGGAGAAGGTGGAGAGGAGCAGGGGAGCAGTCCACAGCTATTGCATGGACAGAGTATGCATAGAGGAGAGCTGTATGAGTTTCCTGGGAGTGTAGGTCCTGAGAGCGTACGCATAAGGAGGGCGAGTCCTTCAGGTAATGGGAAAAACTGAAGGAATAGAGTAGAAAAGACAAACTGACCATAAATCCGATTCTTCTGAAGGTTCCCCAGAATGCTTCTTCATCTGACATTCCTGTAGGTACTTATCACCCCTTCCAGAATTTGCTGCACCACAACAGAAAATGAAATAAATGACCTCTCTCATTCTTGGAGAGGCAAATTAAATTATTCTGCTGCTACTGAGATAACTGGATGCTGGCTGTGGGAGCTGGATTCTGATTTTAGTTGCTGTTGTCTGAATCCAAAATAACTGTCTGCTATAGCTCTGCCTTAGTGCTTGAAAATGTAGTCAAAGTCTGATCGTGACACGGTGTACAGGGATGAAGACATCCTTCCCCTTTCACCATTGCTTTTTGCACTCCATTTGGTGCACTTGTAGCTGCGTGAGTATGGCTCCTTCCTGTTGCTTTATTCGGATTCAGAGCTGTGCCCAGGTTTTTTACAGTCCACATTCATGAATATGGACCAAGACTGACTAGCAAAGAACTTTTTTATGTGGGAGCAGAACTTGGCAAGTTTTTAACTTTTTCTCTTGAAAGAAGACCAAAGAGGCAGACAGATAACTACTTTATTTCATTCAGTGATTTGACACTCAGTGGGCTGGGACCTAGAAAGTATTTAACTGATAACCGTAAAAGATGGCAGGAAGAAAGGTTTTCACACTGGACTGATGCAGTGTGCCTAAAATCTTCTGGTCTCTTTTCTGTCTGCTTTTTATTTGTTTATCTTGATTAAATTGTCTTCATCCAGGCACTAAAGAAAATGTCCAAGTTGATAAAAATAATTATCATTGCTGAGATCTTTGCTGAAGCTTTCTATGTGGGAGAAAAGTTTCCTTTTTCTTGCTTCTCGGAAAGGTGTTTCCTACAGCTTGGGGCCAAGGCACACTGGATTAGAAAATGCATGCAGTTCTACACCCATTTCCAAGCAAAATATTATTAAATCTGTGGAGTTTCTTTACGTCAGTTGGCATTTTTGTCACAATTACAGAATGTACTTTTAGACTGGCTGAAATGTGCACTTAAGAAAAAAATAAAACAAAACAAAAAACGTGCTCTTTAATATGCAGACATGTAGGGAAAGAGTGTGGTAATGAATTTGGCTTAGTTTGTTGAGTCTGGGCCAAATTCTGATCTCAGTTACACTGGCCTCAGCTGAGTTGCTCCACATTTTCACCAGTCTGACTGAAGCCAAACTGTGTTCTTTTGTCCTTCAGCATTTGACTGTTGGTATTAATAGTTTGGGGGTGGGAAGGGAGGATAAGTTTTAAGTGCAAGGATTTGCTAGTGCTGTCCTAAATACATAGTTTGAGAATACTTTAAAATATACAATACATATTTTCAGTCGCTGGTTACCTCATGTCACAGGTGAGGTGTTCCAAGGCTTTCTACATATTCTACGTTTGTATAGATACCGCCTTTTGCACGGAAGTGGAAAAAGCTGGCTCCAACATCAGTGTATCCGTATCAGCCAAGTCCCCTGTAAGCTGTGAAAGCTCTTCCTGAACAGTGTCAGTAGCTGCCTTATTATAGACCACAGATTAACACATCACTGGGCAATGTATGCTTCTGTATATTTAATAGCTTTAATCTTCCTAGCCATTTAGGCTTTGCTTTTGAACAGTTTTGTCTTCAAAGTACAATATTTATACATAAACTTATCAAATGCAATGAATGAGTCTGTAGCACTTATGACGTTATAAGGTAGAGAATCTATAATGTTATATGTGTACGTTTGTATACATGCACACCTATACTGTTCATGAAAGCAGTGGCTAAGCCGTTAGTCCAGAGGGGATATTATCTCTCTGTTATTTTGCATGGGTACTTACACAGTGGTAGCAGGAGAAAATCACTTAAGTCCTTAAGCCTATGTCTATGCTAAAGCATGTTAGAAATGTTCTCAGAGATGGGAACTCAATCATCTGTACCTTTATATTACTGGCATTGTCCCTGGCATGCAGTTGGTCATCTAGCACTCTCCCAAACAATTCCTCAGTGTGGCTCAAGAGTTAGTACTGTTTGGCACCAGTCTGCATAAGTGTGACCAGCCTGTTCCAAAAAGTAAGAGAATTAATAGCATGACTGTAGAAGGCTCCCATGCCAGTGGTCCTCGTTGTTAAAGAACTACCCTCTGTGATAAGCAAATCAGGCCTTATATTTTTTTTATATAGTTTAGCTTTATTTATACTAGTAAATTAATCAAGAACAATTCTTGTCAGGTCAGTGATAATATGTGTTAAACCAGTGCAGGGTTAAAAAAAAAAAGCAAACAAAAAAAAAAAGTCATTGTACCTCCTGTGAGATGTATTGAGTGTCCTTGAATTCCTTACTCAAGATTAAAGTTACTCAGCAAAAAGAGATTGGGTTCTTCAAGGGTAAATCTAGGATGTTAGAGAGATTACCCTGGTGAAACATCCCTTTCACAGAAAGGATAGTAATGATGTTGTACTGCTGTATCAGCCAAAGAGGTTGACCAAAATCAGCAGTTATCAACCACAGCAAATGCAGAGGTATCTACCTCTTTCCTAAAGAGCTAACAGCCCAAGACTACTAGAGAACCTCACTGGGAGGGAGAAAACATTGCAAATACTATAGGCATGATCTAAACCCATTTCCTTTCTCTGTGCCCCATAATCTTAGAGAGGATATGATCACTGAAGGACAGAGTTGAAGAGTCTACAGGTATGGACTAGACCTGGGATGCTAATGAAGGGATTCAGTCAAGGTGGAGAGGAGGACATGCAAGCAGAGTAGGTTGAAAAAATGTTGTTAATCCAGCAGTAGAATAACAGATTTAGCTGATGTAGAATAGCAGGAAAGAAGTTTAGATAGTTGAGCTTGTCTAGTCTAGCACTCCTTTGGAATGGACAAAGGGCAAGACTGAACTTCAGAACTATGGAAGAAAAGGACATAAGGATGCAGCAATGTACATATAAGAAGGAAGACTGAGGTCCAAATGACAAGGAGGGTGGCAACGTGCTGAGCTTTGACAGAATGGGGCAGCAGATTGGGCTCAAGGAAAAGGTTAGGAGTTCAGGTTGGGATGTCTACTCATCGGACTCTGCCTTGTGCAGACAAAGCTGGCAGGAAAACTGGGAGGGGAAGGGAAACAAATGTAGAGCACAGTGAAGGGGAGTGGCTGGTTTAATAAAGTTTTTGGTTGGAAAGCAAGTGGGTGGCAATGTTTTTAGGAGTTCTCTGCACTCCAGGCCTATGTGAAGATTGCCAGAAGATGAAGCTATAAATAAATGTCACAGATCGTCATATGTACTCCTTTCAGCATGTTCTCTAGTTTATGGGAAATGCTAAGATTTGCTGACTGGCCCTTTTAACAAACATCCTTGTGTAGAGTGAACATATCATGACATTAGGGAGGTCATCTTCAGTGGTTCCATTTGGTGTTACAAATATGTTACTGTCACATTGTAACTGCATTGTAACTGCACAACAAATGGAGCACATGCTTCACTGGAAATACTTAAAACAAGAGGACTGCATACTTGAGCTGAGTAATGTATCCTGAAATGAATCTTGGTCTAGATCACAGTAACTCAAAGCACCTCAGCAGGTTTGTCTAAATCCAAAGCAACCATGGTAACCTGGACCATAGTTTGGCCTTGAGTGTGTGAAGAACATGAACATAATGTCTGAGAAATTGTTCAAGAGATTTGTTCTTCTTAATACATGCAAAAAAAGTGTGCAACATTGGATGTTACCAAAACTTTTCTCTCCTTCCCTTCCATACCACAAGTATAAGATTATGCACAGTTTTCTAGTATTTATGTCCTTTTAAAAAGTTTGAAAACATGGAAATTGAAGGGATAATATCAACAGGCAGTTGTGTCCAAAAAAGGAAGCTGCAAACGAGAGGCATAATGTTACTGGTTAAATGAACTTATTCACTAAAAAGGTCATTGTTACATAACAAATGCCTAATGATAAATCTGGTATGTGCAGAACTAAATCTTCGCTCAAAGGGAGCAGTGCTAATTGAATTATGTTGGCGTAAAAGTGGTGTAAGAGAAGTGTCCCCAGTCTCTCTCCACTTATATCCCACTGTTGTTTAATAATCTCGTGGGTTGGGTTTTTTGGTTTGTTTGTYTGTTTTTTTCCCCAGAGGCTTCAGTTTCCTTATTGTCATCTATTCACTTCCATATGGTGTTTTTTCTAGTTGGCAAGCACTACAATTGGCTTTGATGGAGGGCTCAGCTGTAAGAAAAGTTAGAAAATGAGATACATCTGCAGGGCTTTTCATCTTCCCAAGCAGTCTGAGGACTGAATGGAGGGGCTTCAGGGCTGAGAGTCAGAGTTCCTGTTGCCTGAGCAAAATCGCTGTCTTGGCACTAAAAGACATGGGCACCAGGCAGAGAGTGCACATCCTGTCCCATCAATAGGTTATATATGCCAAAATGATGCCATCTGAAATAATACCACCACAGTCCTGGTGGCTTGATCAGTTTAAGACATCTGTTGGGCTGCTCAGCTCACGTAACTGAGGTGCAGACTTGGCTCCCTGTTTTGACAGAAGTCAGGAGATGCTGTTGAATGTGAGGGATTCTGATTTCTGATAAGGAGTTGTATGATTATTGGATCCAATTTGGCAAACTTACTTCTCACCCAGCTCTCTTCTTTGTGGTCAGCCACATCTTCAGGGTGTTCCATGCAGTGGGGAGACAGCGTAGGGTCTATAGACACTCAGGTATAGCAGACACTGTACTGCAGGACTACACATTCATCTTTCTCCCTGGTATTTGGCCAGAACTGGCATGTTTAAGTCCCTCTTGCAACATACTGGGTTGGAGAGTCCTGACACAATCTTTCAGAGGGAGGTGAGGCTTGGCTGCAGTGAGGGTGCCCACTACAGATACTGCTGGAGATGACAGCAAAATTGCAAGCATTTGTAGGCATTACTGTAGATACCTAGCATTGTATTTGGAGTATGCTGGAATTGAGCCCACTTTACATTGACTTTAGGGTATCAGGACAAAGACATAGTTTGTGTTTCCTTCATGTTAGTCATGACTCCATGTCCCTCTTGTGGACATCCTCATTCAGATGTGCTCAAGCTTCATCTGTTGTGTCAGAGGACAGCTGCATTGCTTGCTTGTTTGCTGCAGACCTGTTATTTACTTTGACTATTTACATAACCTACAGGACTGGTAACAAACTGTTATTGCAGTTACCCTGGAATAAACCCGGAGTGATTCTGGTGGAGCAGTTGTTACATTTCCTCAGCCATTCAAGTCAGAAAGGGCTCCTTCATCTGCAAGCTAGTATCAAACTGAAGACAGAAGGCAGGGAACTGCTTTCTAGCTGAATTCCTGAGGACACTACAAAACCTCTTAGAGGGAGGTCAGCCAATGAAGAGGGAAATTCACGTGCAAAGACACAATTCCTTATAACAAAGCTAGGGGATGGTGTTTAATGTAAAAAGGTCTCCAAATGAACCTCAGGCTGGAGTAGCATCTCCTTGTCTTAAAGTTACTGCTGAGTGGGCATGGAATAGTTACAGGATGTTAATTATAAAACAGTGGAGGCCTCCAACAAAACTAATGCCTCACAAAGACATGATGCTGAACTTAATTAAAGCCAAACTAACGAACAAAATGTAACTCTGTTCCCTAATTGGTTTAGATTTGTGTTGTGTGTCTGCATGTGATTATTTTTATGTGTGTTTTAGCACCAGTAGCTGGGACTGTACAAGTGTTTCATTGACCTCGGCTTAAAATATTTCTGCAGTGTCCAGGTTGTCTTCTCACCGGTTCGTGATGAAGTGGGCATACAAGCAGAGAGCTCTTCCCCATCACAAAACTGTTATTATCCTACCAATATTTTTGCTTATGAGTTTAATAGAGGCACCCAGGTGAAATGACCTGATTTATTTCATAGAAAATGGTGTTTTCCTCATGATGAGGTAGCACTGCAGGCAGCTCAGACCATTGTGGAATGCTAATTCCTGCAACCTGGAGAGGTGGGGTGCGTTGAATGGGTGAGAACTAAAGCCGTCTCCCACATCAGACCTAATTCCCTGACTGGGGTGGAGAAAGTTCATAGCTTTCATCGCAATTGTTTTTCAGTGCATGCCCACTGCTGAGGACACAGTTTAGTTGTGTAATAACATGAGGAAGAGACTTCTCTTTATCTGAATGAGATGCCAGGTATGTTTAGGACCTTTCCCGCTCTTCTCCTGGCTGAGTAGCTGACACTGTTGGATCATTTTTCTGAGGAGCTGCTGCTCTGCTGAGACAACAGCCAGGCACTTAAACAGGAACCTGCACTGAGACCATGCAGGATCAGAAGTCAGCCAGGCAGCTGCATATTGCAGAATATCACCAGATCAGGACCTTCATTGTCAAAACAAACCATAAAAAATGATAAAGTACTGCACACCCTTTTTGGGAGGGTTACTTGGGAGGTTCTGGCTTGCAGGGTTATGGCAAGTGTCATTGATTCACTGGTGACAATGCTATTGCTGTACCTGTAAGAAAAAGGTGTCATATTTTTTGTGCAGGCATTTAGCGCAGTTTGTACAAATCATCTGGAGCTGTGGAGGACCCAATCTCTATACTTCTGTGCGTGTACCCAAGAAGTGACAGCTATCTGAACATCCCTTGGGGCCTTTTGCCACAGGCTGTGCATCCAAATGCTGCCTACTCATAGTGGCTTATTGCTGCTGGGGAGGAAAATCATTCTAGGGGTAGGTTGAGTGAGATTTTATATTAAGGACTGTGCTCTGGTCTCTGGCCTCTCTTCTCTGGATTTATTCCATTATTGAACTTGCTTGCACTTACAGTAAAGGAACTGAAGTCCAAAGTAGTTCAGGAAATGTGCACTGGAGCTGGAGTTGACCCCAGAGATTATGGATTTGTTGCTTTGCCATACTAACTGAGTGTTACCCACTAGTGATGTCTATGTCAAAACCCCAGATGTTTTTAGTAGTATGTGGATTTTGTGTACATAGAGAAGTCAAGACAAATGTAACTATAGAGGCTTATCTGACCTTTATGGGCAGCTCTTTAATGGCAGAGTTTAAGGACACTGGTAAGGTTTGTCTGGTAGCTGCTTCCTGCGTTACGCAGAGGACATCAGACTCCAGCCAGAGAGCTGGCAAGTTCCCACAGTGCTAGTGTCCTCCATCCTTTAGTACCACTTTCACCAGCTTAGATGGGTTGAGGTAATTTTATTCTTGGGTTGAGTACATTGTTTCTGCCATTTTTCTTGGATATTAAGTACCAGCTTGAGAGTGGGGAGGGTTTTTCCCCTATGTTATGTGTAGCTGGTATCATGTAGCTTAGCAGAATTTGCTGCTGTATCATGATGGACTGCAGCACATGAAGCAATGTTTGGAGTTCTGGTTCTCTTCTCTCTTGCTGCTGATCTGCTCTCTGAATTTTGAACTTCATCTCTGTCTGCTCTTCTTTTTCTGTTTCCTCCTTTACTGGTCTTGCTTATTTAGATGAAAATTCCTTAGGGCAGGGATGGCCTATTGGTCTGGGAGAAATCCTGCCTCTACTGATATGAGTAACAAAACTGTACTTTCTTCGATTCGGGAGCCTAGATTTCACCCTGCATGTTTATATAGTGCTTAGTGAAATGAGACGATCTCTGTTGGAGTCTTAAGGTGCTACTGAATTAATAATAACAAAGGAGACAAAAGAAATGTATAGGAAAGTAATTTCCTTTTGGTTTTATGTTGTGCTGGTTACCTGTCTGTTTCTGTTGTGTTACGGATCTGCCTCACCCTTGTGCTCAGTATTTCCTCTTGAGCCCTTTCCAAAGGCACTGATTTTAGCTTTGGCTGTGCCAACATAAATGTGGAGATGAGTGAAGTCATTCCCAGGTTACACCTATCTAGCTGAGTCTGCATCTGGGAGCTGAGTGTTATCCACACTGTACCAGTTCAGGCTGATGGCAGTAAAACTGTTACCCTGTGACATCCAGTGCCTGGAGGCATCAGAGCTGCTTCTACTATGTAACACAACTGTTCCTGTCAGATACTAGGTACAGTACCAAGGACATGCTATCAAGGTTCTCACTTTGTTGGGAACATGAATAGGGTAGCTTTATCTTTCTGCTGCTCCCCCTTCCGTGYGTTCTCAAAAACTTACTGTTCTCATTATGAGAGAGATTTCTTATATTACGGGTCTAATTCTCAAGAGTACTTCAGTGTATCCTCAGTCTTAGCTGAGCCTTGGGTTTGATGAACGTAGCTCCTGTAAGAACCAGAGTTATATTGATAAAACTCATAGCCTAACTGGTGTTAGAAAGAATGTTGGCAGTCTCGGGCAGTGCTACATACATGGTAGATGATGATGACATTAATGGTGATGCATTTTTGCGATCACTAGTGTTGAATCACAGATGTTTTCCTCTCTCAGGCTCTTTCTGGAAGTAGTGCCTTACGTGAATTTGCAGCAATACATGTACTGGAAAAGGCAAGTTCTCTGGATGCTGGCCTCGGGGTATCTCTAACTGGATAGCCTTATAACTAAACAGTGCTGTCTCTGGGATTCCTTGGAACAGAAAGTGTGGTGTCCAGGGTATTTCTGCTCTGGCTGAACTACGTTCCTCTAAATGCCCTCTTGCTGCAGTAGCTGATGCAAGATGCTTCTGTCAAACGTGTCTGTTCTCCAGAGCATCTCACAGATTCATTTTCTTTGGCTTTAGTTTGAAGTTGTTCTCAAGCTACCATCATGCTGACTTGTACAGACAAACAGTCATGGCACTTGTTTCCAAAAAGAAAATACAAAAAAGGCACTCTAGGAGAGCTTTAAAGGGCAGAACTAGCCTAGCTGGTGGAATCCTGGCTATTCCATTCCTGTTGTTTGTTTATCAGTTCCCAGATTAGTAACAGGAGCTTTGGGGCTGTGACTTCAATCTCTGACGTGGCTTTTTTTTAAAACGTTCTTCTCACTGCTTCACCAGCCATTTCTAGTCATTCCCTTTCATTCATTGGGGCTTTCGCTGGAAATACCTGTTTGCAACATTTGGGTGTCTTTCAAATACTATTTTTAGCATATGCCTTTTTTGCAAGTAAATATTTCAAATTGACATGCACTATGTTTCACCCATAAGCCTATCTAAATTTTTCATGTCTGTTTGTTAGTCAACTGATGACACTTTGAAAATTTAATTGAGTTGCTGGTTGGCTGGGATGCTAATTTGACATCAGACAGGTTTTTGTGGAGCCATTCCAAACTTTCCCAATGTTAAAGTGATCATGTCTGATAGAATACTGACAACAGGTGTCCTGTTTTTGCCAGCAGTGGTCTTAGACTGGCTGCCAACATGTAGTGTTTGCCAGCATACCGCAAGTCTTATGCTGGGCTATTTTAAGACTATATTCTGTAAAGAACTGAGATGGTTTTAAAATACCTATTAGCATCTAATGGAAACTGCACATGACTAGAATATGCGAAACTGTAAAACACGGTTAGTATAGCCTTTGTTATGAGTTGCGTGCTATTCCTTTGTAGGGCAAAATACGAGTATTTCCACCCTTTTGAACATCAGTCAGTCAAGCCAGGTACTCCATCCAGAGCAATACTTTACCAGATGCTTCAGAGCAAGGTGTAAAATC
Organism: Phoebastria nigripes; assembly: GCA_035582835.1. Classification (NCBI taxonomy): domain Eukaryota; kingdom Metazoa; phylum Chordata; class Aves; order Procellariiformes; family Diomedeidae; genus Phoebastria; species Phoebastria nigripes. The sequence goes on along the minus strand of JAYKAV010000556.1, from coordinate 4,326,417 downwards.
CTATTAAATAATTATATGGTATCATTACTCAGAGACTTTTTCCTCTGAATTCCTAGCGGTTAATGTTTGGCTGGCATCCTGGAGCCTGAAGGTAGATATCTCATATCCTACTTAGTGTCACTGTGAATGTTTTCTCATTATCTGTATAACCATTGAATCCTTCTTTCAATCCTCCAATGTGCTTCGTTATATCTCGTAATGCTTGTTTTACTTTTCTCTTGTCCTGTGTGTTGGGGCGAGTATCTTACCAGTTGGAGGGAGGGGATATATTTTGTGTAGGCAAAAATAATCTCCGCCATTTCAGATCTCCTGACGCGTGATCTTGCTTCATGTCTTGTCCTTCTGTAACAATAGAAGGAAGTTAAGAGTGGCCAGATGGGAATTGGCTAATTCACATATTTGGGGGAAAGGCCACCATCATGAACATTCATAATATAGAGCTGACTGTAAAAGCCTTCTTTAGATCTTTAATGGGTTTCAGAGAATCACATTGTCTAAGGGGAAACTATCCATTTGTATGGGTTGCTGCAGGAAAAGCACTGAAAAAGCTGGGAAGCAGATACATCTTCTGGCTATGCAGTCTGTTTTCTAGTAAAGCTATGAAGAGTTCTGTAACCTTTTTAGCAATAACTCACTTCCACAGAAAAGAAACTTGAAAACATTGCGTATTTTTTTCCCTACTAAGATATTTCAGCTTAGAGTATAGGTCACAATCAGGATATAAAAGGGATTATCAACAAGAACAGGTGTATTTCACAAGTTTAATATGTAATTCTTTTAATATGTGTTTCTAGAGTAGGTCTTATCAGCTGTCTTTGAACTGAGATTTTTCCCATGATGCATGGTGCAAATTTTATCAAACTGTCACCTTTCCTGTCCTCCCTAACTGTCTTCTATAATTCACACCACAGCGAGTACAAATGAAGAGGTGTGTCCTTGGTGGTGGAGGAAGGAAAAGAACTGTGAAGACTGGAATCCAGTACAAATTCAGTGAGACAAAATGTAACTTATTAATGAACCTTCCTTGCTAGAATCACAGATCTTTCTGGTGAGGTTGGAACATCTGAAGTATTGTACTTCTACTTCTGAACTTGCAGCAGTGGAGCAAACTGGAGAATCTGTGCGTTTTAGCCCAGAGAACCCGAAAAATGCAGTGTTTCTGTGTTTTAAGGAGTTTTTATAGGTCAGACTTTCATTAATGCCATTAAGTTTTCTAATCTCATTTCAGCCAAGCATTTATGTTGCAAAGTAATGCCAGAGGATTAGCCAAGCTGGGGTTAGCATTGCATTAACTTCTTCAGTGCCAATGGCATCAGCAGGAATAGGAGAAATGCCAGTGTGTGCCTGGTGTGAGCTCATGTAATGCAATAGTATGTGCAGAGCTCTGTGGTGGTTCATAAATGCCAATGTGTTGCTCCACAGAGAACATTAAAGCTAAATCTGGAAAGAAACATCTTTCTGCTTATATTCCTGACTCCTAGCTAGTTGATTTATTTGTTGTAGATTGTTTTTTACTATTCCCAGAATGGCTTCTCAGCATTTGAATAAATCTTGTAATGTGACTTAGCTTCGGAAATGAAAAAGTAAACTGTTTATTTGTCTCTACCCAGCCCCATTGGTTGTCCACGGAGTAGTCTTTTAAAGAAACTGGGTGCATGCTTTAAGTTTTCAAGTAGCTCAAATAGTAATTGCGCCATGGGTTATTGTTAGAATTACAATGACAGAGGCTAATTAAAAAGAATGCTATTGCCTTTTAGGAAGAAAAACAAGTTTAATGGGTAGCATCCCAGACGTGTTCTGCCAGAGTCTTCCTCTCATCTTTTCCTAACTGGTTTTGATTAATGCAATTTTAACCATAATTTCTCTGTGTAACTTGGCTTCTAAGATTCTTTCTGCCAAATTCCATTATTGTTCTCTACTTGATGGAACTGTTTACAAGTGTCATTTTCAGAATACTGTTGTGGGATGGCACTGTACTATTGCTGCTACTTAAGTGTTCTTTCTCACTAGCAAGCAGATAAACCAAAATTCAAGAAGAGTAAGGTAAGGAGAAAAAAGCCTCTTTTCTGTGCATCCTGAAGTGTTTACACTGTACTAGAGGCAACTAGTTACAGAGTAACTGTATGCACTGTCCATTTGTTTTGGTATAACCCATAGATCATCAGTTTAAAGCAAAACCTTGTAACTGAGTGTCGTGGTTTAACCCTGCCAGCACCTAAACACCACGCAGCCGCTCGCTTACCCCCCCGCTCTGGTGGGATGGGGGAGAGAATCGGGAGGGCACGAGTAGGAAAACTCGCGGGTTGAGATAAAAACAGTTTAATAATTGAAATAAAACAAAGTAGAACAGTAATAATAACAGTGGTAACAACAACAACAATAGGATATACAAAGCAGGCGATGCACAATGCAACTGCTCACCACCCGCCGAGCCGACACGTGCCCGAAAAATGCGCGAGCCCGTCCCGGAACACAGAGCGCGCCCCCCACCCCCCCCTTAGTTTTTATACTGAGCATGACGTCACATGGTACGGAATACCCCATTGGCCAGCTGGGTCAACCACCCCCGCTATGCTTCCACCACCAGCTACCCATGCACCTGGCAGGGCATGGRAGGCCGGAAAGTGCCCGGTGCAAGCACCACCCAGCAACACCCAAAACATCAATGGGCCATCAACGCTCCTGTTATACCAAACCCAAAACACAGCACACCCCCCAAGCTACTGGGAAGAAAGTTAACTCTGTCCAAGCCGGAACCAGGACACTGAGTAGCAAGGTGGATACAGGCATGTGTTAGGAGTTTACCCCATACAGGGAGTTTACCTCCATTTTTCAACTCCCTTCCATTTGTTCTGATCCTGCAACCCACACTGATCTGTTCCAGGAGCCAAGTTCCTCTGGTCCATCCTTCTCTCTGTCCCTTATTTCATGGGGGTTATCTTGAGATGTGGGTATCTAGTACCTGGAAAAACAGTCTGTTTTAAAGCAGAATGGATTTTTGTAGTGCAGAGTATAGGCATGAAAATACGATGGTACATGATACTACTTACAGGGAGATAAGGAAATAAAGAATAGTGGTATTTTGGCATACTATGTTTTGATTTCTAGAGTTAGAAGGGTCTTACCTGTGCTCTAGAAACTGCAGTTCTCTCACCGTAACCTACAGACTTTGCTTTGCCTCAGGAACTCAGCTTTGGGAGGATATAATCAGTGGACTGTGGCTAAAACAGTTTTTACTTAGTCTTAATCCACCATAACAACATCTTCAGCTCAGTTTAACTAACTTGCTGTTGGGGAAATGAATGGCCTTGGTTCAGTGACTTCATGTGTTTTAGATGCTGTCTCTATATGTAAGGTGATGAAAACCTAAATGTGTAATCCTCCAGCAGCTTCTGACAGATGTCTGTGTTCGTTGTATGCAATTTGCTGGGGTTTTGGAGGAAAAACCAGTTTTTCTTCTTCTTCTGACTTCCAAAACTCCCATGAAAGTTTAGGTGGGACATAGGCACAGAGCTGGGCTCTGCTAAGCTGGACATCAGGTCTTGCAGTGCTATGGGCTAGTCCACCAAACACATTGGTCAGCATTTGACTCACTTTCCAGGTGTCCAGTGTATAGAGGGTACGACTTCTTGGCACCTTAGCTGGACTGTACTGAAGTGAATAAGGCCTCTTCCTGTGTCTTGACCATGGTGGTGACCTTCACCCATGCAGTTCCTGCCATGTGACATCCTGAAAACTTCAATGGGATTTAACGTATAACAAGTCTCTGGTAGGCCTGCACCCTATGATAGTGGTTACGAGAGAAGCTGCAACAGGTGATGGAAGTGTTGTGCTTGCTAAAAGCACCGAAAGCTTTGCCAGTGAGAAACAGTGCTTTGCAGGAGATGTCTGTAAGACAAAACAGTGCCCGGATGAGCTTGGTTGCTGTGTACTGAGGGAGCTCAAAGAGGTCTTTAGGTAGTATGGTGCTTCCTGGAGCTACCACAAAGGCCAGAGGATCGCAGCTGCTGCATCGGCCTTCAGTGAGACTGTGCTGTGCTTTTTCTCCACAGCTGGTTACATTTTGAGGAGGGTCTGGATAGGGCCAAATGTTGCTATTGTGCYTGCCTTTTTAGCTATGCCATTAAATTAGAAGAGGTTCCTGGGGCTTTTTCTCACTCTTGAGTGTCCAGCAGGAGCTGGGCTTCAAGCCTCCGAATGTTGGTTCTGAAATCTCTTGGATGGAGCGCGCGTGTCTCTGTGTGTCCCAAGGCAACCAACTTCTTGTTTTGAAGCCTGCCTCGGCAGAGGAAAGGTCTGTGTTTCCAGTAATGAAAACCGTCATAGCTCCAAATGAGTCCCTTGCGTAACTGACAGATGGGTGCAGGGCGGAGCTTGATTCAGCCTCTGAAAAGAAATAATAAACCTAAAAAAAAAAAAAAAACCCAAAAACAAACCTCCTCAAAGTCCCAACCATTTCAAACTCAAAATAAAGTACTGATTAACCACAAGCCTGCTCATATATATAAAACTCTGACAGCTGCAGCAGAACTTCTTTGCCTAGTAGAGTCATTCCTTTGCCTCAGCCTAATTCCCTTACCAATGGAGATTAACCTTCTGTGGACAGTGTATGCATTTCAGTATTACCTCTGTTGGCAGCCTATGAGATAACATTAGCCCTTTCCTAATCTGAGTTCACAACTGAACCAATACCATAGATCCAAACTCTTTTGAACTTGAGGAGTGGGGGGAAAGGAATCGCATGCAAATGCAGGTTTTTCTGGCTTGTGGATTCCACTAAAGATTACTGGGAACAAAATCTTGCCTTCATTTATGGAAATAATATTTATATTAAATTTTGGGCCTGTTCTGCTGTTGCATAACTCCCCAGGTTTCAGTGTGGCTCCACCAGCTGGGAATTTGGCATGTTTCACGTTATAGTGTGTTGTTTTTAATTGTCTTCTGTATGGCTCAGAGCTGAGCAGGGCATTAGAAAATTTGGGGCATATGGGCTCTATTCCCAGCAGCATGGTGGGGGTGTCTGCATGTCTGGGCACTACTCAGCACTCGCATCTTCTCTGTCTGTAAAATTTCCCTGTATTACTAAAGTCAGGATCTGGAGAGGAGCAAGATGGAATAGTAGGAATAGTTATTACCATGATACGCTGAGGTAGTTGCATTGCTCTCTTGAGATCATTGTATGGGCGCACAAGTAGAAGGGTATGTATGCATGAACGGCATCGAACATGCATGAGAGTGGTGTAGCCCATTGCTTGATAAAGGTTTCTGTGGAGAAGGTGGCACTGCTGCATCGTTTTGTGCCCATGCCTCCAGCTTTTTATCATTCTTATTCCCCTACCATCCAGTATCATCTAGGACCTCCTCTAAGAGACCTTCTTCCATGTATTTCAGCACTACTCAGGACAATAGAGATCAGGCTCTGAGAAAGACCTGCAATGAAAACTTTCTCAGCTCACTGGGGATGTTTTTAGCTTCTCCTCCCCATGTCTCTAAAAACAGAGAGCCAAAAACAACACTGAGTCACTCCAAGCGTGCTCTTCCCCAAAGCGCAAGCATGTTCCCCACCCACATCCAGAGATGTATTGCTGCAAAAAGCTGTGAGAAGGGGTGCAGGCTGGATGCTGAGCCCATTCCTGATGATCCTTGCATATGTTTTTGTAGCTGCATGTTGCATGGTTCTTTTTAGCTGTGGCACAACATCTGTGCAGGTGCTCCATCATGCATTGCAGAGGGGATGGATGGAAAGGGAAGGGGTTGTAAAGATCTCATGTTTAAATTGATTTGGCTCATTTTTGCCTGGACTGAGGAGTGTTCGTATGAACAGCCTGGCTGGCTGGATGACATGAGCAGCTGTGGTACATTCAGGGCCGCGTTACAGCTTCAGAAGGATGTTTCTGGAGTGCCTCGCTGAGTGGAACTGGGCTGTTTGCTAACTGGTTGCCTTCCTGTAAGTATGGGCTTAGAGGAAAACTGAAAGAAACCTTCATGTCACTGAAAGCAAAAGTTGTTAGCCACAGAAGCCTGAATGTTTTATGGACTCCTTTTCCCACACTCAGAATACTTACAAACTGGATTACAGGGACATGGTGGAAAATTCGCATTGTCCAGTTCATGTACATGGCATGGGAATAGATATGGGCTTGAAATGGGCCAAGGAGAAGGAGCAGGCTGGGTCGCACCCCAGCTGCCCTGCAGACAGCTTGGCCGAGGCACCCTACCAGGGGATGTTTACTGCTGAGGACAGCTGTGCTTGTGCCTATCTCCATGTATTCAGGGGATACCCCAGCTGCTGCCAGCCCCCTTGAAGTCCTGCAGCTCCTACCAAGTGGAGTCTTTGCCTGGGTGTTTTAGTTTGATTCAGTATTCAGTGGCACATGATTTATGAGCTGTGCTCTCTGATTTATGATCTGTATGGCTGGCAAAGAAAGCAGGATCAGGCACTTGGCTATTGTGCAAACAGGGATGACACATAATATCCAAAGAAGAACACAGGAAAGATAAAATTACACAGATTGTTGAAATACTCTCCTCAGCTGTGTTGCTCATGTGGATGAGTAAAGTAAGAATAAGGGTTGTTGCATTTTGTGTGCAAGCTGGCTTTTTTGACTCCATTTTTTCCCTCCGTTTGTGCTTCGTTCAGCCCAGCCAGCAGTGCTGGACTCTTTAGTGTAATTTGCAATTCTGAATTTGGGTATTAACATAAAACTGTTCTTTGGGTTTCTACCAACTGATGGAATTGTTTTATATTTTCCTTTCCAAGCTCCAAATAAAATTTGCTTTCCTGACACACCATGAAACTTGTGCTTCTGACTTACTGGATATTTTATTACTTTTTTTTAACATTTTCCTGAATGTGTATTTGAAGAATTGCCTTTTTCATTCAGTACTTGTTAAACCTCAGCAGTGGAGATTCAGCCATGAAGTGAGAGGAACTAAACTGGGGAGGGGAAGAATTACAGACTTGGGGTGTGTGCTGTCCTGTGACAGCAGTACAAATTTGAAGTGATTTCACTGAAACTTGTGGTGTAATTATGAGTAGAATCCAACCTGTTTAATAGTGAATAGCAAGCAGTTATAATCAATATCCTCCTGGACAGAGTTCAATCACATTTGATCAGTGTCTTTGCTGCTGAGCAGTGTGGCAATCACTGTTCTTTGTTTAATCTTTTATTTGAATAATAAGTTCCTCTTTCTTTATTTCTAAGTAGGGATTTCTGCTGAAGCAAAGCACTTTTTTTTCAATGCAATTACTCTGCTGTTAAAGTGAAGTGCTTTCCTTTAAATAGCAGAATGTGCATCTATGCCTAAGTGAGAATTAACTTGGAGGTCTGTTTTCTGAGATGATGAGGGATGTAGAGAGCAGGTAGTGATCCAGCTCTGGTGTAGTGACACCAGCCCAAACTGTGACCACCAGTAGCTCAAAACCAACAGTCTTTCTTCTGTGGAAGGTGCACTTTCATATTGTAGCCTGGTAGGAGGAAGGTCAGCATTTGAGAATGACTTACAGGGATGAAGGTAGGGAGACACAAGCACATAATACTGGTCTAGAAAGATGTTTAGGATGGTAGGTTGAGGAACTCATGAACTTGAGAGGGTGTCAGAAGAGCTAGTACATCCAAAGGTCCAGGGTGCAAACAAAKATCTGAGATATTCAGGCCCAGATTTTTCAAAGGATCCAGCTCACCTTACATTTAAGGAAGGCTAAATACCTAAGTATCTTTGAGGTTGTGGGCAGACCTGGCACAATGCTCCCTAGGGCATGGGTGGAGTTGGAAACCAGTGCCCAAGCATGGTCAGACTGTTCTTGCAATGAGAAAGATATGAGGAATACGTGGAGTTGAGACAGGAGTAGGAGACCTGAGGCTGAGGGCACTAACTGCTCTTCTCCCATTATCTGCTATCAGTGCCTGCTGCTCTGGGTGCCTTATGCCCTCCCTCAGCAGCCACCACTGTGGATTTCTAGGGCTGTGACATAGGGAAAACAAATGCTTGGACCATGAAGGTTTTACTGTGCCTTACCTGTTGTCCTTGCAATTACGCCTACGTCTGGCTTCCTATCCCAAGATCACACAAACAACCCTTGTGGGACTACCCTCAAGTTTCCCTGCGTGCCAGGGATCCTTGCTGACTGAGACACCCACCCTTCATTTTCTTCCCCACCATGCATGCAAAACAAAAACAGTGCRAGTGAAGACAGTCGAATAGAGTCTGCCCTTAACAGTAAAGGTAAAAAAACCATATACTACTTACTCTCTGTGCTAATGTTTGATGTCACCAAGATGTACGACATGGCCTGAACCAAACCGCAAAAATGCACACAAATTGGAAGAAAAAGTCTTTTTAATGTGAAAAATTCTGCTGTCTGAAGGAGGCTTTGCAATTGCCCGCAAAGAAGTGGTAGAGAGTGTAATTCAGTGACCACTTACCATGGAGACTGTGTTAAAGATGGCAGTGGGCAGATGTTGAGTGGCAGCAGAAGGGCTGGAGCAGGCCTGGGAAATGAGATGGGTCCCAGACCCTGGTGAGATCTGAAAGTAGCAGGAACTGGCAGATTCCACCTTGCAGAGAGGTGAATGGCTGATGGTCATGTATTACCTCCAGCCTGAAAGGCTGAAACTTCCAGCTCTCAAATGTTGTCTGTCAGCATGCCTGTGTTGTCTATCAGCATCCCCACCCTCTAATTTTGGAAAGAACACCAAATTTTTTCATGGCGCCTATGAACAGTCACTGACCTGAGGTTTTAGTCTCTGCTGTGTCATCGACTGGCATTTGGCTGGTAACATTCATTCTCTGTTAGTATATTAAGGGCATAGTTAAGAAAAGTGTAGTGTAAGTGGATCAAATATTTTAAGACAGCAGCTTAAAATTTTCTATTTGCCCTTGTCTTCAGCAGAAGACTAGGTATTGAACTAATAAAAGGTGTGAAAATATCCTTTGCTGAAAAATTCTTTTTTTTTTTTTTTTTTTTTTTTCCCCTGCCTTGCTGACAAAAGACCAGCCCCCTTTGCCCCCTGCTCACTATTTCTCACTTGGTAGATGAAAACTGAACTTTTTCCCGCAGGTTTAAAAAATCCTAAACCCTAAACTTGGAGCGACTGTTCTAAGCCATGTGATTTCTGGAACATGAAAGAGAATTAACTCTTAAGGAACTAGCACTTCTCTCCCACAGGCTTCCAGCCCCCTGGGTATATTGAGAACAGTATATACTGTAGCTAAGGTCTGTGGCGACAGTATTTTAGACTTGTGCAATTATCTTGCCAGAGGCAAAGGATATTCTGGGAAATCAGCCAGGAGAAACTTACAATAAGCAGGGCAAGTGGTATAAATGTAAGAATAGGGTGGGATGCTTGGATGTGGAAACAGTTGGCCTAGGATTGTGTCCAAACTGCATGGCAGCCTTAGAAGAGGAAGCTTGAGTGAAGGCATTTATAAATGCTAGGGCTTTGTATAGACCCATCCTATCAATATTAAGAAGCTTGAGGGGACAAAAAAAGATAAACGTGTTACCCTTGGGCCATAAAGACAGTTGGATCAACATTCAGGTACATACATCATCAATTTCCAAGTAAAAAGCATCTGGCTTTCTTCGGTACTGCTCACATGACAGACAATAGCAAGCCAAAGCACTATAAAGCAAACGAGGAGGGAACACATGTACCAAAGCAGCCAGGATGTTCAATTTACTTATTAGCGTTCCTTTATTTCTGCTTTCTGTGCTAGAATAGAATGGAAGGGGCAGAACCTCTGGCTCTGGCCAAGTGTCCTATCTTCATTGAACTCAAGCTTTACTATTTTTTTCACGCATGCACAGGAGATCCAGTTCCAGCATGGATGAGCTGATCTCTGATCCAAGCATGTAAGTGCATCAAGCAGCAAGGGACTGCAACAAGAAAAGGTTAGAAGAGAAATAGGTTTAATTGTTTTAATGTGTGTAAGTATGGGTGTTGGAGGGAGCATGCACCTCTGCTAAACAGGATGCCAGAAGATATATTTACTCACATAGAAAACAAGGCACATGCAAAGAAAGTTGTTCTGCAAAGTCCTCTGATGGAGAAAGCAGCTGAGAGAGAAAGTCCAAGGGAATAGAAAAGAGAAGAAAACAAACTCATGGAGTCTGTACATTCCAGTCATAACATCCCCAAAAGGAAAAAAGTTGGCTATGAAAAAAAAAGAAAAAGAAAGRTATTTGGTGAAATAAGGCCTTATGTGTTTCTCCAAAACCACCAAACGCCTTCAACTCCAGTTCCTTCTCATGCCAAGTATGTTGAGGTAACCACATTGTGCTGTTTGAAAGCAAGCTTTCTCATTTAAGAACTGTATTGCTGCTGAGGCTTCGTGTCTGCTCAAGCCCAGCGTTTGCTGGTTGAATAGGGGCCCTTCTGCATGGAGCTCAAGATGGGGCTGGGAACATTCTGCAGCGCAGAGAATAGTCCCCAGATCAGGCAAGGCATTTGTCTACAGGTTGAGTTTGTATACTTAGCACTCCACCCAGTGTGGCCTCTTGGCTCTGCATCTAACTAGTTAAATTCCTCTAAAGTGTAAATGTCAAGCCCACCTTCCCACACAATGCAAAAGGATTCCTGTTCCCACCTTCAATCCACCTTCCCTCCCAGCTTCTCCCTTCTATCGCGGCATGCGCTGGAGAAGTACCCATCTGATGGTCACAACTCCACCCTCACCAAAGCCAAAAGCTGCAAAGAAATGTCAGTGCTAACTCCTGCTTAAGCAGCTCTCTGGGGTTTTGTTGGGAATATGCTGGATCTGGCCGTGCCTGTATCTGCCTAACTGCAGAGTGATCTCTGTCTATCTTTGCTGTTATTCAGCTTCTTCTTACTTGCTGCTACTGGTGCCAGACCCTAAATGGACAGCCAGTGCCCAGGGCTGGATTGTCAGGAGTTGCAGGCTCCTCTGTGGTTGCTGCTGCTCAGATGCAGTACTGGTGAAAGGTGTTCCTTTTTTATGTGTACTAGGCTAATGAAGTGAGCACGCTGATTTGGCAGGGATTTGGGAGCTGAAGGAACCCAGGTGTTGCTTGCTTTCTCTGCCCCAGTTCCTCTGTGAGAATGGTGGGATGTATGAAAAGCATAAAACCATTCCACAAGGAGTCTTCATCCCTGTGACTTACTCAAACAAGCAAGGTGCAAATGAGAAATGAAGAAAGAGGGAAGAAACAACAACTGTGTTACTACCCATCTTCTCTTATCCTTCTTGGGAGCTGTGTTTCTCCTGCTCCTTAGTCTGGGTTGATTGTAAAGTTAAATCACAATATGCTGTGGAACAGCCTTCGTTACATTTTTCTCCTTAAAAGGAAGATATGGTTGCAGGGACATTTTTATGAATAACCTGTTCTAAAGTAACACAGGAGAATGAAACCAACTTCTCTGCCTTTGAAGCCTCATCAGAAGTGAATGTATGAAATCTGTGAACCTTAAGGGTTGTACTATGGTGGGAGTATTGGCCATCCTTTAAAAATGTTCCTTTTTATTGCTTTACCCTAAATGTTTCTCAAAGTAGAGGGTGGGCTGTGTCTGCTTACCCATGCTGTGCAACTTATCCAAGTATTTGTAAATTGGAAATATTGTAGCCTGGAACATTGGTTTCAGCTGGTTGAGTAGATTCTTTCCCAATCCGTGTCTTTCCAGCCTTGCCATGCAGCTGACATCTAATGTAGGTTAACAATCTCTCCTTTTGGTAGTGCAGACAGATGCAAGATAAACGTCTAACATTTCTGCTATTTCCTTTGCTTCTGACTCTAGTTCTACTTGTTCATTCTTCAGAGGACAGATCACTTCCTTCAACAGTTGTCTATTATATACAGTACGTACCAACGTAAGAAGAATGTTTAAGCATTCAAGATGTTCTGTAGCTGTCCATGCTAATTTTGTTTGTATGCCTCTGACAAGCTGGATTGATTTTTCCCCACTTGTTTTTAATTTTTTGTGTATAGTGGCTGATTGTGCATGTGGAAATGCTTGGGGATGGGTAAAGGGAACTATCATCTCCTTTTTGTTGCACGTGAAGGAGAAACAGCCGTGAGACTTAATCTGGATGAAAAAAAGTGAAAACACTAGAACTACATCCTCTACTTGTGACACATAGCAAGTTCCTCTTTGTTTTGACCCACATTACATCTTTGCTTGGTAATAGGAAGTAGGTCATCAAAATAATAGCAGATGCAATTGGGACACTTCTGAAATCCTCTAAATTTCCTAAATCCTTCTCAGCTGGACAAAGGAGATATGTTGCTGATGATACCAAAACATCTGATTTTTCCAGGGAATAAATGAAGATAATGCTTCTTCTTTTATTTCATCTGTTAGTCAGCTTTGATATGTTGACTACAAAGGGCTCTCCAGGACACCATGGTAGAAATGAATGAAGTTGTGTTTGGGAGTTCATTGTTCTTAGTGAGTTCTTAAAGGTAATTTGTCTGCCTAACCCACTGACTCCTTTAGGGCATTACTGAGAGACAGTTCGATTCTCTTAGCATGGATACAAGGCCAGTAGAAAAGTGCATAAAAGCCTTGAACCCTATTATGTAGACACAACAGGTGCAGTGGAAGGATAACCCTGGTATCTTTCCAGCGTCTAGTTAATGGTAAACTGGCTCATACTTCATCTAGATAAAGTTGACAAAATCTGGTGGACTTGGAAGAGGCAAGTAGAACATCAAGGAGGATGATCTCTCTGCTCCAGACAAAGGGAGTGCACTGGATTTCAGTTGCTTTCAGGAGGCCTCAACAGCTGGATATCAGCATCTGGCCCAGATTTTTCTCTCTGCTGGCATCTCCTCCTCTTACCCATGTCTCTGTTTTCATTAATGGTTTGAATGGGAAGTAATGCAAAGCACATACGAGCAACAAAACCTCAAAAGCTGTTCTGACTTCAGAGCTTTCCAGGAGTATTTCCAATCTTAACTTAAAAATACTTTAGGATCTTTCTCTCCTTGTTGCACATTTAGTGTAAGTGTAGTCACCCATGCTGAGAAACCTTGCATACAACCTCCCATATAGCGTTTTTAACCTAGGTTTCTGAAGCAATATGACTTAGGCACCTGTCTTCGTGTCAGGCTTCATCCTCCTGCCTTTTGGTTTATTTCAGCTATGCTGGACAGAAAGGTAGTAATTTGTTGTCTTTCTACTTGCTTCAGAGAAAATCAAGCAGCTATGAGAAAGAGAGAAAGGAAAGTCTCTGGCACCTCTGAAAARGTGTCAGAGAAGTCGCATGAGAAGATATTATGAGAGATACCAGAGAAGCCATGTGTCATAAATGATTTTTAAGTGACACCAAGTCATCCACCATCAGGATTCAATGCTATAGAAAGCTGTGCATGGCTTGTTCCAGAGGTTATGGAAGCGCTTGCCAGACTCCTGAAAATGTTTGCTTTCTTGGGTAGCCTGGGCTTAGATTTGGTTGCCTTCTGCAAAGGTTACCTTTCTTCACAGATGCTTTGTAAGGCTGAATTTTGGGTAACGCAATGGAGGACAGAGACTGAAAGACAACTTAAGCTGATTAGTTAAAGAGCTTTTGCGTTCTGTAAGAGTTGTTTTATTGTGACTTGGATGGATTTCTGTAAATATGAATACTTCTTAGGATATTTTTGTTTTGCCTTTTTTTTTTAACCTCTAACTGCTAGTTCATAGATCCTTAGAGGGGTACCTAACAAGCTGGAAAAAACATCAGAATGAAACAAAAAAAATGAAAAGTGGAAAGGTTGCATGCATCCTTGATGTATAATGGAGTAATATTTCAGTTGCAATACAAGTGATTTATTTACTGTGGAGTCATTCTGTACTGATAATAAAAGCACGTTTCCTCTTGGAACAACCCATTGCTGTTTGCAGATCAAAACCATTCATTCATGGAGTTCTTCATACAGTCCCTTGCCCCCGTGTCTTATGTGTGAGCATCACCAGGCGCCAAATGCAATCAACACAAATTCTGCTCTTGATCACACTGGTATCAGCCTCACCCAGAGGAGAACTTGGCTTTTAGACCTTGTGTCACGTTTTAAGAAAAATAATATTGACTCATGTTATTTCAAAATCATTGTTTATAGCCAGCAAATTTTAAATCAAAACAGTCAGGCACGTTTTCCTTTTACGCTCATTGCTAAATAAGCCGTGAAAAGGTTTCTGTTTGCAGAACTGCTTTTTTTTCCCCAAGATTATTACGTTTCACGTGTCCTAGTTCATCCCGAGATTGTGCTATTGTTCTCTTCAAAGTTTCCTAGGCCATTAATCTCTCTCTATTGTTTCCATTTGGCCTCAGGATAGGTCAGCTGGAAATGGCATTGCTGGAGAATATTCTGGTCTTGAGAACACAAAAAAAGGAGCGAGGAGAGCCTCCAAATACTGTCAGTTCTTCATTCAGAGTGTACAACTAAGTAAACCCATAAAGGCTGTGTTACTAAATCCTTTATCTCTTCAAGGCCAGCAGAATATACTAGCCATCAGGCATCATGTTCAACAACAGCTCCTATTCTCTTGTTTAAAAAGTGAGTCTTTTCACATCGTATTTCCATGCTGCTCTATTTTTCTCCTTTGTCTTTAACTATCCACCAGGGTCCACTATATTGGATATGACAGTTCAAAATGTGTATTTAAGGCTCGGTGACACACAGCTAACGCTGCGGCCACAAAGGAACAGTTATGGCAATTGAACCGTGTGAGCCGCGGTAGTGTTGCAGATCCATCAGTCTTTCCATTGTGACTCCTCCTCGCTCCCAGAGGATTTATAGGCGCGTTTTTGAGAGGACTCCAGTAACTAAAATAAAGATGTATTTGTCTCCACAGAAATGTTGCTGCCACATATGTGGCTATTTCGAGAAAACAAAAAAAAATTGAAGCCCCATCAAACTCATGCTGTAGTGGCTCTACTGATGGATTTTCAAAGTCTTGACTTAAAGTGTGTGACTTTTTACCTGTTTTTACATCTGTTTACTGTTTCTGACTGACATATGGGACAAATTAAAGTGTTTCAAGCAACGGCATGTACTCCTTAGGACAGGAAAGGTTAATTTGCCTACTTTCTGAATAAGTATGTAATACAGTCTTTCATTGTTCAGTTTTCTTTGTTTACGTCTCCTAAGGTCTCTGCTTCATTCGAGGCACAAGGTGGTTATACTCTGGGGCAGAACTTGTGTTGGGCAGAGAGGCAGGAGCATGTTGTGAGCTGGAACAAGGCCAAGGGGTACAAATGATACAAGAGGGTGCCCTTACGAAGGGAGTAGCACCTTGCTGTGCTGCAGTCTATACCAGCCTTTGCCCCAAAAAGTCTTGCTTGTCATTAGGGAAGTTATTTGAGCCAAATTTCTTGTGGATGGCCACTAGTGGTGTGTTCCTCACTTCGTGGGTTGGTCAGTTCAAGGCGCTGGTGCTGGACTGGCAGTTACAGCCCCAAATAAAGACCGGAGGAGCTATAATTTTTATATAGCAATTTGGACACTCCATCCAGAAGATCTTTGGCTGGAAGTTGAGTGAGCTGTGCCCACATCCTGAGCTGCCTTGATGATGCATTGCCATGTTACAACAGGACTGAGCCTGTGCTAATAAACCCTGTCTCTCAGCAGGGGCTGTGGCTTGTTAGCAGATAGATTTCAGTTGTCAGGGAATGAAGAGGACCTATGAAAAGGACACCAGCTGTGGACAAATGCTTAAACTTTCCTGTTAACTAACATGGTCTAGGGAGAAAGGACATGGGCTCACTTCTGGGGTGCATGAGTGGCTCCCTGTGGAAGGAAGCTTTTGGTGGGGGAAGTTCCCAAAATGTCCCAGCCCAAAAGGTGCTGGGTTCCAGCCATTCCCTACACACAGGCCTCCTGAGAAAAGGGCTCATGGGACCACATGGTAGCAAACCAATTTCTTTTGTGTATGCACAAAGTGACCAAGTTCAACTCACACAAGCAGCTTTGCCACCTCAGCATAACATTGTTTTGTTTTTTGGAGGGGAAAAAACCTCCCACCTATTTATTGGTGAACATAGCAGAAAGCTCATGTTTTCCATGTCCAGTGCAGCAAGTGCATATCTGAAGGCAGTACCCACACGGACTGGTCAAGTGCCTGGTCCCAGTACTGTTTACTGGCAGCTGGAAAGGAGGTCTGCTGAAGTATGTGGGTCAAACATACCCTTTTAAGTCTGGAAGCCTAATGAGGAGAGCTTGGGACTGCTAGAGCTAAGGGATGTTTCCCTTTCATTTTGCATCAGAGGCCTGTGATTTGGGAGACTGAAGTCTAAGGTTCAGACTGTGGTGCTGGGTTTGTGTAGTTAAATCTTGTTTTTTAAAAAAAAAAAAAAAAACAAAAACCACATACATATATGTATTTTTGGCCTTCATCTTTATTTAGGTACTGATCTCCAAGAAACACCATAGTTGTCTGCTGACTGGGAACTCTTGGTCCCGCAGCTGAAAGGTCCTCTTACCTAGGGGAAAGAGGATGCCTGATTAGCTCTTTTAACTTTGATTGTTATGCCCAGACTGCCAAGAAATATACTTGTGAGGGGGGCCTACTGCATGCTCCCTGGTTGCAGCCTCAGGCTACAGCCTCCTGTTACATCATTCCCTAACACTAGGCATGTGCTTCTCCCGTGCAAGATGTCATGTGTGGGTTTGCATCTGTTCCAGGTCAGACGTGCACCCCTCGCACATGACTGTGCATTCAGGGTTGATATCAGTGTTAGAGGGAGGAAATTCAGGGAAACATGCATTGGCGGAACTCATCTAGACTGCCCAGAGCGAAGTGGAGATTGAGGCTGCAGACTGTGACTATGAAGTGGCTGCATCCAATAGAAAGGGGAAAATCTAAAAATGTTATCCTCCATCTTCCTGTTCATGGCCTTTCATAAAGCTGGCACGATCTTAAAGATAACTCCAAATTTTACTCCAGCCCTTAAACCAGAAACCCTTTATGTTAGAAGGGGCATAACAGAACACTTAGGCAGTTGTTCCACATCTGCTCTGCTCTCCTACAAACCCTTTCCACTGCAAAGTTTGATTTATGATCTATGCAGAAATCCTCATTTGAATCCTAATCTAGCATTTAACCATGCAGTACTTATTTGTTTGTAGCTCTTTCTAGGAAGGATCAGTCTCATTTAGCCTCCAACAATCTTTCTTTGTTAGCAAAGTACTCAAGTCATCTGGATTTCAGCTGTTGCTCTTTTTTTTTTTTTTCCTCCCAAATTATTGGAGACGGCTATCTCCAGAAAACCAGAATGTATTGGCTGTACAGAGAACCCATTGTATTGTCCAATCAAAGAGAAACCGCTACCATGTGAAATGAAACATGGCCTGGGGCAAGCATGAATCTGGTATACGCTGGTGTTTGCAAACTTGCTCTTGATCTTCTGGAGCAGATGCAGTCTGTAAGTCAGCTAATGATGAGTTAGGGTCAGCTCACTAAGACATTTTGGAAGGATAGTGTGATTTGATTTGTGACAAACAGTACAGGTATTCCTTTATTGATTTTTTTTTTTTTTTTTTTTTTTTGGTGGGGGTGTCGCCTCTGAATAGGTAGTATGCATCTATGAGTTTGTAACTGTGTACTTATAGAGTTCAAAAGAAATCAGGAAAGAAATGTAAAACAATAGATGAGATAAGCAGCATCATTGCTTGTGTACAGTAACTGGGTTAAACAGCTGGGAAGAAGAAACTTCTTAGCTTTAGTCCTGGTAAAATTGGTTTGCCTAAATTGAAAAGCAAGAAATGAAGCACTGAACTGTTTTATAACCTAGTCTAGAAAAGGAAGGGGGTAGTGCAGTGAGTCCAGCTGTCAGTGAGGCTGACAGACCAATACACCCTCTCACAAAAACACGAGAAAAACAAAAACATGTGCTCACACACCCTCAGAGTGCAAGCCAGGCAGGCTGGAGGTGGTCTTCATGGGTACAAAGGGGAGATGTGAGATGAAAGAGTAAAACCTGAGTGTTAGGGGTTTTACTGTTTTCACTTATTGATCTAAGTGCTCTGTACCATTGGGAGAAAGGGTACATGCTTCTGTCGAGGGAAAAGTCTGGTTTTGAGACAACTTATTCTTCCTGTGTGTCAAAGGGCCAGAGGCCTTATGGCCACAACTCGTATGGCTCCATAGTGCTTATGTGTTCAAGAATGGTGGATGTAGCAGCCCCCAGGGCCCTTTGTAATAGTGAGGTGTGGAAAGTTTGGCGTGTTGTCTAGGAGGGTCACTTGAGGGGTCTGAAATAGGTCTGAGGCACTGTTTGGTTTCTCTTGAAGACAACCTCTGAGAAGCAAGTGTTGTGCATAGAAGAAAGCTCCTATGATGGATATGGTTACCAAAGGTTACAATGAGGTGGCTGACTCAGTGTGGTTGAGTAGGAGGAAAAAATAGAGCAAGAAACGAGCTTTGACTTCATTCAGGAAAAATCTCTTGTCCTGTACAGCAGTGAAATTTGATGGATATGGAAGGTGCAAAATGGAACTGGATAGGAGCAACTTGAGCGTTAGGAGTTTCATCATGGAGCTCTGAGCTGCATGTCTTCTGGTGTGCTGCTGCTTTCGTGTGGGATAGGCTCTCTTTTGGGGCCTCTTCAGTTAATTACTGGCATTTAGAACCAAGTTGCAAAAAAGCTACAGCCAACAGAATATATCTGTTCAGACTGTTTTCCTGGAATGTCCCTAAACAAAAGCTAATTCCCTGGAGGGAAATGCTTTAGTGTCCTTTTGCTCGGAAATCATCAGATTTCAGTCCATTCTGAAAACCTGTAATTGTGATAAAATGATTCTTTCCAAAAGATACTTTGGTTGTTTTCCACCCTGCTCAATGAGATCCATATTCCATGGCACTGACTGTAAGTGAATGGTTTGAAGATAAATGAATGTCATGTCATGAATGTCTTTTTACTTTGTCATGGGGAGACACCAGCCAATTAAATTCCGAAACAAGGGATTTTTTATTTATTTTCTTATTTAAAAAAAAAACACCATTAATCCTATGGAAAAAATGGCATTTTTAACCCTGCTTTGGTTATTACTATAGTAGTTTGAGGTAGGAAAGGAAGTTAGGGACAGAACTTCAGTTTTATTTCCAACTGAGACTTTCGAGAGTCTAAGTTTTTCTCAGTTTATTCATAACTTAGCAACAATTTGGATTCATTTAATAAGATGCTTAAATTGCTCGCAAAGAAGCGTGAATATTTCTTTAAATTAGATGGTATGGTGTGTGCGGATGTGTACGCGTGAATGTCTAGTTTCTAATTTATGCATCCCACCCCAGTCTCTGGAACTGGGATGGAGATTCAGGATTATTAGTTACAATGCTCCTTGCTAGTGTACTGAAAGGCCGCTTTATAAGATGCTGTCCCTGTCATCTGAAAGAGAGGAAATGGAGAGCAGAGGTAGAACCCATTCAGAGCCAAACAAATATCACTGTAAAATATGCTTTGAGTCACACGCTTCCTGTGGGCACTGCAGAGGCAGTGAGCCTGGATGGAGAGTGTTGAAAGAGATGGCTTTGTTCAGGAGTGCTGATATGTGGGAAACATTAGATTAAAGGGGAACAACAGAACAAAACCACTTGAGAAATGTGTCAGCTGAACAAGGAAGAAAGAGTTCCCAAGGCAGGTTGTGGGCTTGTTCTCAGTGCCTGTCTCGAGCTGCGATGAGCATCCATGTAACTTGCTGAGACAAGTTGCTTGACTGGAGGTAGCAGCAGCTGCACTGGGAGCTGGAGGGAGGCTGAAAAACCACATATCTGCTACCACATCACATGGCAAAGACTGACATGCTAATCAGCAGGTAGGGGCTCGGGAATGAGCTGTGGCCCCCCCAAGGTTCCCCTCCCTCATACCTGGCCTCACCCAGTTTCCTTTTTGCTCTGAGCTGTGGCATAGAGGGGAAGAGTGGAGAGGAAGAGGAGACCTTGTCCTTCCTCTCTGAAYTCCAGGATGTGTTCAAGGGCTTTGTAGAATCAAGGTCTTGAAACAGATACTATGTTCAGCTCCAAGAGACCTACCTACTGCACCTTTTTCCTTTACCCACAGTAGGTTGCTGTGGGACGTCAGTAATGCGAACTTCTGCATAGGTGTGATGGCCAGTGGTTCTGAGATCTTAATCCAGAGGTGCAAAGATATAAACTGGAGGTAATTTAAAACAGTAAGATTAAATCCGCTGTTCCTCTCTGAAAGTGGAACTTTTATGTATTTGGCTTTCCTATTCCCCTTTGCCCTCACAGATCCAGCCTTGCTAAGGCACCCTCAGGATGAGGACAATTCCCTACTCTGGGTTCAGTTCAGCTCAAAGTAGAAGTCCCAAATGAGGTGGCTTTTTGTTACGTTTCTTCTAACCTGAATCAGTCATGAATACTCGGAGTGACCACTTAATCAGAGGCTCCTTTGCGGTTTCAAAGGATTGCCTTCCAGATTAGCATGTTTCCAAATCATTTCCTACTCTTCTGTTCTTGGTGCCGGATCATCTGCCAGCTTTGTCAGCCAGGATGAAATGTGGATAGTGGACTCCAGGCATTTTCGTCCAAAACTTTCAGATAATTACAAAGTAATAAGTAGATAATTTTCACCATCCTTGGAGAGTTAAGTTTTTACAATTGCTGGCCAGGCTTTTTGATGCAACAAATTCAGAAAAGAAAAACAAGTTTCTTCATGCTGAGGAAGGAAAATCTCTCTCTAGTTTTTGATGGCTAACCAGTCTTGAATAAGAACCGTGTCTGACAAGCATTCAGATATAGCAATTGCGTACAAGCTACATGTTGTTCAGTTTGTAACTCTACAAATCAGGACTCTGAAGAAACTGCTAACAGCTGCTGAGATTTCATTCGGCAGCAAAATTGGAAGATGAGGAGGTAATTTAATGGCAAACCTCTTTCTTAGCAGCTTGAGGGCTCCCTTTTGAATTGGATCCTGGAAATAGTTATTCTGGCCCTGGTAATGCTTAAAGATAGACCAAAATATAAGGAAATAAAAAAGAAGGGATTGAATTGAATTCAAATCTTAGATCCAAGCTCCCTGAATTTGGGGATTGTTTGGATCTGGATCTAAACTGTGTGTCTTGAATCCATTGGTGATGGGGGAAGAAAAAAAAAAAAAGGTCCTAACAGCCACTAGTTACTTGTAACAGAGAACAACCCTGTTTGTTAAATGTCTTGAGTTCTCAGTACAGTGAGAAACCATCGTTTTACGTGAATTTATCCAGGTTATTCAAACATAGTTTTGAGTACTCTGCATTGACATTTGAAGTAACATACTCTAATTTACCTATAACCATGGTGATTCACTATCTACTTCAATAGTTGATTTTTTTAATACTTAATTTTTACTCTTGAGTTATGATCTGAAAGTGTTAAATCCATGAAGGAAGTGGAGAGAGCTCCACAGTGGTCCGCCAGCATGGCATCACTTAGTGAGTACTGATTGAACGTGGGCTAAGGACTTGGTTCAAAGTCTCTTTACAAGGCTTTTAATCAACTTCAAAGGACTTTGGGTTAGTCCTTTTTTTCCCGGTGAACTATCTAAAACTACAGAGCCATTAACAGCATAAGGTGCTGCTGGACTTAAGTGACAGAAATGGGCTTTAAGGAAAATAAGAGTGTGTATATAGATAGGCAGGGTGCTCTGACAGCCTCTGTGAAGCTTTCCTTCTTTCCCTGTTTGAAGAACTGGCTTTCTGATACCCCTCAGTGGAGGAAAACCAGAAGAAAGTACATCCAATGCAGGCTACCAACAAAGGTCGTCAACCTGCTAGTGCAGAGGTGCCCCTGTTCTGTCGTTCTGGTTTCTGAGACAGGGTTTTCCAGCTCCGGTTGAGTAGGCATGCCAGAGGGAAATGAAACTGCTCCTGTGTTTTCATGCTGAATTTGGAGTTGTTCCCTTATGTGGTGATACCCTGGTAATCTCATTTGTCCCATTTGAAAACCACTGCTCTACCAGGCTGGGAGGAAACTGGAACCAGGAAGGACCTCCCAGGCCTGTTCTCACACAGATTCTTGGTACAAACCAGTGTGTTTGCAGTTTTCTGTATGCCGCCTCAGCACTCAAGTGCTGAGGCACGGAGTGGATCCCTTGTGCAGGAGAAGGTGTGTGAGAGGGTCTGCAAGGCCTTACAGAAGACAAGCTCCTAACACCCACCCCTTCACACTCTCTTGGAGGAATGAGAAATGAAACAAAACAGAGAAAAGGCCATCTCAGACAAGGTTATTAAGTGAACTTTGTTCTTCACAGGCAAGCGTGGGCTGGCAGGAAGGAGGAAAAGCAAGTTAAAAAGATTTTCCTGCTGGCAGGATCTGTTGGCTGAGGCAGATGGAGCAGAACTACCTTGGCCTCCCCTAGACCTTGTTCCTCAGGCAGGTTAGGGTCTTCACAGAAAACCGGTGGGGGAGTAGGTTCTTATTTTAAACCTTTGTGGGTATAGAGAGACGAGTCCTAGGATAACTTTGATTGACCTTTCCAAGGTGTGGAGAGGGTTGCCATGGGAATGTGGAAAATAAGAGGAAGTCCTTTTTCTTGTGCTCCATCCTCCTTCACACACTGTGATTGCCCCTGTGATGGTTCCTAAGGGAAAAGTGTCTGCCTTCAGAGCAAGGACTTTCCTTGAAGGGAGAGATCCGTCTATGGGCTGGGTTTTCAGGCAAGCAGGGCCTCTCCAGCTAATCCTGGCTGAGTTTAACATTGAAAAATGGTTTAATGACAGTGAAAGCTTGCCTCTCTCTCTCTCGTTAACCATGCGCTTGTAACAGGAGGCATGAAGTGGGTCTGTGGATTAACAAAAAGGCCTGAACCTGTTAGAGGAGGAAGACAGGCGTTTGCTGCTTTGGTTAGAAAAGCTATGATATCTGCATATTACAAGGGTAAAAGTGACTGATTTCAAATCTCTGTTCACTTTCTTTTCCTTAGTTTTCTTGCCTTGCCCTGAAGATCAGCTCCAATAAAACGGAGCATCTTAAGGCTTATAAACATGAGGAGGTCAGAAGAGCATGAATAAGAAACTGTAGAGAAACGGAATGGAGAGGAAGGGAGGTAAGAACATTGCTTTGCGACTCCGTGGAGAGTTTGACTTCAGGAAGGAGGAAGCCAGAGGAGGTTCAGACCCTGAGGTACGGCTCAAAGTTAGTATCGTTGTGTGGATGGTGTCCTTACGTAGCTGCCTGGAAACATACTGTTTTGAAGGTTGGGGCTCCAAGGCTGTAAGAGCTTAAAAACTGTATACTGGTCCTGTTATCTGCCTTGCTTCTGGAACCAAATTGTCAAGAATGGTTTTTGCTTTCCAGATGCGAGGCTTAGGCTATAGATCAGTGTTGGGCCAAAGAGGAGGATGATATATATCTGAAATGTGGCCACTGCATCTAGTCTCTCCTTAAGTATATCGTAATTCTAAAAACATAAAAATGGCTGTGGTGAGGACATGCCAAGGGTCCCTCCAGCCCAATACCCTATCTCTAATGGTGTCCAAGTGCATACTCAGGGAAGATCAGGAACAAGGCAAACCTACATGACATTCTCCCCAAGGTAGTCTTTCAACTATTTTCAACGAGAAGGTCTCATGAGCCTTCTGTGGATAGTCTAATTAGTAACCCTCAATGAATCTTTTTCCCAAGTAAATTACTTCCATTGAGCCTGTGTAAACTTTTTGCATTCAAAACGTGCTTTGGCAGGGGATCACACAGGTCAGTTACCTGTTGTGTGAGGAGCCACATCCCCCATGTGCTGAATTGATCTGTCTTCTTCAGAGATAACAGATATCTCTGTTATGTCAGGTCGGAGTTGTATTTTGGGAGATACTGTTAGGAAAACAGTCTTACAACTTCCTCACTGATTCCACTTTTACAGATGAAGGGAAGATGTGATACAGCTCCATACTCAAAAGCACTCTCAGTTCAGGGGGCTTACACCAGTGGGACACGTGCAGCTTGTATGAAAAGTGAGTCTGTTACACATAATGGATGATCTGGGGAGTGAAATGAATTGAAGGGGATGGGTTCTGGCAATACAAGAAGTTTGCATCAGGTTTTTAATTGCTTTCCTTGTGTTTTCCAACTCTTTCTCCCTTTCTATTCAGAAGACTCCTTAAAAATGAAATCATAAATTTTCCACTTGCCACAGCCAATAATAGTGTGCAATGGCACTGAAGACTGGACC
The DNA here is from genome assembly GCA_035582835.1 of Phoebastria nigripes. Taxonomy (NCBI): domain Eukaryota; kingdom Metazoa; phylum Chordata; class Aves; order Procellariiformes; family Diomedeidae; genus Phoebastria; species Phoebastria nigripes. The sequence continues at coordinate 4,302,315 of JAYKAV010000556.1, read as the reverse complement.
CAGATCTACTGGTAGATAATTAGATGCTAATAAGAAAGTGACTTTTACCAACCTTGGCGGCTTCATTTTTATAATTGCTGGTTGGAGCTGCTGACACAGCAGAGCTTGGAAAACAATAAACCATGTGTCCTCTTAGCAGGAAGGAGTGGTCCTATTTTTATAGTGCATCTTAAATGGCCAATTTTAATTTCCTACAAGGCTTAGGAGGGAGACCAGGATATGAATAATTGAGAGTGGAAAAAAACTAAAGCCAGGAGAAGATGTCTGAGAGAGACATAGGTGATGCATGCAAAGACTTACATTGTAAAATTAAGCACAGGTGGATTTAAATGAGAAATTTTGAAAAGCATTTTAACTCTATGATCAATTAGACAACAGAATTGTTTGCCAAGGAGGTCACTGAGGGCTTGTCAGAGAAGTGTTTGGGTAGAAAAGATGATACACTTAAAATCTGCTTGAGGTAGCAAGATAACAAAGGGCATTGTGGAAGACCACTTCTCTGCTAACCTGCATCCTCCTGATCTGTCTTGCTATGGCTAAGGACATACTTGCTGCAAGTAAAAGATAACATATGGAATACATAAAAGAGAGTATTATACAAAACACCTATAAGCTACCTGGGGAATTCCCTGTCACCTCATCCCATTTAGGGCTCATTCAAAGAAAGAACTAGAACCTATTTGTCGTCACGGGCAACGCTTGTAGAACAGGATGCGCACACTACTCCACAGGAGTGTGTGCTCTCAGTGTTGGGTACTGATGTCCATACAGAAGCTGACATGTTGTTATTCTTGATGTCATGATCTGATCTGTAGAAGGTGTCTATCATCTCCAGGGACTCAAAGGTTCACCCTTCTCTAAGTGTTTTCACTGCACAAATAAGCACATTTAGGTCCATCCTGGACACTTTTCAAATTTTGGACTGGATCCTCTGCTAATGTAAATTGTCAGTGTTCAACAAAGCCAGGAGGATTTACAGCAACTGCTCTCCTTGGGGTTAATTTCTGAGGTTGACAGATTGAGTGGTGACTCTTGTGCTCTTGGGCCCTTCTGTGAAGAGGTACTTTAAATTCTCCAATTCATCATGTTCCCTAGTGCTAGACAAAAAACCAAAGGCTGACTTTCAGCCAGGAGGCTGACTGAAGCTATGGCACTTGTAAGCCAGGAAAAAAAAAAAGAACAATCAAAACAGACTTCTGGTTAATGTAGGGAAAGAATAATTATGAAAACTGAAAACTTGTGTACTAAAATGTGTTTGCACATTGAACTTTTTTCACCTGTGTGCTCAAGAGCACACAGCTGTTCACATCCACAAGAAAATGTGAAAATCAGAAGGGCTGCAGTTGACAGTTACCATATGCAGATGTAAATAACAATGCACAGTGGAAAGCGGAGAAGAATCAGGCCTTTTCAGTTAAAATACTTCTCTGGCCCAGATCATAGGAGTTGCCAGCAAAGGACTTGGTGCCAAATTCAGTAAGCCTCTCTATGAATGTGATGACTGTACTCTTCAACCGCTTACACTCCTGTAAATCAGCAACATCTGATTAAAAGACAATGAAGTTACTGCAGTATCAGCTCAACTGAAATAAGAGGATTAGAATATTTTTCAGTTTTCATGCGTATCATTTCTGCAAAGAAAATTCTGAAATAGATAATGAAGAGGAGAAGGACACTGTTGCAGACAAGAAAAGATCTGATTGCAATTTCTTTATTATTATTATTATTAATTGCATCTTATCTAGCCTGAATGCGTTTTTAATTCATTAGCCTCAGTCAATCTTGAAGTACATTTTTATTATTAGAATGCGTTTCAAAACTGTCCTGTGTGTAATTTTCTGTGTTTGGTTTGAGTCAGCAGTTTACAGTTTGTACAGAAGTAACATTTGCAATACCAAGTCCTGGAGGAATTTTTCAAGACAACAAGGTTATTTCATATGAGCAGTTAAAAAAAAAAAATCAAAAAAATTACAAACATCTGTATTTTCTCGAGGGAGACATAGATTATTGCTTACAATGGTGTGGGCTGGAATGTGCCTCTTTCAGCTGGATGAATCCATGTGCCCTTGCCAAGAAAGTTTTACGTTTCCCTTTTTCCTCGGCTGCCGTATCCAGCCTTGGCATTGTATCTACTTATTATATTCATTTCTTGGATGTGCTGGTTCCAGCTTTGCATTTACCGCGTTTCTGTATTTGTCTCCCTATCCCCCTGTCTGACATCATTCAAGTGAGATCAGGGTGGGAAAAAACCCACAGCTTGGGGAGTCTAGTCAGGTATAACAGTAAAAATAAGAGCTTATGTAGTGAGAAAAATGATAGACACTTGGCTTGTTATGAGCAGGATTGTTCTCCGGGAGTTTTGCCGTTGTTTTCAATGAGATCAGGACTGGGCACTTGGCTGCAGTGAGAAGTGGACCTGGGCCATGTGGTTTTTCATCCAGACCTTCCCAAAACTCAGGAGTGTTTAAATCTGGCCTCCCCTTGGTGAGAACATGCAATGCTTGGATGTACGTGCGCGTGAGTTGATTTYGAACGTGCCATGTAGGCAGAGCCCTGGCGTTAACGTTCCCAAGCAGAAGTTTGCAGAGGGATTGTGATCGTCTTTGGACTTTGAACAAGATGCATAATGGTGCCATCTGTTTGTGTCTTCCTTTTTCCCAGCCATGCTTGTCCCATGTAAGGGCCAGAGACAGTGTGGCTCACTGTAGTGTCTTTCCAAAGCTGTAAATATCCAGCTGTTATATAAAAAAGTTGGTGCTTAGTTGGTGCTTAATACATTTTCAGGAAGACAATTCTCTATTTGTGCTCAGTTCTTGAACCCTGCTCCTGTATAGCTTGTATTCAAAGAAGACTCAAGACACAAGGCTATTCTGTTAGTCACTCCAGATTCAGAACAATGTTCTTTAATGCAATAGTTATTCTTGGTCTTGGCCCTTTATAATCTTGATTTGATTTATTTAAACCACTGTGAAAAATCTGGGAGGCTGGCAAATTGTATTTCTTAATTCCCTTATTCATTTTCTTTAATTTTTTAATAGAGAAAATGAAGAGAAAACAAGCCTGAGAATTGATATATGGTGTATACCAGAGCCTCTTTGGACGGGTTGCATGAATCTGTCACACACGCCTCAGATATAAATCACTCTGCACCATAGGGACATTAAGACTCTTAGTACAAATATATGTGTTGGGAAATTGTTCTGCAAATGTTACATGTACATGTGCAGTAGCTAATTTGCAAATCTGAAAAAACTTGGCTTTTTCACATCCTCTCTGAAGTAACCCAGGGTGCCTGGTCCATGTTGGGAAATGGGCTGCTTTGCCAAATGAAGCTTTAAAAAAAAAAAAGAAAAAGTCTGTTGGGTGGTATTGGTGGTATTGTAGCACAAAATGTCCAAACCTGGTAAACTTTTTATTTAATTTTGAGTTTATTTTTAGCACTCATGAATTAATGAGACATCTTTTTCTCTCTGAGGGCGGAGCAGGGGATTCTCTCTGTGGGCAGAGGGGGCAAGTCCTGGCACTGCTTCAGTCCACAGTACAGGGCATGGGGGAGCATGTTTCATCTGCTGAGCACGCAGTATAGAGATCTCTGTTCAGTCTCTAGAGACTGTTACAGGCCCAGCTCAAAGAAACTGGACTTCCAGCTTGAGTTATGGTGACGAATGACTTAAGCTCTAAAGGTCTTGCTTTGATCCCCGATATGTTGGTTAAACTGAATGTTTTACCAGTCTTTTCACCTAAGATTTATGTAGAAATGTCTGCTTCTGTGCAGTTCAGATCTGCCTCCAGCCTGAAGCTCTGAATGCTAAGCTTCATTTTGATGTTTTTTTCCACAAAACTAGGATTAAATCAGATAGTTTCATTGGAGAAAAAATAGGAGGAGAATAATTTTGCGAGGGTTTCCTTGCCCTGAAGTGCCAGTAACTAGTAGCCTGTAAATTATGGTGCCTGTGGACCAGCTGAAAGCCTGGTTTCTTATTTCTGAGGGAACTGCTAGAGCCAGAGGCCGTCTCTCTGGGTAGACTTTCTGGGATATGAATTTATCCTTATTTGATGTGTACACAGTTGAACATGCCATCTGCAAAGAAGAATAGCATATGTAATAATTATAAGGGGACATGTCTAGAAAAGGAGTCCAAATTCAAGGATGCAATGAATAAATCAGTGGTTAATTAAAGTGCTTCTGAAGTATTTGGACAATATAATGGGAGAGTAGTTTAAAAATGCTTTTGTCTAGTCATTGCTATCTACTTATTTACCTGGAAAACAAATATGTACCAACCAGTAGTAATAACATGATTGCTTATACAGTACCTTCATGCTCAGCTAACATGTCTGTAGGTTGAATTGTTCAGTGCACCCCAAATCATAGGGAAGTCAGAGGGTTTAAATGAATGTCTTGAGTTTAACCTCTTGATTGCAGGCAAGGGCAAAGAAGCCAAATTGCAACGTGAGTACCAAAGGTGTTATGTGGTTTTTAAATACAGTCCAAAGCCATATTTTCTGTTTTATGGCTAAGTGAGGACTAAGTTGGTGGCCCAAAGGTTTTAGATGTTGATAAGTTCAGCCAGCAAACAATGCTTTACATGCGAAAAACCCTCTTGTGTGGTCATAGATGTTCATAAGTAGATCAGAGTTTTACTTGGCATGGCTTAAAGTTCAGGCCTAACATGTCCGTAGGCTGAAGCAGTGTGTAATGTGTTATTAGGAGGAAAAAAAAGGGGGTTTGAGAGAGATTAGATTTCAGTGAGATTTAAAAGACTTCATCCAGTGATTTTAAGTGATTTAGGCACCAAAGGCTTTCGAGTACTCTTCAGCATGCTTTAACCTTGAGTGATGCATGTAGGCTGGAGTGTTTGCATAAGAAAATACTGTGTGGGGTTGAAATAGTTCCCCTTTTAGATGTATAATCATAAAGACTTACTCTGTTTGATAATGGAAGTTTAATAATATCCAAGCATGAATAACATGCAATTATACTTCCGCTGGATTATTTGCATCTAGGGAATATCGTAAAATTACAATTCAGTACCTGTCATACAAAGAGTGAGCATGAACTGATGTTGTAATAATAAAAAGACAATAAAGATTTTGGTTTCCAGCAGAAATGTGGCAAATTCTGGCAGGCAGTATGGCTTCTAGAAGATGGACATGTCATGAGAGGCTGGTGTCCTTTGTCTGAGTAAGTGCTGCCTATCTCTATCAATCTACTCAAATGGCTATGTGTTAAAAAAATAAAAGCAATTTGATTCCTGCCTGTGATTATAAGGAAATCACATACAGATGGCATTGAAATTATGATTATTCAAAATACCCATAATGCCCCAGTGGGGACCTGCGCAAGGAGTTGGACTTTAAACCAACAGAAAATGTTGAAGATGAGGGAGAACCATGCTGCTTTTGAGTAAAGTAGGAAGAGGAAGGGAACCTGCACAAGGGTTGTTGGTTCGAGGTTTCCTTATGTCCTTGCTCCCAGAGGCGATCCCCGGCTCTCTCAGTATAGTCACTGTTTTTGCATAACCCAGCCCTTGTCCATGCACAGCCATAGTGACTCCAAACTGTTAATTATGTTTTTCACACCCAGTAAAATGCAGCCAAGCTCCCCTCCATTCCCCCTAGCACTGCAGATCCAGTCTCTCATCCTTCGTGCTCCCCACACCACCTCACCCTGGTTACACAAGTCAGCCAGAGAGCCAAGAGAAACCTCTGAGCTCTCTGGCTGTAAGAACAGTTGGTGGGAGCCAGGTTTTTGCTGTATCATCCCTCCGAGGGATTGGGCAGGCGGGAGAAAGGGCCAGGGTTGGGGCTCACAGGGGCTGCTGAGTTCTCGGAGCTGAGAGGGACGCCCTCTCCCCAAACCCTCCTGTTGGAGGAGGCTGCGTTGGCAGCCTTTGCAGCACGAGGCTGCGGGAACGTGCTCAGAGTAGGATCTGTCATTTGGGACCTCAGTGGTGGGGATCATGGTATGTGAAAGCAGAGTACTGAGCTTTTTGGACGTGTGTGTAATACCCGTTCACCAGCTTGGGACTGGTCTGTCTCTCTTTTTAGCTGGTTTGTATCCCCAGGTTTTCCATCATGCTCCAAGTCTCCATTAACAAGTGTTTGTTTATGTTGTACTTGCTCTAGGCCACTCTTAGCCTAGCAAAGCATAATACACAGATTTAAACAGAGAGCGCAATATGGGCTAATTAATTCCTGATTCAGGGAAACAAAAGATAAATTCCTAAGTAAACTAAGTTTTCATAAAGCTAAATAACTCTTCCCACCTACTTTCTCTCCTCTTGCCCTCTTCCCTATGTACAATAAAATGAAACATGCAGCTCAATTGAAAACATAATGGGCTCAATTGGGGTTTGGAGGAGCACCAAGAGATGATCTTCAGACTGCGCTGAGGAGAATTTTGCTGGACACTACAGTAACACCATCTCTAAACGGGAACGCTCTAGTGACACAGGCCAACTTGGCCACTGTCCACTGGGAGATGGTGCTTTGCTTGTCCTGTTTGCCAAGCTGGGGCATTCGGGCTGGTGTGTTCTCAGAGGTGAGCTCGAGCCCTAGGACTCGGGTCTCCCTGGTCTCTCTAGCCTTCTGCTCCCAGTGGATGGAGAGGCTCCTTCAGTGGATAATTCAGACTATATAAATCACTGTCCTCTATTGATTTTCCTATCAGAAGGGCATATGGAAAGCAGTTTCCTTAGCTGCCTCAGTGAATATCTTCCCTCCCTCAGGATCAGTCTTCGCTATTTTAAGAGCCCAGGACAGGGGATGCAGTCAGTTCTGGTATGTGCTATGTGTCGGATGTCTGTGGCTACCTGTGTCCACGTTGCGTAAAGAAATGCCTRTAACTCTAACCTTTTCTTTCAGCAGCAGCTGACACCAGGGCTTTTTCGGGAAGCATTTTGTCTGCCTGACACTAGCCAGGGAGTAGAGAGATGGCTGGTCACACCACGCTCGATGTCTTCAGTGTGAGTCGAGTGCACATCCCTTCCCTCTGCTCTGGCCCACAGTTCCTCTTAACTCTATGCTTGAGTATGGATTTGTATCCCCAAACTATTTCTCCAGCTCTCTGAGAAAGGCCCACTGGTGATCTTTACTGGTGACTATAAACTGACTGGGTAGAGCTGGGCCTGGGCCGCCTCCTTTCCATTTGATTCCCTACAGGGCAAATCCTGAAGGCCTTTCTTCCAGTATCAGTCAGTCCCATAATTGGGATTTCTCTCTCCCAGATTTGCCAATATCACTGTTGCTGGAGGGTATTCATTAGCTGAACACAAGATATTGGGGCTGGTCCAGGGATGGCTGGGTGAAAGTATGTGGGCTGTTTTATACTGGGGCTCAGAGAAGAGAATTTGTTTTTTAAAACTTGGGTTCAGTGGGAATATCACCTGTCAGCATCTGGCACTGTAAATTGCCATGTCAGTTTGTTGGCAGAAACTATGAATGGGGCCAAAAGTGCCCCTGATTTACACCACTCAAAGCTGATACTGTTTTTTTAGCATCACAGGATACACAGGCACAGCTAAAAAGCCATTCTGGAAAAAAAGTTGAAATTAGAAGTTTTCTTCCTACTCGTGGGAGCTGAAAACTCAAGCTTACTGTAAACAGACTTGGAAAACATTTTATGTTTCCAGAGTTCTGAGTCCAAACATCTCCATGAAGCAGTGGCACAGTTTGAGAGTAACACACTTCTTTTCTTTTCATTAGTATATTTTTTCTAATAGATGTACAAGTTTTTTAAAATACTTCTCTTGCTTTTAGGGACAAACATCTCCCTTCTCAGAGCAGATTTCGGTCAGAGGTGGGGAAAGGGAAATGTGTACTTCCTTAAATAAATACCTGTATGTGTTTTTAATATTTCTGGGTATTTTATTTTTCAAGCAGAAGCTTGGACTTTTTTTTATAACCATCATTTAGTACTATGGAAAATGTACAGAGTTGTTTTGGCTGGATGGAGCAAAGCAGCGGGTTAAATTTTAGCACATTTAGTAGCACAGAGATCTCTCTTCTGTGAAAGACAGGATTGTATTATGTAACAGTCCGGCTGCCAAATACTTCTGCTGGCAGCGGTCAGCCTTCTATGCACCATTGACATCAAAACCTAATGAGGTTTGATCCAGAGAAGGGATTTGAAAGGACTTCTTGTTTTTCTTCAATCTTCACAAACTGAACTTGTTTAAAAAGGGGGAGAAAAAAAAAGATACAGAGTCTTGTTTGATAAATGAGGAAAAATAGTGTTTTTTCTCTGAAGTTTTGGCTGTTTATTGGTTTAACAGCTATTGCTCAGAACAAGTCGTTTCTATTTACAGTGTTTATCGTATCAGCTAACCTTGTGTGATGGATTGAGGGGGCTGGAGGTCGGGCCTGCATGTGTTCCCTCCACCGGGGCTTTCTGACGGCTTACCTTAGTATCTCCTGTGCCTAGTATTTACACATAGTCATATTGACCATTCAGTAAACATAGGACCAGACAAGCATCCCACTCCCTATAATGTGCATGCTAAATAAAATATATCAGCAAGTAAGTGGGGACAAGAAACACAGGAACATAACAAGTCAGTGTGCAGGGGTACTGAGCTCCATGAAGGCTGCCATGGTGCTAGAAGCAATATAGCATGATACTGTGCCAGAGGTAATAAGCTCTTACTGAAAACCAGGTCTTACTAGTTGACCTAAAAACGTAAGGGATATGCTACTGGGTGAGAGCAAAGGTTTATCTAGCCTGACACCCTCTCCGACAATGACTGATAATGAAGGCTGGAAGGAAGAGATCAGGGAGCAGGGCATGTGTTGAGTGGTCTGTCCCCTGATATGACACTGACCGGCAGGTTAGCCATATCCTGAGTTGGAGATTTAATAGACTGTGACTCTGTGAATGTGTTTAATCCCATTTTGAACTCACATAATGAGCTCCACAAGCTCCACAGTTTGTGTTGTGTGGAAAACTTTTTCCTCTGGTTTGTTTCAAACCTGCTCTCAGCTTACTTGGACCCAGGCTACTTTCTCCAGATTGTCATGTACAGGAACATGGGAACACGCTGGCTCATGCAAATGCGAAACAGCGTTAGATCAGACATCTCCCTTTCATGTTTCTGTTGCAGTGCACACATAGCCGGTTTTGGCATAATACGACGAGCTTGCCTTGTCATTGTCATGTTTTAGGGTGATTTCGTGGCAGAATTGGTTTTAAGTAAGGATTTAAATCAAGAATGAGGTAGATTTATAGATGTTTATTAGAAGCAGCTTCCCATGAGGTGTAGTATAGTTTGTGCATCTGTGGAAAAAGGAATATGAAGCTTCTCATTTGAAATAAATAGCAGAGTTGCCAGCACTAGCAAAATGGAGGCAGGAATGAACATATGGATGTCCATACCATATTGAATATTTTACGCAAGTACAGTGCTTGCCTTGGAAACATATGGCGGAACATATCCACTTACCTTAGCCTCACCTAGGAAATTCAATATCCTTTTGTTCATTTGCCAGTCAGGAAGGCAGTGTAACCAGAGGTTAAATACCCCAAATGAAATCACTGAACAAGTCAGTAGCAGAGCTGGGATTGCAGTCCAGGAGCAATGTCTTTCAGTTACATATTTAGTCTCCTGCCTCCATTTCCCTGGAAAAGTATTTCTGGTCACAATTTTAGAGGTGTTAACTCAAATGAAGTTTGACAGTTATGCTTGTATTTCTGCTTTCATCTTGAAAGTTTCAGGGCTCTCTTGCCTGTTCAACAAGTCCCATCAAAGCTGTTTAAGAGAAAACTACAGAGCCCAGGATTATCATTAGTTTTTTCTTGTTCAGTGCTTCAGCTGTTGCCAAAGCTCTCTGATGATGGTTGCATGTGTAGGAACAGAAACGTGCTGATAAAGTCCAACTTTAGTGTCTGTGCGTGTTACCAACGGTACAGGAGTGGAATGTGAATGATAAACAGCATTGCCACGTGACGGACTGCATTTTGCATGTAGGTCTCAGCATCCGCTTCTCTCCCCTAGAATAGCTCCCAGTCTGCCAGGATCCTGGGCAGCTACAGAAAACTGATTGCTTATAAGGTAACCTGTTAGAGGAATGAGGTTGTTTTCCTCTGTCTTTTTCTCTCCCCCTAGATTTTCCTTCCAAAGGCCCAGCATGTTTCAGATCAGTATCGTGCCAATGAAAACATATCTGCATTTAAAAGTGGCATATGGTAAAAGTAGTCTGATATCACAACACTGGAGATTTCTCCTGTTAGGAAGGAGTAATTATGCTGGAAGTTTTCTGGTCTGGCGCTGTAATGTACAGAGATGTTGGGACATACACTCAGAAAGAACCAAGACAGACCCTCAAACCCTGACCTGATTTGGATTTTTTGAAGCGCACAAGTTCACATGGCTTTCAGCATCTGTGAAGACAATGTAAATTAATGAAACGGTCTTCAGACAGCATCTCGGAGGAGGGACACTAATGATAGGCCATAGAGCAGTGACTGATGGGGGCAGGAAACTGCTGAGTCCCTTGGAAAAGGCAGGATGTGCAATTGCATCCATTTTGCTATCACATCCGTATCTACTTTGCTATCCTGATTAATATAGGGATAAACAGAGGGATTAGCAGGTTATGCTTGTATAACCTAAAAATTTTGGGCTTAGCGAGTGTACYCTTATTTTAACAGCTCCTGCATTTGTAGGAATGGGTTGTTTTAACAACAGATATGACTGAAAACCAAGCCTAATTTATTTATCCGAAGATCAAATCTTAAAGTTTTCTTGTCCCTTGAGAAAGCTGGTTGGGGACACAGTTCTTAAACTCATCCTCATTTTCAGGCTGCATTCACAGCAGAAGATCTTGGGGTAGGGAGGCATGCTAGCATTCATGCCCTGTTTGTGGTTTGCTTGGGTTTGTGTGTGGGTTTAGTACAATCTCAAGGAATCCACACTTGGATTGTGAGAGTTTCACAAATAAACATCATGGAACGGAATAAATTTGTAGTTAATTCTTATTGTCTTAGTGAAGGTAGAAGTTGCTTAGAGGATGGACTTAGTAAAAACAGTGTTGCCTAAAAGCCTGTTTTAGCACCCCAGTTTGGTGTGACTCCATTGATTGTGGAGGAGTCGTATTCATGTCAAAACATAGTGACAAGAGGATGAATCATGTTCTGGAATTTTTAATACAGAAAATAAAAACACACAATTTAAGTTGCAGTGATTTATATTATGAACCTATTCCATCAGGGGCACATTTGAAGAAATAAGGGTGTCCTCTTGTTTACAATACATGGGCCAAAACCAGAGAGCATGGTCTCCAAATTGTTTTTCACAAACCTGGCATAACACCCTTTTTTTGATGCTGCTTGACAACTAGACACTGCTAATTGGTTATATTAATGTATAGTAAGGCAGGAAAATTGTTGGCTTTTACTTGGTAGTTAATCCAAAAATGTTGACATCTGTAAAGCCTTTACAAGAGGTTATTTCAATACATATATTGCAGCAGAACAGCAGAGAGGATATTTGCATAACACCTTGGATGCGCTCAAACTTTTCTCAAATACATATATTGATGTGGCTACCACGGGCTTGGGAAAGTGAAGGAAAAGCACCAGACTTGGCAAAGCCCAGAATACAGGTTTGGCTTCCAATATCTGCAAACTAGCTTTAGACAGTRCCCAATTTTCAAGCCAGGTGGTGTGCCTAGGCCCCAGTATTTCGTTCTGCTCTCGTTCTGGGAACATGGCGCATCCCAGAAGCCAAGGCAAACATGGTGTTCGCTTTTGCTGGGTTATGTTTGGCTGACATTTCCTGAAGGAAAGAGCTCAGGAAAATAAAAACTTAATTTTTATTTGGCATCATAATAAGAATAAGAATAATAGCAGCTCATTAAACAGAGCAGTTGCATTTCCTCCCTTTACTTCTGAGAGGCTAGTGGGAGAAATAGGCAATGCGCATTGTAGTAGAGAGTAGAGAATAGTTCTCCATCTGTCTAGCAGAAAGTACCGGTTTATGCAAAATTGTTTTGGGAACAAACTGCATATTTACTTCTGTATCTAAAAGCCTGGCTAGGTAGCCCAGATCTTGTATAGCTTCTACAGGAAAAAGCAACTTTCCGTTACTTAGTTCTGCCCTTCAACCATTTAAAATGGCCACTTCGTAGCATGTGGCTTCCACAGGGAGCCAAATGCAAGCAGGGTCATTTCCAGTACCCAGGGTAGTCAATAGAAGGACGTCATTTGGTTTTGATTTGGGCCTCAGACAAAGCAACTGAGAGGGGTATATTACGTGGCATTGTGGCACCTAGATTTCCTGGTGATTTGTTTGTTGTAAATAATGCAGAATGAAAAGAATGTAACTGCAGAYGAACTCTGTGACATCTGTAAATTCATGTCTTTCAACAACATGGATACAGTGGAACATCTGGAAAGAACCATATGTTCCACTAGCAAGACCTGTCTACCTAAATCTGGGGTGCACTATAATAGTCAGTCTACATCTCATCAGTTGAATTCTCAAGATCAGTTTAGCAGCTGGAATTATCTGCCCATTCTCCCAGATGTGCTCTGTGTTTGCTTTTGCAGTGCTCTCTCTTGTCATTTAGATGCTGCCAGTTTTTACACAAAAGACTTACCTCTCTGAGTTCTTTGTGCTTACTATGTGAGGAACCCTGGATGCAAAACAAAAAACAATGAAAAAAAATTGGGTCTTGGATAATTAACGACTATTTTGGGGTATTTATTGCTATGGTGTCTCTAGACGTGTTTGCACAGAAAAGGGATCGGGAGCTAAATCCAGTAAAAGATGTGAACACCTTTGCATGTTGTAATTGTCCTTGTAGCTATTTAAATCCAGTATTAACAGCTCCCTAAGGGGCAAAAATTAAGTAGTTATGATTTCCTATGAGCTAACGTAGGTAATTCTGCACTGAGCATGGTGGCTTTCATGAATCTTGCTCTTTACAAGCACCCATCTAACATCTACCCATAAGGTCCCCAAGGTAGGCACTACAGTGCTTGCCTTTGGTGTTGGGAAAGAAAAGGTAAAATCTTTGTGTTTAGCAAATGTAAAAATAGGCAGGATAGTAGAACTGCATTCTGGCACTGTGTATTCTGAAAGGAGTCACAAATTGATTAGGGAAGCTGTTTTTTTATTATTATTCTGGGGATCTGCCTTTAGCAGTACTATGCATTTATTCTTGGAAAGGTTGCCCTGTTATGATGTTTCAGGTTAGATGCACCGAAATTAAGTCACACTTTCCTCAGCCATATCTTCTGATTTTCAAATGAAATCTCGATGTATTTATAGTTGGGGGGCAAAAACCCAAACCCAGCAGCGACAAATTGTTCCCTTCATGATACAATGAAGGRTAAACTTTTATTGGTTTATGGGTTTGCTTTCCCCTTGTCACTTGGCTGCATCTCAGAGTCATAATCAGTACCTTTTAACACCAAAATGAAGCAGATTTGCTCCATATGTTTCATTCTGTATATTGCTACACTATCTGCTCTAGCTGTGCCCATAGCCCAGTGACTCCCATGTCAGTGCTGCAAGAGCCAGTAAATTGCAAGCTCTTGGCAATAGCAGCAACTATTCCCCCTGAAAATATTGCATTATATTCCCTGGCAAAAGAGAACATCTAATGGAGTACAGATGATGTGAATTAATCTTTGAATAAGCATTTAATTTGTTGGCCAAGATCTGATTGCCCTTTTTTTGTAGTATTCTCATAATGAACATAAAAAGATTATAAGATTTGTGAATGTAGTCAGTCCTCTGGAAGCTCTGGCAGCTGGCTCAGCTTTGACTTCATTTTTTTCCTTAGTAATTAAAAACACTTCTACAAACTCAGAACCCAACCGTCATTAAGGGCATTTCCAGAGCAAGATGTAAGATTCAGAACTCCATCACCTCACTTAGCCCCTTCTAGCCAGAGATGCTGAAGAAAAATATCCTGCTGAGTATTTGTTTGAAAAATGTATTTCTTGCACAGGTCATTAGAATTGAACAGGTTGGCTTGTCTACAAACATATGGATTAAAAGTATTGCTGTAGCTGAGATACAGGACACTTAAATTACTCCCTTCTCTTGGGTAAACCCTGCTTTCATTAGGCCCAACAAAGAGCACTCTGCAATGGCCTATAATAAATCTCGCCCCCAAACCATTTCCAGAATGATGTTCAGGATGGCAGAGAATAGATGCTGGTAATTACATAAAGCTTTGGTTAAAAATACACAAAATATTTGAATATTCACAAACTCATTAGCAGAAGACGAGAGGAAGACCCTGTGGCTTTCTGGACAATGGAAGGGTCTTGCACCAGCAGTGCATTTGCGTCATGACAGAGAGGAACTGGGAATAGAGCAAGTAGTGAGGGAGAGAGGAGTAGAAAGTCCAAAAGGATTATTTTGAACTGGATCCCAGAAACAATGGGGTGTAGATAAGATACTGCAGGCAAGGCTTGTCTTGGATCAAAGACTTACTGGTGAAATCAGGGGGCTGTGGGTCCTGGCCTGGATCCCACTAGCACTGCATTAGACTCCATCCCGCGGCATGTGGGATCTCACGTTCCTGATACAGTTGAATCTACAAGGCTACATGTCTGCTCTGATCGGGATGGGGCTAGCCCTCGTCTCGCCCTTCTGCATGGGGTGAGAAGGTGAGAAATTACACGCTGCACCTCGTAGGGTTGGTGTCATGGGCAACTGGGGAGGGTTCATGAGAGAAGGGGAGTTCGCTGTTCTCCATGGCCAGAAGTGATCGTGGCCTGAAGGAACAGGGATGCAGTCCAGGCCTTCGCATTTAAAAAAGGAGGTGGTGACAGGAAGATTTGCAGGCAACAGATGTGGAAGGAGAAGGAGAGTTCAGGGACAAGGAGGATGGTGTGGTTGGTTCAGGTGCAAAAAGAAGGAGGTTGGAGACAGGGTGGCTGGCACTGGGCCACATTTGAAAGTGTGCTTCTCAAATGGCTGTGGCTTTTTTTTTTCATTGTTAGCGCACGTGGCAGGTTGGCAGAGTTCAGAGCTGCATTTCCAGCCAGGGGCTCTTGGTTGCAGAGGAAGATTCTGTTCTTGAGTACATTTCTGCAGGGCTTGTGTTAGGAGGTAAAAAAATATGGTCTTGGACTAAAGCCAAGGAGTGGAGCAAAGATAGCTGGGTTTTATTTCTGATCCCAACACAGGTGTAAGGTTTGCAGGAGTCATTTAACCTTCCATTTCCCTTAATGTAAAACAGAATAATAGTCTCTTCTTATCTAAAAGCATATTTTATGGCTTAATTCCTTAGTAAAGCACTTCTGAGGTAAAAGCTGCTGGTGAGAGGTAGAAAACTTTGAAAGCAGCGTTCACACATCCGGGAGTTCTGTCTTTGACTTTTAACTCTACCCCAAAGGACATCCACATTTTGGCATTTGTACTCCTGTTTTACAATGTTTGTGCAAGTGGTGTGTTTGCTGTTTTCCTGGTTAAACTCATGTGACAAGGTCAGATGGCTTCTTATCTGATCCAGAAATGTCAGACTGACTTTGACAGCAAACTGCAGCGGGGCTCAACCATGGACATCAGGTACCTTGTTACAGATTTCCCCGCTTTGCAGCAGAGTGCTCATGTATGACACAGCTAGGTCTGGATTTGGGGCAGTTCAGCTGACAGGTAACTGAAAACATTGAGGAAAAGGAAAACAGAGCAACTCCTTTACAGCAGTTAGGGTAACAATTTACCCATTCCTCCTGTGAATCTCTTACGTCAGAAAAATTCCCAGAGCATATGCTGCGTGATTTTCAAGGATGCTGAGCGCTCATGTTTCCTTTTGTTTGTTGGAGAATCAAGCCATTAATTTGTTTACTGATAGCTGACTTCTAGCGAGAAACTACAAGGAGAAGAAATGCAATGGGACCATGACTTTCACAGATTGACGTGATACAGGAAAATCTTAAACCTTTTGAAGACTTCTTTTTCTATTAAAATTAGCATTTTTCATGTTCATCAGGGTCCTCTTCATTCTGCAGCATTGGGGGAGGAAAAAGTAAGGTCAATCCAGTTTACATTATGCACTTTGCTTTGTGTACCCTGCAATGTTATGTTCACCATGTACAGGACTCTCACAGATGGCTATCCTCTCCCAAATATGAAAACAGCTTCAAGTACCAACTGGGCACTGTTGTATGTTCAGGAGTGGTCAGTGCCCTCCTGGGCTGATAACCTCAATAGATAAGAGAACCAAACTGAGCCAGAAGGAAGCACTTTTGTTCTCATTATATAAATGGGAGAGATGGGCCCCAAAATGATGTCACTTGCTTGGGATTGTGCTGGATGTGTGTGGTGGCAGAGCTGCACTATAACCTAGACCACTGGGACCTAGTATTTTAACTCAGCCACTGAACTGCACTTGTTCTGCCCCGAGGCCTGAGCAGTGGCTGATAGTTTTAAATCATTACTCAAACAGGTTGTTTAAATTCCAGCTATCACGATCTATTTTGCTATTAGTAGAGCTGCTGAGTGTTTCTCTGGGATTCCTCTCCTCTCTCCATCCCCCCGCATCTGCTGTATGCAGTTATGTATCCCTTAAGTTTTCCTTGAAAACTCAGATTCATTCAGTTCCATGAATGCACGATTCACAGTGGAGCTGACACATTTCATTAAGCTTAGCACATTGCGTAGAGGCTTGGCAAAGGGTCCCTGGGCTTTATTCAACCCAGACACACCGTGTGACCAGCTGTCACAGATTGTGTTGTAAAATTAGAATAAAACCATAAAACACAGTTGAGGGAAGGGAAAAAATTGTCCCTCTCTGGGGACAGCACTTTGAGCTGTGACAAAAGATTCACAGAGCACATCAGATACACACAAAAGCTTTGTGCAAAACTCAGCTGGTTTCATTTCTCGTGCTTGAACATTGTACCATGGGTAGGTGCCACTGTATAAAGGATTCACCTTGTTCCAGCTTCAGCACGAAGTTCTGCTTTTAACTTTGCTGTCCAGATTACATGCAGTTTTTGGTGGAACAGTGTATCCTTTTAACCAGGCTACAGGATTAAAAACTGAGTAACAGAGCTGGGACAAAACTCTTATTTCCTGACTTTCACCATTGCAGTTTAACTACCAGGTGTCATTTTTATTGTCACTGTTAGGTAATTGGATGATATATAAGTAGGTCATAACTTTGGTAGAGAAATAATTGGAGACCTCAAGGCACTGATAGATGACTACTGTAGATGCTAACAAAATTAGTTAATCAACAGTGGTGAAATTATATCATCATCCAGTAAGTGAAGCATGCAACACCGCAACTGGAATCTGTTCAACACCTGCTGTTTACCTTGATTCATGCCAATTTATAAAATGGGTTAAGCTATTTCCATTCCAGCATCATGTTCTCCATGTGGGAGAAAGCTTGCCTAATGAAATGCTTCCAAGTGAAAAATTCTGTTCTGAGGCTCATCTCTTTCCTCTGTGATAAGAAGATACAGTTCTATGTCCACGCTGAATCCTAACCCCTCCGGAGCAGAGATGGTAGTAAAAATGTATACCATGTGGAAATTAAATATGTGTTAAGTTCATGTTTGCTTATGTTTAAGAGCCACACATATAACCTTGGATAGAAGAACAGCTCCTTGAGGGCACTAACAGGCATCTGCAATGACTTTTCCATGCAATGCTATCAGTTGCATTCATCTCTTAAAATCAGGTCAGTATGTTGAAAAGGCAGAAAGATGAGGCTGCTGAGGTGCGTCAGCACAGCAAATGAAGGTTTGGGTTCAGGTCTGTTCTCTGTTGGACTCAAGAGTCACATCAGGTCCCTGTTCTGGACACTGACAGCCCTAGTACTGGAGGTGGAAAGCCCCCACGTGCTTCATGATAGCACTGGTTCTGCTCTGGGATGGATGGATGGATTTGGGCCTGGAAAAGGCCAGGCAGCTCATTTTCTGTAGGTATCCTGCATTTTGCTCTTCCTAAGCATAGTACAGATGCTTTGAGTCTGATTTACAGCAGAGCTTATTAGGCTAAATCTGCATGATTCACTGTGTGGGAACAGGTGTGGCTTTTTGCAGTATCTAGACAGAGATCCCACTTGCAGCATTATTTTGTTTATAAACGCATAAAAAAAGCCCCACCTCTGATATTGGGAAGCAGTAGGCTGGTACCTGGATCCAAAGAGAGCATCCTGAATGTGAGTGTGGGGCTGATAATATGAGGAAAATTAAATTATGATCTTGGGGTTTTAACTGCCTTATTCGTAAGGAGATGGTAATGTTCAACATCTCGCAGGATTTAACCCAGGAAGGGATATCTGGCATTTCCTCTTATTTCTACTGTGCTTCTATAAATCCTCAACATAAGATTTTTTTTTTTTTTTTTTAAATGAAGGCATTTTTTTAATGGCTTTTATAAGAATAAATGTCAGGTACAGCCCTTCTGCAAGTCATGAGGCACATTGACACACACAGAGACACTTTTCCCTGAGGAGCTATGGGATTTCACAGCCCTTTTTTTTTTTCCCTTTTCTTTTTTTCTCCTTATTCCAGCTGGGGATCTGAGGAACAAGGCTGTTTGTCAGGCAGTGTTTTTGTCTAAAGTGGAATGTGACCAGCCTTCCCAATGAAAGGCTTTCAAATGGGCTGCCTGGGGGATCTTACAGCAAACTCGCCCAAACTCTGCAATACTAAAAGAGCGGCTCTGATATAGCTGGCCTGGCAAGGCAGATGCACAGGAGTGAAGGCCTCTCAAGGGAGCAAAGCCAGCTGGAGTGTCCTCTTGACTGAGCAAATCGTAAAGGGAGTCCTTATTCTGCTGGGAAGAAGTTGTGGGATTGGCTTTACTCCCAGCCTCTGGCAAGAGGAACGTGTCCATGGCAGGGAGACTGTTTTGTCCCTAAACACTGTGTGATATGGCTACGCTCTGTCCTCAAGACCAGGCTTTCTTACCCTGTAAGGGGACTAGGGGAGACAGACCTGAAGTGAGAGCAGTCGTAAAATTGCTTCAGTCGCAACATGAGCTCAACCAGGCCCCAAATCTGAGGAGGATGGATGTACCTTTATGCTACTTCTCCTTCTCTCCTTTGCTCGTTCTTTGCTCTCCCAGCATTTGCAGAAAAGCGCTCAGGCTTTGTGTCTTACTGTCCATTTGCTGCTCTTTATTTTTCCAGGCAGGTGTTTGTATTGATTCTGATACAATCAAGTGGTTATTGTCATCCTCAGACCTGCTATTAGGCATTTTTAAGTGCATAAAACTGCCTGCCTGATGTGTGCAGTATTGTATCGCGTGTAGATTCAGGCGTTTCATTTGCAGCTTCTGAAATGTCTTCCCCAAATAGGTAATAGATGCATTTTTCCCTTTAAACAAATAATACCTTAAAGAAAAAAGGAAAATGCTAGTGCTGCTGTTCCCTTGGGTTTTTATATCCTGAAGGGCCCCTCACCAAATAAACTACTACAAGGCTGGGCAGGAGGGTTGGATCTTCAGAAATGTGATGGCTTAGGCCTTTTTAATGCAAATCCGTGTTTCTGGGAGCTCATTTAACAGAAAGAGCTCGTATGAAAGCAACATCTTTAAGTGCATGCAGTTTTTAAAATCTGTTAACTTCAAGGGTAGTTTAGCTTTGGCAATTGGCTGTTGATATGACAATTATCATGTTTTCCATAGCTATGGTAATAGCTATTCCATATAGGTAATAGCTATTTTCTTCAGACTGAAAAAAAAAAATCATATTTCTGTTAAGCAGGGATACCACAGACTCAGTGTAGTATATGTGAACTTACTGATTTCTAATGGACTTTAGAAATTGACTGCATTCTGAAGAGAGAATTATCACTAGTATTAAAAAATACTTAAGATGAAATTCTGCTCTCAGAAAATTCAAGGTTTGAATATAGAGAATGACAGATAGCATTTGACTTACCAATTGCTGTCTAGGTAATAATCCCACTGGGCAAAAATCATAGGCACAGAAGCATTTGCACAAGCCTGCTGTGGGAGTAAGGTATTCCTAGATGTGCAAATACCCCTGTAGCCCCCTGAGGCAAGAACACAAATCAAGGTAGGGCAAATGCATGGGAAGCCATGTGCTACATCCGTTATTTAGCTTACTGTTTCTGTACCTCAGTCTTCCCATCTGCAATCTGGGAACAAGTAGCTCTGCACTTCTCAAAACTGTTGTGAAACTTCATGGATGAGAATTTATAGAATGATTTGAGGTCCTCTGGCAGTGGGACAGCATATTATTAGAGTCAGAACTGGGCCAGATATTGAGTTCATGGATGGACCCTGGGGACCATAGCTTGACTCAGATGCTGTAGGTAAATTTAAATCCATGCCACAGTCGCTACGTCTGCAGAGAATGGCTGTTTTCCTTTTAATCTGCTGTTCTTCAATGGGTTTCCAGCCTTTGCTAGCCTGTCTCTGTGAAATGAATTTTCCCCATTCAAAAGCAGCAGTGTTTTATTTTTGTTTTAGCTGTGCTTGGGAATGCAGAGCAATTCAATCAAGAGGAAAATACACCATGAAAAGCACTGAAAGCCCTGAGGTCAAGGATCTGAAGTTACCCACAATATTAATGACAAACCAGTGGCTGCACCATGGCAACGGACAGAAGAATATGTGGCGTGGAAACCATAAGTAGTGTGGGGCTTTGAAAGAGCACAACCAGGAGAAAAATGGAAATTACATGATGTTCTCTCTGTTCTGTGCTAGGACAGCCATGTACAGTCTAATCCCTAATGTTGGCGAGTCCAAGACTTTCAAGAGGGCCCCGTAAGAGACGGAGAAAGGAGTTGGAGCTGGAATTAAACTGCTGAAAAGTTTTATTTAAAGGGGGAAAGGTTTGGGTGGGAGCAAGTTAAATGAAGTTCCTTTAAAAAAAAAGGATGCAAATGCTGTGGGATCTCCATGCCTGGATCCTCCTCTGGGGTTCCCTGCTGGGTCCAAGTGAGTCACTCAAAAACCAAATGGTGGTGGTGGACTTGATTAGAAATATGAACCTCAACTCTTTTGCCAGAGCTGGGAATTAGTGGCAATAGGTTGTGCTGTTGACTTCAGAGGGTGTTGAGTTTCCTAATTAAGAAGCGAAGGGATTGTTTCCAAAAACGCCTCTAAATGGAATAGCTTGTTATTATTTACTTTCACTAAAAGGTTATGTTTCTGTGACCATCTCTGCTGGCTTGTGGTACGTGAGACAACAAACAGCTGAAGATATGGAGGGCTGAACTGTCCAGCTCTTGCATCACATGGCAGTGCTAGGGAGCAGGGATTGACACAGGGAGAGAGATGCAGCTTTCTTCTCCTATGGGGCCCGGTGAAAACTGCAGTTCCTCTGCTTCTAAGTGTGAGAATTATAATCGGAAGAAAAGCCAAATAACCTCTCTAACGGTGGTCCTGCAGTAGTCCTGGTCCTGCTGTCACCTTCATTCTTACTAGCAGATGAGGCACTGATGGGAGAACTCTCTCTGAAACATGGGATGCTGTTTTACCTTGCAGAAACCCGCTTCTGCTGACTGAGCAGTGTGACACCCATGGTTAGTTCACACCAATTTGTACTGGTCTAGTTCAGGCTTCAACAAACATTTTTCATTTGGCAGCAGTGACTGCAGCAAGTAGTTGGCCGTGGTGAAACCAAGCTCTACAAACCAGTGATGATCCATATTACCACGGCTCGGCTACCCCAATCTAGAGTAAGTGTGTTTTTGTTGTTGTATTGCAACATGTGCTGAACCCTCCACCTAATCCTCAGGTGGCATTCATTAGCATTATGGCTTGAAATCAACGGTGGCAGTTGCAACTGCATATTATTCTGCACAAATGCCTTTTTTTGCTCTTTTCTTTGGCTGTATGAGCACTTCAGCCATATAAATACATACAGAGTTTTGTATACATGTGGGTTTTTTCTTTTTTTAAACCAAGCCCCTACTTTTCAGAACACCAGTGATATAGATAGCGACTCAAAACTGGGTCATGGTAAACGGGATCACTGAACAGCCCGCAGTTCTGTGTTGCTGTAACATCTGTTGCTGTAGCATTTGTTGTGTACGCTTGCAATCAGATGACCTAATTCTTTTTGTGTGAACAGGGAGTGTACTTGGGCAGGGAGAGGGCTGAGATTTGAGGAGAGCCCTGTGCAGGAATCTGTCCATTGAATCTAGTTGGCTAGAGGAACTCAATTGCAAGAACTGAATGAGAAGAGAGAAAAGAAGCATATAAGGCTTTGGGGGGAAAAAAGGAGGGTAAATTGACTTGGAAAAGGAAATGAGCAACAGAGGAGGGCAGCATGACTTTGTGGAAGAACATTAAATGTCAATGAGGGAGTGGGCAAGGGAAGGAAAACCATCTGAAATCAGAGAAGAAGGTTTTTAAAATAAAAAGCAAAGTTCCCTGGATAAAGGCGAGAACTGGAGAAGCAGTGAACTTGTTGCTGTGAATGCTGCAAAGGATTGCTTAGCGCCTAGAATATGCCCATAAGACCTTTTTGATGGTATGAAAGGCAGTAGCTCAAGAGGTGTTGAATTTGGAACAGGAGGGCTGTGCAGCTTCTGGGCACTCTGGTGAGCAGTCTCCTTTGAAGCACTCTTTGATCACTTGGGAAAAGCTGGGATTAAATGACAGAAGGGAACAGAAAGTTCAGCTGGGACATGTGGCTGAGAAATGTGACTGTGTTTTCTTCAGTTGGTTGGCATTTTTTGGGTACCTTTTAATTTCTTGTTCAGTGTATTGTTCAGTGGCTACTTAGCTGACCTTGAGTATTTTACTTCTGAACATGTGAGAGTTGCATCTTTCCACACCTTCTAATGCTTGTGATGCTATAGCTCCAACCATACAGCAAACAGAAATGAGATGAAACTGGCTAGTCRTTAATACTGTTATTTCCTGAGGGCATTCTGCTTTCCAAAATAATCTTAACTGTACTGATTTAGTTAATTTTTAACTGCATCCTTTGCATGGATCCTTTTCTCCTCATAACTAGTTTAAATGTCTAACATGGTTGTGAATAGATAGAAATGGCGATGAAGAGTGAGTGGAAGAGTGATGGTGAAATGTGTGCACATGCACTGACGGTGATCCAGACTTCAATTTCTGTGGAATTGTTTTGTTGACTGGTGTCTCCAGGGCAGGGGCGTGCTCCGGGTTCCTTCTCCCTTTCTATGTCTGGCCAGGGCTGGCTGGCAGCAGAGTGTAGTGCCATGGAGGATCTGCAGGAATTTGGCATCTGCCTTAGAGTGAATGAGCAGGACAAGACTGATGGCCAGATCTGGGGCAGAAAAGAAGTGTTGTCTCTACTGTTTACTGATGGAGGAACCTGTGGGGGTTTTGGGCTTTTGTTGCTTCCAAAAACTTTTAACAAAGGGATCTTCTAGGAGAATTTGCTCCCATGCAGGGGAGCTGGTGGCAGAGGTGGGTGGAGAGGAGGAGCTGGGTCTGTCCATGCAAGACTGGTCTCTGTGCCATTGAACATGATTAGTGTGATGGATGTCCCTATCCTTTGGACACCCTTAAGATAGTCTTAAACTCTTTGAGAGGTATTTGGACATTCCTGCAAAGCTGGGAGTTGAACAAGTAGCTGGCTACATTGAGGGCTGAATGCAATGCTGATGTGATGGAGGGAGGAAGGTAGCAATAGTGGGTGCCCCATCTTGTATGACTCTCTAGACAATTGTAGCAGAAAAAGTGGGGAGGAGGTTTGTGTAGCATCCTTGTCCTCTTGTGTTAGTGCTTTCTCCGAGGGCTGTTTTGCTGGTCAGACCAGATATTGAAAACTCTGAGCTACTCTCCCCTCAAAAATGACCCAGATGTTGCACTTGGACTAAGGAACTACAAACCTGCCTCTCTCTGGCTGCTTTCTTGACTCCCCTCATTAATGTCTTGATATTTCTCAAGGTGGTTGTGTGGCTCTGGAGCCACAGCTGCCTCGTAAGTACAACTCCTCACTCACTGACTATGTCACATAACCAGCAGTGGGGGCCTGTGGGGCTCTGTGACTTCAGATCTATCTGGAAGTAAACCAGGAGGGGGCTAAGCCTGCTATCGCTGCATGCACAGCCTGGTGCCAACACACACTAGAGCAGTGAGACCCCAGTGGAGCTGCTATCCTTGCCTCTGTGACATATTCCCAGGCTTGCAGAATGATATGGTGTGTCTTGTGGGTTTTGGCTGCACAAAACTTTTAATATGCAAAGGAGGGTTGGCCACTGCTCCTCCAGCTGTTCATAAAGTGATACGTGTCAGTGGTAACCCCGCATGTAATATCAGAAACAGCAGCTACAGATGGAAAATCACCAAAGTGCAAGCCGTACTGACTTGCTCAATGCCTGACATCAGATTCCTCGGAAAAGATCCTGAGGAATCTGGGAACTGTGGCACATGATGGATTATTTCTGGTTTGGCCTGTCTCCTCCATGCAGCTTATTTCTGTCAGTCTCTGCTCTTCTTGACAGCTGGAGGGTTGTGGAAATGCAGCTTGTCTCTCACTGCCTTTACTATTCCTGCTCTGCTAACAGGCTGGCGTAAGTCTGAGTGTGACACACGTGAATGTTGATCGTATGTCCTAAGGTGACAAAGTCCTGGAGTACAGTCTGCTCTGTTCTTTCCAGCAAGGATGCAAAAAATAATCACGCATGTTTGCTGGAAGCAAAAGCCATGCCAAAACTCCAGCCATTATGTTCCTTCAGAGTTTGTAAGCAATTCTGCACCAAGAAAAACAGCTTACCGTGGGTTACAGAGAGGAGGCAGCTTTAAAGCCCATTGCTATCTTCTGATCCCTGCCAGTAAAACCTGCAAAGGCTGCTTCCAGCTCTTGCTAGGTCACCGAGGGGCATATTCCAGGCTCTTCCATCACAGTTTTTCCACTGACCCTGTTGTTGCAGAATCAGATGTTAGCAGTCTGCCTGGGCAGTGTTGGGCAGGACTTGCAAATTGTGGAGCACAGTGTCCCCTGGATACCACGCCCTCTGCAAGGCTCTCAGCACTGTGTAAGTGTTGGGTGAGACACAGGGAGAGATGTTGTTCTGTGTAATCACAACCTTAGGGCCCAGCCTGTCAAATGCTAAACGCTCCTGGCTCCTCGGTGCTCCCAGGGGGATTCAGGATATTCAGTACCCGGTGCACAGAGTGGCTTCGATCAGATCTGACGAGAGGTTTTTATTCCAGGCTTGGGTGATCCTACTTTAATGTGGGAGGGATGGCCTAGGCAGCTTCTTTTCTTTCAGCCTGTTTCCAAAAGGCTCAAAGAGCAATACTACCATCTCTATGAAGTTCTTGATACTTCCTCTAAGGATGTCTAACAGCAGGAAATAACCTGTCCAAACCTCAACCTGAAGCACAGATTCAAAAAAGCGGAGCCCAAGCAAAGCTGCTGGATGATTCCATGTCTGTAACGGGTCAAAAACCAGGGCTGAAGCCAAGTTCGTAGTGGCATTTCCACTCCGGATCCAAGTTTTCTTTTAGAGTCTTACGTTTATATAACCTGAGTATGCTGGTGGATA
Organism: Phoebastria nigripes; assembly: GCA_035582835.1. Taxonomy (NCBI): domain Eukaryota; kingdom Metazoa; phylum Chordata; class Aves; order Procellariiformes; family Diomedeidae; genus Phoebastria; species Phoebastria nigripes. The sequence goes on along the minus strand of JAYKAV010000556.1, from coordinate 4,276,886 downwards.
GATTCACACAGGCTGTGCACCAATATGTTACTGAGTCGCTATTTTGTATAGTTAATGCTGGTGTCAATATTAATCGGTCAGTCCTCTTTGAACTCTCATTTTACTCTGCCTAGTAATTTATTTCGAAGTCTAGGGCTCAGTGAAGGAGTCAACCACTCTTCGGGCTCATTCTCTACAGGATGGTGCTTTTCTGGTAGAGATCCCAGGGAAATAATGGCAGTTGTGGGAAGGGTGATTTCACCCTGAGGATTGTTTGAATCCCACTCACACAGGTAGGAGGAGCAGAGCAAAAGCTTTGGTGGCTTCCTGCTTTGGAAAAGGAGGGGAGCTCATTGCAGAAACCGCTATTTTCTGGGCACYGGGGCCAAATTTGTTCTGTTAGTGAATCTGCTCTCATAACACATGAGACCTTCTAGGTATGCAAAGGGGGCAAGATGAGCCATTAGCTCTTGCAACAGTTCCAAAAAAAGAGCAGAAGTCCTGTACTGCTTGTTCACGGCCTTCCTGGTGTTTGCACAGGGGAAGTCTAATGCCATTCCCCTGCCATATTGTTTCCCATGAGTATCTGCCAAAGAATGTCTGATGCAAAAAATAAACCGTGGCAAGTGCCGTCTGTTTCCATTACTGTATGGGGAATGACTGGCTTATGTAACGTGCAGCGTGAAACCATTGCCGAGATCAAATATAAATATTGCTCTATCATGGAATGTACTGGGAGCATAGTTGACATTTTTGTGGCTGGTGAAAAATCAAAGCTCATTATCACTCCTGAGGTTTACCCTCTCTGTGCGTGTTTGTGTGTGGGTCTGTCTATTTCTGTATATTAAAGGCTCTGGGTCAAATCCTGATATTCTGAGTCTATTTTTACTCGGTTGCTACTCAGGCAAGACTTTCATTGACACTAATTGGAACGCTGCCTAAGTAAAGAGTGCTGAGGGAATTGAGAAGCTGGCTGTAACTCAGCTTGATTTTTACTGAAATTCCCTTTCTTGAGATTTTTCTTTATATTATATATACTTGCTAATGCAAGTTTAAAGCCAGTGCAAGTTTACACTGCACCACTGGAGCCGAACATTGGTTTTATGCAGCTGGGATCTTTTTTGCTCTGCATTTGGGATAGGTATCCTGTGTGTCTGTGGGTCTGTACTTTGTAGGACTTTCCCCGTGGAAGGGGCGGGGGTCTGTGGGTGAAGCCAGCCAGATGGCAGCGGAGCTGTGCTGACTTGCACTGGCCGTAGATCTGGCGTGCAGAATATTTGTCTTTTTTTTCTTTTTCCCCCTCATCAGTGGAAGCATTTGGAGTTTCACGGCAGGGATTCAAACGAGTCCACTCCAATCTCGAAGCTCTCCCTGCTTTTTTCCTTCTAACCTGCTGCTTCCAAGCTTGTTCTCTCTGAACCGCCACCACTCTCTCACACAAAGGCCACAGGTTGTCATTTGGCATGGAAGGCCCTGCGTGAAAGACACCTGGGGAAGAACTGGCTTGTGGAGTGAAATGTATATCCAGCAGGTGAAACAATCCTCTGGCAGTGTGTTGAAAATGTCTGCCAGGTGGGAACTCTGAACCGGGGGCGGTCAGAAAGGAAGATACATTTCCTTTTATCATTAGCTTGGGTTTTGATTTTGGACTCGCTAAAATCGTGCACTTCCTTCTCAGGAAGAATTTGGCTTGAGGAAAAACACAGACAAGTCCATCCTGGATAGATGGTACTGCAAAAAAGGGTGGTGGAGAGGTGTCATGAAAGGAAATGGAGGAGTGGGTGTGAAGCGAGGATGGAGAGAGGGAGTATGTCTGATACATGCTCAAGCAAGTTTGGGAGGAATGATGTAAATCAGCCCCTGAAGTGAGCAGGGGAGCCTGTGGTACATGAAAATCGTGTCAACAAGAAAAAATTTGTGTGAGTGCACAGGGGCTTTTTCTTTCAGTGGCACTAATGAGAGTTGTCAAGTTGCAGCTACTTACTGGACACAGTCAAAGGCTTTATTCTCGTCTTTCCCTCCACATCCTGAGCTCCACTTTCCTGGTGCTACCACTCAAACTAGTTTGGAGTTTGGGAACTTGGGACCAACCCACCCAATTCCTTTCTTACCACCCTATGATCCAGCCTGTGTTTTAACTAATTGGGCCATTTTCTAGCTATTCCTGGAGAGCGTGGGTGAGACCATGCTCTGGGCCACAATGCTGGTCATGGAAAATAAACTATGTTCTGATAATGCTATGTTTTGCTATTAGGAAACCAGTGGTGGGAGAGTTCCAAGGGCTTATTGCTGTCTCTGCAGAGAAGGGGTTCCCAGGTTGCACTGTGACACTTAGTGGAACCCACAGTCCTATTTGCTGGTAAGTGTCAAGCCTCTGAATCTCTCCAGAAAAGGGGTATATCCACATTATGCTCCCAGACCCATTAATCATGGGCACAGAGAGGTGATATCCCGCCAGTACAACCTTCAAGAGGAGGTGGTGAATAGGTTAGGAGGTAAACAGGTTGGTTGTTCTTGGTGTGATATGAAGCTCTGTGGGGATAGCAGAAGGAGGACTGCTATACTGGGAGATGCTCCTGATGAACATTAATCAGCACTAACTTAATGTTCTGCAAACTTAATACATTTTCAATGAGTTTTATATAATGTTCATTATCTAGCCAGACAGTTTACCCCAAGAAATATGTTGTGTCAACTGCTGTTCATTTCAATCCTAATCAAGTTTAATATAAGCTTAAAATACACACCCTGTTTAAACCTCAGCTTGCATTGATGATGTGAATAGAACAAGAAATTTCCTTTTTGTCAGTCAGCTTTAAGGTCAGACTTCAGGTTTCTTACCTTCTGATATGACAAGTTATCCCAACTGTTGGCCCAGGCAGCTAATTCAGCTGCAAAAGATAAACTGGGCTTCAAATGCACCCCTGAACTTCTGGGGAAAACATGCTGCCTTTCTTGGGGTATCTGCAGAAGCAGTAAAATGCAGAAATCCCTTGTATTACCAGACTTTTTCATGAGGTTGCTGATTGATTATTTAGCAAACCAAGAGAACTGAGTAATTTCGTTAATTTTGGATAAGAAGCCTCTCATGTTTCTCAGCTTCATTCATTACTATACTTAATAGTAATTACAGTTAGGTAAAATACCATTAGCCATTAATTCCCTGTTACTGATGAAGATGGCATTGAGTTACCACTTATAAGTGCCTTATTTCATGCTGCTTAGTGCCTGAGCCTCCAGAGGAGCATCTCTGAAATACCTCTGTAGAGCAGGCAAAGCATGACTTTCCTAGAGCTGGGCTGCAGTTGTGACCCAACCTGAACAATCAGTATTTAGGATTTTGGTTCAGTTTCTCATGTTTTGTGACATTTGAAAATGTTTAGGAGACCTCCAAAAGGCTCCCAGGATCTAATGAACTCCCCAGCCAGTTGGTTCTCCTCGTGTGGGGACGGTCAGCGTGACTTTATATGTAGCTGAGAAGCTCTAGGAGCTTTCACTGGTACATGTTTCTGCTCCCTAATTCAGGGAGGGAAAGAATCATAGAATCATAGAATGATAGAATCATTAAGGTTGGAAAAGACCTCCAAGATGACATCGAGTCCAACCGTCAACCCAACACCACCATTCCCACTAAACCATGTCCCTAAGTGCCTCATCTACACGTCTTTTAAATACTTCCAGGGATGGTGACTCCACCACTTCCCTGGGCAGCCTGTTCCAATGTTTAACCACTCTTTCAGTAAAGAAATTTTTCCTAATGTCCAATCTAAACCTCCCCTGGTGCAACTTGAGGCCGTTTCCTCTCGTCCTATTGCTAGTTACTTGGGAGAAGAGACCAACACCCACCTCACTACAACCTCCTTTCACGTAGTTGTAGAGCGTGATAAGGTCTCCCCTGAGCCTCCTCTTCTCCAGGCTAAACAAGCCCAGTTCCCTCAGCTGCTCCTCATAAGACTTGTTCTCCAGACCCTTCACCAGCTTCGTTGCCCTGTGATTTGTCAACAGAACTCATGACTGTGTCCACAGAGAGTTAATTGTGATATATTTGACATGCCTTATTATAAACCACAGCTGCAGGCCTCAATGTATACAGCAGGCTTCCTCCAAGTCTACCATTTAGACAGATCAACCCAACATTGCTGCAAGGTCACAGCTATTCAGGAAGCTACATTAACTACAAAATGACATTAGAGCTGAATAAATTCACTTCATCCAGTACTGGAAAAAAATCACCAGTTGTCTTTGGATAATGAGGTGTACTTGATAACAGGCTTGTGACTGCCTCTCCACTAATTCATGGTCTTCTTGCCTTGATTTTCTGTTCCTTCCATTCTGCAAGAGAAGATGGGCCCCTTGCATTCTTTTGAAAAGAGCTAGTGACATGATGGAGACCAGATCACAGGACTAATGAAATGATTAATAGATTATTAGATGTTAAGGCCAGAAGGGACCATTATGACCAAATCCTCTGACCTGCATAACACAGGCCAGAGAATCACATCCAAAAATTCCTGGAGCAAGTCCTCTATTTGTATGGGAGCTATGAGGATATCTTTTAGAAGACGGTCTTAATTTAAATTACCACAAGTGATGGGAAGTCTCTCTGATTATAGTAATTGCCATGAAGCCATGACATCCCTGTGCCCCCAGCCAAGGTGCTCGGGGCTCAACTATAACATGATCATTTTACACTGCACACCCTTTCAGGAGGAGAAGTTCAAAGCAGAAAACAACAGCAGAGTTTCAGAGAGGAGATGGCTATGGATTGACTGTAGCTCAAGAAATCGATGCAAACTGCCTGTTTAAAGGAAGGAAAGGAGATGGATTAAGCTAAGTTTTACTGAGATTCAGGAGACTATTTCAAGTTATCTAAACCAGGCTCGATATAAGTAGAATAGCCTCCTGTTGGTCTTGAGCTGCAGACAGTGCAAGGGGCACTTTGAGATTGCTCCAGTCCAGCCCACAGTCTAGTAGGTGATCCACAGGGGTGCATTGAAGAGTAAATGCAAAGCATAGTTCTCTGCACTGAGCAGAAAAAGGCCTGAGGGTGTTTTGCCCTGGAGCTTGATCCTTTTTTAAACAGATGTGTGACATGTTTAAAAGCAAAGGGAGGACTGGACATCAAAAGCTTCAGAGCCTGACCCTGCCAGGGGATCTGTTCCTGCAAAATACTGGATGTCCTCAAGTCACTGGTGAGTGTGAAAGCCAAAGCTCTTCAGCACATAGCAAGATCAGCTCCTTAATAGGAGTAGTGGTGTGTGTTGGGCAAACTTCCCCTGCCTGAGCCAAGAAGGAGAGCAAGCATCTTCTCTAGGCATCTCTTGTACTCCAAGACACTCATTCTGTATTTCTCTATGCACCTAGTTTGATCCTCTGGACAAGAAACTTCAGACTTAAAAGAACCAGAGCATAAGCTTCCACAGTGCCTCTGTTCACAGCCTGGTTGCTTTGCAAAGTGCTCATTCCTCTCACAGGCAGCTCAGAAGCGTGGCTTTTCTGATAGCTCATTTACTGGGAGCGTGCCTGACCTTTAAAGGGTTCACGTTCAATTACCCCTCTGTGCCACTTCTGGTCACCAAGCACATATCTCGAACAGCCAAAAAGGCAGTGCAGCTGATGAGGATGTTTCCAGCCAAATCCCTTAGTAGGAGGGAAAAGAGAGACATGGGAGTTGCTCAGAAAGCCACATGCAAARTAAGAAGTGATCTCTTTAGGAGTATCCATTCACACCTCCCCTCCAGCTTGCCTCTAGGTCATAACAACACCCCTTTTTAAAAAGTTTTTATTACCACTACTATTGTGGTTTGGGGATCTAGCAATAATGGAGTCTTTAGGGCAAAATAAATACAAATATACCTATCAACCCCATTGACTATCTTCATATGTAGCTTGCAAAGATATTGCATGAATAATTGATGGCATGGTTCATATTGTGCCATTGATTAGCTAGCCGCTGACTGAACCATCCACCCAACCCTTTGAAGATGAAGTGCTGAATATTTATTGTCATCATCATAATTCTGGCTTTCAGTTCTATGGAGAAGGGCCAGCACTGAAACTCCAGCTCCAGCCACCCCAAACATGGGTGTTATTTGGAAGCTGATGCATGATCGGGTTCCAAGTTTAGCAAATCTTTATCATGGAATGAATAAAACCCCAGGTGTGACCATCTTGGGGTCAATCTCTGGCCTCACTGGAATCAGTGGGACTTTTGCCAGTGGCTAAAGTTGGAGCCAGGAGTGCAGACTTGTGAGGTTCAAGATAGGATTGTATTTACAACTTGATCTTACCTCCTTACTTAAGCTTGGGCAGGAGGAGAAAGGGTTCCTTGGTTTGTACCCTTTCCTAAGGACCTAAGTAGAAGCAGCTAATTGAAAATATTGTTTTCTGTGTCTTGTTCTCAGGCAATGGGAAAAACTTTATGATCTCCTGCCCCATCTTCTACCCCTGTGGTGTACACTTCCCCTTTATTGGATGTTCTCACTGCAAGTGGTTTAGCATGTTAGCCCAGCATTTCTGGGAACTTGTAATGAATTTTATTCTCTGAAGGACATTTATCCCTATAGGCAGAAATGTCCCTCAGACAGCAGACTTTCACTCTCTTGGGAAATGCATGAGATCAGATGAGGGTGGGAGTCCTTTATGGGGCCGTGTTACTTTGAGGACCTCAGCCAGAACCAGTCTCTTCTCTTGCTGGCTGTAGTCAGCCTTATCTGGCAGCATTGTCCTGCCTAGGGACAAGTCAGGTTTCTCTGTCTGAAGAAGCGTCTTGTATTAAGGTGATGCTTTTCTTCTTAATGTTGATACACAGAGGTTGGAGGTGGAAAGAAAAAAGGGCTGCTTCTTGCAATCACCCCTGTTCCTTTTGCACCTGCACTGTGGCCAAACTTAGTGTGTCTGTAAGCCACACACACTGCCAAAACACACTCTCAGCGGCTGTGTGCTTGGGAATGTAGGGAGCTGAGAGCCAGCCCTGCACCAGCTGCAGAGCAGCTGCTGCCCAGAGGCACTTTGTGCGCTAGCTGCTAAGGACCACATCCCATTGCGGTGTGGCAATGCTCGCTGTGACCGCAGCTCTGGGTTCTCTTGCTCTCTGCAGCGCTGAACCACATTAATACTCTCCTTTCCAACTTTGTACATCATTTCCAATGTTTTTAACTTCTGATGAATTCTGAGCTTGAGAATTAGTTTCTGTGGGCATAAGTGAAGGAGAAGTAATACACTGAAAAATGAGTGTTTTAAGAAAGTGTCTGTACTACTTCTGGAGAAGATGGACTGCCAGTAGGCAGAGGTAGACAAGAGAACTTTCTCCTACCTGGAAAAGGGCAGGATGTTGGGCAGATACTGGCAAGCAAAACAGCTAGGGGACGAGGAAGAGTAAGTGATCTATATTTTACTCTGGCAAACTCTACCAAGCCGTATCAGTATATCTCATTGTGTGCTTTACTTTTTCCTTGCTCTAAAAGGATCTTTGGATTTAACATTGTGAGCACGGGGAAACAAATGCTTAACACTCAGATTTCAGTGTCTCCTTGCACAGCATCCATCGGCACATGCACTAGACCCAGTGAGCCAAGGCACTTGTGCGAACTTTCAGGATTAAGGTCTTAATGCAGGCAAATGCTGGACAGGTTTCCCTTGAGCAGCTCTCCCAGTGCTGCTGTGAAATGCAAACCTCCCTGCATAGCTGCAATGCTGAGATAAGTAGTTATGCCAAAATAGTTGTTAACCAGATGAGAAGAAACCCAACTCGGTCCAGAGGGTCTGCCGAACCCAGAAGCCACTTGGCTATTGTGGTCACTGTAGTCTGCGGTAAAAGCCTTCCTCATGTATGAGCAGAGAGGTGGGCAGCGATGCTAGGCTTTGTTTAGTGCTGAAGATTTTTTCTAAGATTCATATTGTCTGATTGCTGCCCTTTAAAATTCAGTGTTTAAGGCAGATTCCTTCTGTAGTCAGCAGAGAAAGATAAGCACTTTAACTGGATCCCATCTGAAGAGAAGTGTTTAAGATGGATTGGATGAATTGCCCCCTGACTCTCTTACCTGCCTAATGTTTAATGGGTTTGATCCAGCCTGTTTCAATTTTGACATATGCAGTCAGGAGCTTTAGACATTAGTCAAGTTACGCTGGGCTGACAGTGATCACAGCTCACATTTTCCCTCTTATCTGTGCAAGGCAGAGGTTTATGTAGCTCAGCTGATGTGCAGTAGCTCAGTAAACCAGAGCAACTCAATTGAGTGTCCGAGAATGAGAAATGCAGTTAACTGCAATTTATAAAATACCCAAGAATGTATCTCCAAATGTTGATAGTTTGTTACTTTTAGGAGGTAACTAGTCAATATTTATCATAGTTAGTTAGCAAATTGTGGAGTGGGAAGGGAACTCTGAAAACCATCTCATCCATCCTCTGCTGTAGCTACCTGTGTGTAGATGTTTATGCCTTTAAAGATCTCCATTATTGGAGGCATGCTGGCCTAATGCTTCATTATCTCTGTACTTTGAAAGCTCTTCCTAAGCTGAAGTGCAATTTCCAGTGTCTTTCTGGTGCAATTTCCAGTGTCTTTCTGGGTGCTTGTTAGCATTTCAACATAGATAATTAAACTAGTGTATTAATGGACAACAAAATAAACCAAAAATTCCCAAAGGATGTTTAAGTGGGCAAGAGAGGAGAAGGGAGGCTTATAGTACATCTGCAGACATAGCTAGATTTCGGCAGTGACAAGATAGTGACTGTCTGCAGTATTAAAGAGCTGTTTTAGGAGGTGCTCTGTTTGTGGAAGTAAGGTGGAAGAATTTACTTTTTTTTTTTTTTTTTTTTTTTTAAGCTAGTTTGCTTGAAAAAACTGCAAAGGGCTTTTGAAGGCCCTCCCAGCTCAAGTTAATGAAAAATATTTGATTATATAGTGATTTGAAAAGTAAGGAGAACTTCAGCAAGATCTTTTTTTGCACCTGTACAAGACACTCTCTGGTCCTTTTTTTTAGCCTTGTGACCTGGTATTTGTTCAGTTAGATTGATAGTCCCCTGGTGTTATAGATGGGAAGGAAGTTGTTTTAATGCTCATTCACAGCCAGAGTTTTCTGGGAGGGTGCAAATTCTCCAAAAGCTCATTAAATTATTACCTTCATCCCCGACTGCACAGTGCAAAACATTTCCCCCTGGTCTTAATGTCACCGTCCATTCAGGCTTACTATTACAGAGCAGATCACAAGATGTAATGTACTACTAATGTTGCTGCTGCAGGCTCCGAACAGACTGTCACAAATATGGAAAGCTCAGGGCCCACATACCTATTATGGTTCTCATTACTCCGAACTGCTTTGCTGCCAGCTCAGTTTTCAGGCAGTGCAGGGCAGGGTCCATTCACCAGTGTCTCTCTCTTGTGGCACAGGGCAGTATTAAACGCACAGTACTCAGCAGATTGGTTCTCGTTATTAACCAGGATCTCCAAGAGACCTCTTTGTCTGACATTTCAAGGACTCTGGTTTTTTGCTTAGCACACAGATGTATAAATAGATCTTGCCTTAAGATATCAAAGCTGTTTTGGGTCCTATTTGTGGCAGAAGCTAGCTACTAATGGAATAAAAATCCATAAATGCAATCTCTCATGTGTCTGCAGCTTTTTTCACCCAAGTGTTCAAGAAAGCTTTACCACAGAACATGCTCAATTGTTAATTGTAATTATCCTGGTAGCWTAAATGAGAAGACTGAGATACAGGAGACTAAAATGCTGCTCAAACTAGCAGCACATGTAAATGTAAGCTTTGCCTTGCCTCCTCCAAGCTTTCTTTTTCAACAGCTGCACCATGCTGCCTCTGAAGTGTGCAGCAGTGCCAATATCCTTCAGGGTCATATCAAAGCTTTTGGTAAACAGTTTAAATAGCTATTTAGCATATATCATGTGCTATGACTTCTCATTGTTTCCGAATCAGAAGGGCTTTGAATCTAATATGAACCACTCACTGCTAATAGAGGGAAGCAATAGTTCTGTTTATGGCCAGAGGCACAGAGAGGTTTGGGTAATATTCAGGGTACAGATTCCTGAAAAGCCAAGGCATGTGACGGCTACTCTCAGCATGTTGGTATGAGACTTAGAGGCAGCACGTGGGCTGTATATCCATGGGCAGGCTCTTGACCCACACTTGCAAAACTGACACATGCACTTCTTGTATTCAGGAACCGAGCACTTCCATGCAGAAAATGAGTGGTGGCATGCAAGCAAGAACATACTGTCTTTTCCCCTTGTCCAGGCTGCAAATGAAAAAACAAGTTTTCCTAGAATGGTATTTGTCTCTGGTGTTGTAATGTTACATATATATACTTGCATGTAATCAGATTTCTAAGCTAGTTTGATGGGAGTATTTGGGCTCGCCATGTCAGGATGAGATCTCCTTGCATGGCGGTGTATATGAACACTCCAAGTTAGAGTATGAGCCTGGAAAAATATTCCTCATTATTAGGGAGAAGGGACTGGACAAGAAGAGATCAGGAAATAATGGAAGGTGATACAAGCTAGGGGTTACAGAGTTTAAACAAGGAAAATGTTTTTTCTGTTTGGAGTCTTCAGCTGATATGTCTGTAGCTTTACGTAAGTTAGATAGAACTTGTGTCTCAGTTTCCTTAAATGTACCACAAGGGGAATGCAACCCAACTTGTAAAGGGAGATCTGTGTATATTTTTTAGCCAAGTATCCCCAAAGTCTTTCACAAATAGAAAGTCAGGTTCAAAACAAGCTCAGCTGGTCTGGGTAGAAGGAAATACACAGAAATAGTGTCCCCTGCTCCTGGAATGTACCCGTGTCTGGGACTGAATGTTACAGCAGCGCTTTTTCACAGCCTGGCACAGCAGTTCACAACAGGGTAGAGAGATCAGGCACTGCATACCTTTGAAGAAGCAATGGAAATGCAAATTTGAAGAATGTAATTTACCCAGGCTGGAGCTGGGACATCATCCGCATAATGAGCTTTATTCCTTCAATCTGCACCCATGTTTGACAGCCCTCCTCTCACAGTGTTTTGTGCCTTTGTGCTATGATGGCAGAAGACTGATTCCAGAGACGCTGCCTTGCATTGGCAGGGCAGCTCCAGAAGCAGCTGTGAGCGAAGTGTCTGCCTGCATCCAGCTGTTGTCTGCACATGGGTATTGCAGCTACTGCATTGCCTGGCTGGATGCATCCAGTGACTTTCCAGCCATGGAAAATACTTAGACAAACCTACTTTGAAGTGTACGTCCCCCAAAACATCTGATGCAATGTGTTTCTAACCTTGCTGTTTAGATGGGAACATGCCCTTGAATTTCACCTCAAAAGGCAGAAGTGGTCTTGCTATAGTATCATAGGACAGGGGTTCATGTGGTACCTATGGCTGCAGCACACAGCATCAAGAGTGTATTCAAACACTAATTTTCTTTTTCAAAATTAGACTCAGTGAAACCTTGGAAGTTCCTGTCTTCCTTTCCTCCAGACCATACAATTCTAAGTCTGGATCTTCTGAGGGGTTGAGAACAAATTAGCCCCTCTCTAAACAGTAAATAATTGTGCTATCAGACCCTAGGTCTGTGGAGGATTAGACCTAGAAATATGGTAGGTGTAGTAGCTCATACTCAGAAAAGAACCCAACAAGTCCACAAGCCCAATACTACTAGGGTTAATCTGCTGGGAGCACTTTCTATTAAATATAGAAACCAGTTTTCCATCTTACAAGCCAGTTATAAATAAATACCTTTTTTTTTTTTCAGGAGAGTCTGGCATGGCCCCAAATGAACCTGATAAGCCTCTGCTGCAGAGCTGTAACAGGCAGCTGCAAACCTATTTAACACGTGAAAAGGCTGACAAGCTGCAGCTCAGCTGCAGAGCAGGGACACAAGTTTTTCCCCTCCTTTCTCTCTTCCTGTAGGTGAGATGCTCTGAGCAGGGCTGCAGAGGCTAAGGATGAGATCTGCCCCGGACTTTAGTGTTTGTCTCCTTCTCCTGCCTGTGGAGGAAAATACACTGATGGGGAAAAGAAACTAGAGGGAACTTGGTGCTTTCCTTGGTGTGTGGGAGAAAAAGGAGAAAAGTCATGACTGAAATAGAATTGCAAGTGCTGGAAAAAGTTGTTGCTGGTGGTTTTCAGTGAAGAGAGTTTGTCAGATTTGGGCTTGCACAAATAAATGATACTGTGAGCAAGAGTTTGCAGATGTGCAGGCTTACAGCTGGCTGTGCAACCCAGTGAAGGAACATGTGAGTGCATGGTAATTGATGGCGAGAAATAAAAACTCTATATTTGCACTGTCCTGCAGTTTGAAGGAGACTGAGTCTGGATCCATAACCTGCCTTTTTGGGCCTAATAACAGCAGAATCAGGACATTTATGTAACATTTATCTTCTTTTCAGAATACTACTTTACAAATAATCTGCTTGAGGAAGCCTGTAAATTGCTCGAGGATCCTTGGATAGAAGGCATTACCAAGGGAGAAAATATGTCTCTATTATTCTCATCCTACTAATACATCTTCCCTGCTACACAACCCATAAACAGATTCTGCTCTTAAAAGGTAATCTATAACAATTCTGTATGTCTGTTCTACAGCAATGGTACTATGTTGCTCCCCCAGGTGACCAAGGGTTGGCTGAGTAAAGAGCATAATATTTGAGGGTGTTGTCAGAGATGTACTGGTGCGTGCCCTGATCTTGTTCATACATGGAGTGGAGAGGAGAAAGGCCACATGCATAAGGGTGGAAACTGGACAGCGGCTTGTGGCACCAGCAATACGGGCATAGGCAGATGGCAAAATCCTTCTCGCTCCATTTCCCTCGTTGCAGTGTTCTTGCAGGACACTAGCAAGGAGAGCATGCCTCCTAGCACAGGGGTGTACTGGGGACAAGTGACCCTCACACTAGCCACAGCAGGAGACCTCCTCTGGTTAAGGAAGCTATAGCTACGTTCCTCTCCAAGAAGGCTTCTACTTGAGTTTTTTCTCTGATCATCTCTGTCTCAGAAGTACAAAGCATGCTATTAAATCAATCTCAAAATCCATGGAGTTGGGTTGAGCTTGGTGCCTCTCATGGTTTCCAGAAGGTCTGAATGATGTCTTATGGGAGTTTTGCATTGGAATGTTTGGGGATTAAACTGCATTTGCATAATAACTATGTGCAGTTTGCACGCACTTGGCGTGCATTTGGCGAGTCTTGGGACAGGGTATACAAACTGCACCTGCCTTGTTAGACAATGACTTTGAAAAGGTGCCCCTGAAAGTCTGTGGCTATAACGATCCTTTTTAAAAGCCTCTTTTTGGTAATGAATGTGTCTGTGCTCAGTCTTCATAGTCCTCTTTAAGCCCTGTGTTTTCTGCTAAGACTTGTAGGCTTGGGCCAAGCTTGAGGCCATTTCTCATGGTGATCTCTGGGACACCTGTCAAGCAGGAGCTGGACTGATACCAACTCATTCCAGATGCCACCAGGCAATCCTTAGCTTCTAATGACTCCTAGCCATTACTGCTCTGGATACAACTATAATTGGTAACTTGGGAATGAAGGAGTTTCTTTTTCCCTTGACTAACTTCCTCTGCTATTTAGACCTGCCCAAATCACTTTGACTGCATACCTTGTTTTGCTAAACAATATTGCTTGGACTTCCCAGATCCTTTCTCCAGAAAGATTCAGCTTTTCTGGGAAGAGTTCAGACAGGAATGTTTGCTGCTATTTGCAGCAGCAAATAGCTAAGAAATCAAATACAAAGATTCATAATACAGATCAGCAAAAGGCAAGAATGAAACAGTTGCCTGAGGAAATATCCTAACAAACCAGAAAGACATTTCAAAATGATCATTTGTAAGTCACTTAATAAAATCACTTCAGCACAGCTGTGCCCTAAGGAATAACTATCTATTTAATTCATCTTAAGTAAGAGGCATTTACCTGAGGGGAAAGGATGCTGGATGAGAGCTTTGTTCCTTTTCCTTGGGGGCAATGATATGGCTCCGAATATATTCAATGATGCCCAACAGTCTGCGAAACTGAGTGTTTTTGAAAGATGGTTATTTTAACAGCTACAAAAAACATGCAGTAAAAGGATCACTGCCTTACTTTAAGGTATCATTCCCAGGCAGAACTGAATGGCAGAAATGATGCTCCTGTTACCTATTTTTGGAGCTGCTGCATCCCAGCAGAAAGATTTCCTACTGCCATGTCCATCATACTCAAAGTACCTAAAAAAACAGATGAGAGTTACCGGTCATAAGGCTGTGTCCGGTATCAAGACACTTCAGGTGTAACATATTTTTGAATGGTTCTGCAAGTTATCTTGAAGTTATCACTACAAACTGGGAACCAGAGAAATAATGAGTACTGCCAGCTTTAACCTCATGTTCTGATGTGCACTACAGGGAACTAATTTCAGTGCTTAGCATAAATACAGCCATCTTGTTTCTTAGCAAAGGTGCAGTTGTGCTAAATTAAGCATGCTGAGATGACTAAGAATAATCATTCATTGTGCTATCTTACTGAATTTTCAGGGGTCAGGATGACTCCCTTTTTAATACTAAAAATTACATTAGCTGAACAGAGCATTTTTGGTGTTGCCATTAGTAAATTTGGGAGATGAAGCAGACAGAGTAGCTACTTCTTGGTAGCTAGGAAAACTCAGATTTTTTTTTTTTTTTCTCTCCCTCTTTCTCAGTAGCCTTAGCTGTCGGTTATGGTGAGAAACAGACCCTGCAGGGGCAGCAAAGAACAGGGATGTTCCAGGAGAACAGGAAAAAGGCTGTGCTATGTGTCACTGTTTAAGAGAGCTGATAGTGTTATTAGTCAAAGTAACGGAAGAGCTTAGAGGTGACTCATGAATGAAAATAACTGGGTAATAAGCAGCAGTGAACATTTATTTAAGAAAAACGGGTCCCTTCAAATTAACCTAGTATGCAGTTAGGTTGACAGGTTACAGGCAGTAATCTATTGATTGGCTGACAGTGACACTGTAATACACTGACGGTCTCCTGTTGTACATGCAACCACCCAGCATTTTAGTTATGAAAACCCATGGGACAATGTGAGGTCTAGGAGGGCTAAAATGGTCACTGGATTGACAAAGTCTTCTGCTAGTGCAGATAGGTTTGGTTTTGGAAACACGCTATTTGGAAAGATGTTAGTGAATTGGGGTGAGTTTTGAGGAGAGCCACATGAATGAGTGGAAGCTGATCTGCTTGCCTAAAGGTGGGGGACTCGAGGAGAAACACAAGAAGGGAAAGGGCAGTTTGGAAACCACCTTATATAGTCATAAAGACGTAACTGCATTCAGGGGCTGGAAGCTGAAACCGGTCAAATTCAGCCTCATGAAGAAGTGCATACTTGATGAGTTCTTAACCCTTGTGGCTGATTCTCCTCCATCACTGGCTGTTTTTTTGTAAGGCAGATACTTTTGTAACAGAAATGCCGCAGTTCAACCAGGAGTTAATCTAAAGACGTGCTATGTCCTTTGAGTCACATAGGACAAAGGTCTTTTCTGGCCTTGCAAGGTATCAACCACAGATGGGCTGAAACCACAGGGTTCCAGTCTAGGATCTGAGCCTTGTACTCAGGCTGGTGAGGTTTGGGGTTTGGGTTAAGTATAATACAAAAGGAATACATTGTAATGTGTTCCTCTCATTTTGCCTCAGGACACTAACTGTGTGAAAACCACAAAGTGTTTGGCTTCTTCCTAGGCTCAGGCAGTAGCCCATGTCTCAGACACGACATGGCACACGAAACATTTTCTGTTTTCAAGCATTCCCTGTTGGGGTACCAGGTGCATCTTTTCTGCAGTCATATAGAGCTATGCCACTAATTCAGCGTGGGTAGCAGTCTAGCAGTGTAGGACTTGGTGAGGAAGGACAGATTCCCTAATGCATGTCTGTGTTTCCCTTACTATATTGCTCATGATACCTGAGAAAGCCCAGCAATGTAAACATGCCCAGAGGTGGAAAACATGCCCTTGGTCTCATTTGCCATCCTGCTCTGGGAGTGTTGTGAAGCATTCCCATTCTGTGTGATCAGTTTCTGTGGGAAGGGGTCTGTTTGTGAGAATAATAACCACGTATGCAGAGGGCCTGGGTGCGTGTCCTTGGAATGAGGCAGCTGGATCCCATCCCTGGCTCACACTGTCATTTTCTGTTGTGTGGAGGCATTGGCACCATGAAATGTCAGGTCTCAAAATGGAAATGGCCCGGCATTGTTTAGGACCAATTCCAGGAAATGCCTCTTGGATAGAAGCACTCTCTCTTGCTGCCCCTTCTCCATGACTGCATGAGGAGAAGTATCTAAAATAGGTCATTGTTATGCACGGAGAGAACCCTGTTCCCTAAGCTCCCTTGGTTTCCAAGTAAACGAGCTTTAGAGGTAAGTTAGCAAAACAGGCTGATTCATTAGCAGCAAGGGAAATCTGTGCATTGGATGGGTGCCCAGCTGCCCAAAGGGATTTACGTAGTGACATGCTCCTTGAATCTTAACAGAACAAGCTGAGTGATACTCACACAGGCTTGAACTATATCACAATCACATGCTTGCTAGGCTCATTTCTTATCTCACGGGTTTCTCTGGAGAGTGTCAGTTGCTCCAGTCCCTCATAGGGTTTTAAATTTGTAAGGGARGAAGTCACAGTGAGGTATCTTCTAATGTGAGAAAATTCTGTATCTGTTTTCTTTTCCAAATTAGGTCACCTTGTAAGGAAGTTCTGGATGGAGTTTGTCCCTGCAGTTATAGAGGCTGTAAATAACATAGGTGTTACAACATGTTTGACGGGATTTCATTGCACCATCACTAGTCTATCTGAATATCATATCCCAAATTAATAACAAATTAATTTTATCTGCTGAAAGACCCCAACTGTCACCCTCCTGTCCGGAATGAGATCATTTTGGGCAGTTATTCGCTTACAGGAGGAACGGGGCCAACACATTCTTCTAGCTTCATTACCGAGGGCAGGCTTGTGCACAGAGATGAGTGCTCCCCTTTGTCAAATCATCTGGAGTGCAGGGAGGAGAATTCAGTCTTTTTGGAGCTTCTTCCGCCTCTTTGTTGGTGTGTCAAGCGAGGGTGCCAATTAGTGCCAGTGATGAGATGGGCACTCGTCCACAAGATCAGAAACGGAAACCCGCAAACTGCTCTCGCACAGGACGCTGAGCAGCTGTCGGATTATAAAGATCTCTGGCCCCTCCTGACCTGGGCCAGATTGAACCATTGACCTAGAAGTGAAAAGCTTGAAATCCCTGCACAAGCCACGGGATAAATAGGACTTGCAGAGCTGCGTGCCCTCATTCCGCATTCAGTTGCTGCCATCTAATGGCAGATGAGGAGTGGAAAGGCCTCATGCAATACAAATATCTTGTCCTTGGGAGTCTAGTATGTGGGAGAACCTGTGCAAATAGTTCTCATCAGCCCCTAAGAGTGCTGGGGAAACATGGTGATTTAGGCTGGCTTTATTCCTCTACAGAGTAGTTTGACAAAGGCCTGTTGTGCTGCAAGTCAAGTTAAGATGTGTCCCACTACAAAAAACAGATCTTCGTGCTGCTTTTGCTCTCCTATGCTGGTTTATTTCCATGTATGAAACCTGAGTGAAAGTCTGTGATTGTAACCTGGCTTAACAACTGTCCCAAGGGCAACAGTAACCGAGTGGTGGGTGCCTGTGGCAAGGGGAGGTGACGCGAGAAAGCAGGTAAGAGATGGTACTTTTAATTTCTGAGTACCGCTGGTGCACACAAAACATCTGCACTTTCAAGAACTTTGATACAGAAAGAGAAGGAGGTGGAGACTAGAAAAAAATTAACTCAGCTACCTGGAAATTATTTGGTCCGAAGGCTAACAGACAATAAAACTCACTTTCCTTCAAATAATACATAAAGGAAAAAGCAAAGGAGAAGGAGAGATGTCTCCTTGTTCCCCTTGCCCAACTCCAGGAAGTTCCTGCTGTATTTTCTGTCTCTAAAACCCTGGATTTGTAAGGCAGTAAGTATTCATCATATATCAGCTTTCACTGCCTGTTTCTGTCTACACACAGACCTCCAAATAATACTTTTGAGCCACACTAGCTAACACTGTCTCACGGAGGAGAAAGGTTAGAGATTGCATATTTCTTTATGCATCCTTGCATCCTGCAGCCGTTGGGTGTTCAGAGACATGTCCCATGATGGGACTGCAGCCCAATGAGCCATGGAGCAGTCCCCAGCAGCCTTAATACAGCCCCAGTGGTGACATGGGAGCTTGCAGGGCCCAGCAGTCAAACTAAGTCTGTCACTGGGGCTAACTGAAGTCATGAATCAAGCTTTATATTTGAGAAATATCTCCAGTAGTCCCTAGTCCCCAGAGAAATGCCATTTTATAACAGGAAACTGTGGGAAGAAAGAAAAAGTCCTATCTCTGGACAGAATACTGGAAAAAGCTGTAAAATTCCCCTCTGCTTGGCTGAAGGAATAGTTGTTGGAAAGAAAGTCTAGGAGCAAAGCAACATGGAGGAGAGGAAGGGAATAACAAACTTATTCTTATTTTCCTACTGGAGGAAACAGTCTTTAAAAGCACTGTGGAGAGAAACAGGAATGAGTGCAACAAGTCCTCAAATGCCCTTGTAACTGCTGGTACTACCTGTGCATCTGCAGGAGAGCAGAGAAAAGCAGCACACGTGAATTCTGGCTCAGCAGGGGGATAAAACATTTTAGCGTGAAGTTGCTCAGCTTCGTGCCAACAAGCGCTTCCCAGACTGCAGTGAGCAACTGAACTATCCTATCTAAAGAGTCACAGGAGCTCTGTTTGTAATCAAGGTCCAGCCACCGTTCCCTTACGTCAAAGCCAGGATCTATCTAAACACTGCTGCTGCACTTCTGAGAAAGTGCAGCTTTGTGCCACTGCTGAAAGTCAGCCTTCTCAAATACATACCCACTGGTGATACACCAGGGATTTCAGACTGGTATATGAGGACATGGTACACAAGCCAGGCGATTATGTCTCCTTATGCACACAGAATGAGATCTGGCAGGGTGCTGGGAGCTCCTGTTGTAGCTGATGGTTGGACCCAGGTGGGAGATCCCTTGTAGAACAGTGACATTCCTGAGCTGGAACCATTACCAAAATGCCCTTGTCAATCAAGTTCCCCAGGAGACTTTCCACTTGCTCTGTAGATATTTTTCTTTGAAGCTCAGTGGTAAAGTGATAGCAGAATACATTTAACAGGTCTAAAAATGTCTCGGCAAGGTTGCTATTTTTTTAATCCACGTCCCTTCCCCTCTATTTCTCACAGGAAAAACTGTCTTCTGACCACTCTCAGGGAAGCATCAGTTGCAAAGCGAAGACATAAAATTACACCAAGTGAGCTGAAATTTAAGCCCCACCATTACAGCAGTGACATTCAACAGTTAATGCGCACCCTCAAAACACAGCAGCTGCAGGGTTTCGTTACTGTCACTTACAAAAACCTTTGGTGTGCCCTGCTTTGAGCCAGAGCTCGCAGGCCCAGAGACACCATTTTGTCAGTAAGAGCCCTTTAGGGTAGCATGACATCTGAGAGACTTCAGCAGGATATAAGATTGCTCTGGTACTGAGGTATGATTTAATATCCTCAATTGTTCTGGAAATTTGGGCTGCATGATTCAGGAGACTTGCATGCGTATGGTTACTTCAGTGCTTAATGAGATTTATGTGCTTAAATGTGATGGAAGCTGTAATCACATTTCTAACGTGCTGATTCCATGTGGGAGGCAGGGAAAAATCAAACCAACAGGAGTTTTGCTGTGATTGTGATGGAGGCAGGCTTTTGCAGAGGAAGCTTGCAACAAGAGCTCTTGCAAATGCCAAAATAAGAAAAAAAACCCACCACCACAGAGGAAACGTCTTTCCTCAGCTCTTAGTTGCAGACTCCTGTTCGGTCTGCCTGCGCTGAAAGTTGTCACCCTTTCCGATAACATCCGCCACGGGCTCTCGGGGGGGCAGGAGGCCCGGAGGCTTGGGCACGTCTCGGCGGGGCAGCAGGAGGTACTCCTGGCACCCCGGGTACCCCGAGCGCTTCCTTCCAGGGGGCTATTTCCCGAGCAGGAGCCCTCCTTGCTGGGAATCCTCCAGCCCCCCACGCAAGCCCTGCTTCCCCCAACCCCCCCACGGTGTCCCCTCTGGTAGCTGAGGTACTGAAAGGGGTGTAATAATAATGATAGCGTAGCGGGGCTTGCAGCAGGTGCCGGCCTGCAGAGAGCGGCCCGGGCGTGGGCCCGGTGCATGCACGGCGCCGGGGCAGGCCCGGCGACTGCCACTCACGGCGCCGCACCGCCTCCGCCGCCGCGCGGTCGGGGGCCGGGCTCGAACCCGCGGCCGCCGCGCAGGGCGGGCTCCGAGCCGCGCCGCCGCGCCCCAGATGTGGCGGGCGGCTCCCGCGTTTGCATCGTCCCGCCTGCGCCCGCGGCCCTGTGGGCAGAGCCCCGCGCAGGGCAGAGCCACGGGCAGGGCAAGGAGCCGGTAAGCGCTGGGGGGGAACGGGGGCCGGGTTTCCTCCTCCCGCCGAGGGGGGACTTTGTTTTGTCTATTCCTCCTCCCTCCCCTCCCAGCCGTGACTGGGGCCTCCTAGCAGTCTCCTCTGCTCCCCAGATGTTGGGCAAGAAGAGGATTGATCCTACCTGGGGTAGTGCAGGGGCTTAAGGCGTTAGGGGCCCATTCTGAAAATGAGAGCATCAGAGAACATCTGCCAGTGGTTAACCCGGATGAGTGCTGGCAGGAGTGATGGGAAAGATTTGGGGCACTGCCTGGGCCAGCAGTGGGGCAGGCAGGATGAATGACAGTTATACCAAGAAATGAGACGTGATGGCCAGAAAAGGGTGACTGGTAACAATTTTGCATGTTTATTTTTTCTTACAAGATGCTGTGGGGTCATGGCAGCTTCTCTGTAGATAGATGAGTCACGTAGTGCATGTGTGTCAACTAAGGCGCAAAAGGAAGAAAAAGTATCCAGATTAGAAAGAAGATCAAAGAATTATCTTGTTATTGAGGAGTGGTGGACAGCTAGCTGTACTATGCTAGGTGCTAGGTACTGTGCATAGTACATACCTGTACTATGTTAGGTATGCTGGTCCTTTGCTGGACTGCAGGATGCTCGGATGTGAACTGCTCTCTTTGGATGGCTAGGGGTCAGACCCTAAAAAGGGTTGGATTCTGCTGGGCTCCTCAGTTCTCGTGACTCCTAGTGTGAGAGCTGGTGGGTCCAGAATTCAGGTTATGTGCAGCACCTTCTGCATCCTTCTAGGCGTTCTCAGGGTGAGAGCCAGGATGAACAGCAAGCACTCCAGCGTGAACACAGGCCTAAGAAGAGATGCAATTACAGAAAGGGAGATTGATTTGACACTATACAAAGCTGAAGGTAAACTAAGTACTAGTATGTGGGTCAGCAGAGCATCTAGGGTTTTGGGAGTAGGTGATAGTTTGCCTTCAGGTTAGTGGAGCGGACAAAATACCAAAGGGTTTCCTGTGTCTGACCCATCTGATGCCTCTTTTTGTTATGTCATTGTTTCTGACTTTGTTTTTCAGAAAAACTCTGTGATTCAAGAAAGCCACCATGAAAGGTGAGGAAGCTCGGCAGAGGAGAAAAGAGGGCAGGACTAGGAATGGAGAGCGATCCAGGCACAAAGCAAAGAGCAAGGGTAAACACAGAGAGAGCCGACTTGGCAGCCAGGAGGCAGAGGATGTCCCTCTGCATGCACAGCAGAAGCTGTTGGCTGAGGAGAAAGCGGCCATGGCAAAGTCGCAGGAAGAGTCAGCTGTCGCAATTTGCCTCCAAGTGCTCCTGCCATACCTCCTAGCTGGGCTTGGCATGGTCTTGGCAGGCATGGTTTTGGATTATGTTCAGGTAAGGGAAAGAAACTGATCTGATGTACCTGGCATGGGATAGGTGGGGGACTTTAATTCAGAGGCAGGGGTTTTGCTCTGTGGATGGCAAAGTAAAGGAGGATTTGCAGCAGTTTCACATGCCAACATGTCCTTCAAAGTCAGCTATTATGTACTTTTGTGCAGCTCTCAGGAGACAGCGTGTGGTGTTTTTCTGGCCCTTTTTCTCCTCTGGAGATAAAAGACAATATGGTACTAAAGACCACGTGAAGGACCTGAGGCATCTATGTAGGAAGATGCAGTCCTATGCAAAGATCTCACCTTGGTCCTGTGAAGAGGATGGCTGAGCTGCAGCCCCAAGGGCTGTGGTGGCATAGCGCTTTCCTGCAGTAGATACAGCTGTATCGCTCCTGGATGTAGCTCTGGAAAGTCCTGCATCCCCTGCTTCATTGCGCAAGGAGCCAGCCAGCCCAGCACTGTTAACACTTCATACAACCAGCCCAGCCCCGCCTGCACACCGCATCCTTCTCTAAGGCTTTGTAGCAGATGACTCAAATCCTTGAGTCTTCTTCCAGTCCGATTTCTGATTCTGTGACAGTCAGAACCAGACCTTTCCTTCTGTGGTGCAGCAATACAGAGCTTTAGAGTAGTGGTGAGCACCTAATTTTAGACAGTTTAAAGCTGCAGTTAATTTCCAGATTATAATTTGCTATGCCTTTGCACTCCAGGTGACTCTCACTGCTGCATGCGTTTTTGTTAACCCTTGTTATTTGACTAGCTAGCTCTTGGGTCAGACTGCCCTCACCTGTCTGATACAGTGACACTGAAACTACTGTGCTTGCATTGAGAACTTTCACAAATCTGGAGCTGTGTTCTTTCGCTATTAGCCCTGGGCTGATCTCCCTAAGCTAGAAGAGCTATAAAGGCTTAAGAGTGACACAGTATCCTTAACTGACCTTAGCATGTACTCAATACCCAGCAGAATGTCTAGTCAGATCAGAAAACACCAAGGCAAATCCAGAACCCAGTGGCAAACTACTTTTTGTTTCCCTAGACGTCATTCTGAGAGTCTTGAGCCTTGAGCAGCCACTTCCATTTTTATTTTTCAGACTGTTCAGACCTGCCCATTCCTATGGATCTCTGACATTAAACGCGCGTTACCTCTTATTGTGAGATATTAAAGCATGAAATAGGTTGCAGATGGGTTTATGATGTTGGAGGAGTGTTTTTCTTTCAGTGTTCTTCCCTTAGAGTATTTTTTTTTCTAGGAAGGACTGGGCCACTAATATAAACAGAATGTGAAGCAAACTTCATACTCTTCTGAAACTGTGAAAGTCTGGTTTGTGTTTTATGCAAATAAAGAGCTTACAAAGAGCTTTCACATTAGTGCTTAGAGCCTGGGAAATCAACCCATGCAATATCTCATAGGAAAAGCAGGCCTTTGGC
Source organism: Phoebastria nigripes (assembly GCA_035582835.1). Classification (NCBI taxonomy): domain Eukaryota; kingdom Metazoa; phylum Chordata; class Aves; order Procellariiformes; family Diomedeidae; genus Phoebastria; species Phoebastria nigripes. The sequence goes on along the minus strand of JAYKAV010000556.1, from coordinate 4,253,661 downwards.
TATTAGCACAGTGACTTTTCATGCATGATCATGGGCTACTTGAGCGTGTCTCATTGTGGACTCGCTGGTGCTAGGAACTGCCCTTCCTTTCTAAGCTAGTCCTGGCTTCTGCCTTTGCTGCTGCTGCTGTTTCTGTGGGGCAACAGGAGATACTGCGAGGCTTTGGGCCCCAGGCACTCTTCATCTGCTTGCTCTCATTCTCTCCATGTAAGCTCTCTTCTCTGYCCTTTCCTAAAGTGGGGAAGAGAGGAGCAAGGTAAGAAACAAAAATACACAGCCTGATCTGACAGAGAGCTAGCAGAGTCAGGAGTGATAGTGCTCCAACAACTGGGACGTGTGGTCCCTGAAAAGCATCATCCTCCCATGAGTCTAAGGTGTCAGAATAGTGCTGTCTGTTGCTAACACTGCCATGTTGTAAGAGCACTCACTGGTATCCCTGTCCCTTCTTGGCACAGTTCATAAGGTATGTCTGAAATTGTGTTCTTTGGCACTTGTCATCGTTCTGTTCTTTTTTTGTATTGCGGCAGTGGATGGAGGCCCTAGATCAGAGTCAGGGCCCACCAAAGAGGCTGTTTCTGCTTTGGCTCCTCCAGGGCAATACTACCTGTTGGCTAGTTTGCAAGCATAGAGATACAGTGTATTTGTGTGCAGAGAAGGGCAGCAGTGTACCTCCCTGGGTTTTGCCATGATGAGTGATGCAGCCATGAGGTGGATTTTTTTTTCCCAGCTAGTTATAATCTTTTTCCCACTGTTCAGCAACGCTCTCTTTCTTCTCAAACCTGATGCATCTCTTTGCGGACAAATATGGTATATCTCTTTGCCAGGAAAATATGATGCATCTCTTTGCTGACAAATATGGTGCAGATCTTTATCAGAGGCTCCTTAAATGCCTAATAAAATGACCCAGTGTACACACGCAGGTCACCTGAACCAATTACCTTCTCTGCATACTGATTCATTGGTTGAAGGCTTTTTATGGTGCTTGCTTAGAAACAGAGAGAGCCGAAGCGTGATAAACTCATAAACCCTGCCAGGCTGACGCTTTAGTACAGGATGTGTTGCTACTGTGTTTTTTAATGGCATTTGAGTCATTCAGGCTCATTAATATTTCCTTTACGTTAATGTTTCTGCCTGTCAGCAATCCAGTTGGCAGATAACAGTGGCAGATGGGACTAGGTATGCACATTATCAGACCTTTGAAAACCTGTGGTAGTTGCCCAGAAATTGTCCTTTATTTCCTTGAAGCCTCTGTGAGTTTCTAACCAGAACTGGGCCTTCATGCTGTCATTTCTCAGTTCCTGGCTGTTATAAAGAGGTTGGGTCATGTGTAGTTATTACAGGATTTTTATTAACCTCCCTCTTCCAGCTATTGTGGGCTTTTTTTCCAGTTAGATTAGCTGAAATGTACTCCCTTGTTAGCTTTCAGCTAACCGGACCATTGTTAGGTGGAAGAGACACATGTACACACCGAGCCAGCTGGGAGTGGAGAAGGCTTTGGGGGCTGTACCAAAATATCAACCTAGAAAGCAGCGAAGGACAGAGTCTCCCATCTGTAGCTAGGGCTTGTTTTCCTCCCTGCCATGCTTGCAGAGAGATCTGCTGTGCCATCTCAGCCCATTAGGCTTCGTGGTTTCGTTTGTGTGAATTCAAACCAAAAGAAACACACCGTACAAATGGCTGAGAGCTTCCTCAGTTCCCTATTTATCTGCAAGGCAAAAGCATGTCTTGTTCTGTCCAACCCTGCCAATGCATTTAGCTCCAAGCTGGGGACCCTGTCACAAGGACAGAGACCACAAGCCATGAATCTTTCTGTGTCTCTGCAGAGAGTGTCAGGGAAGGAGTTGATAAGTACRAAATGTGTTAGTAAGGCAATGCAATTTAGACATTGAATTTGAACTGGACTGAGAAACCTGTATCTTTCGTGCCTACCACCGAATACTTGCTTTCACTCGTTTGCCTTCATTGGGGCATGGCTGGATTTGAACCTGTGGTTGAATAGTGAAAAAGCTCAGTTGCCAATGTACTAAACCAATCCTATACCCTTCCATCCTAAACTGTGCTTTTAAAGCTTTTTGACCCTATGATCCAATTAGTTTGCCCAAATTAATTATTAGAAAGGAGCCCCAACAGAATACCCTGACTCCCTTCGCCACATGCGTGACTTTGAGCTGAAGTCTTTACTGAGCAGGATACAAATTCTTTGGCCGTATGTGGCCATGATGCAGCTCTGGTTCTTGACCTTGTGTCAGCTGTTTGACCGTGGAGACTCTGGGGTGACACCCCCTCTCTCAAAGACAGTATCTTTCTGGGAGTATGCAGAAGCAGTGTGTTTTACTTCAGGACAGGAAGGGAGACCAGCTCACAGCATGCCATGGAAACATTCACCCTTTCTCTCTCTTGCCTGCGGTGTAGTGAGATTACAGAGCTACCTTAAATAAGCTCTGGCTATGACTCTTATCTTGGCCTTTGCAAACTAGCAGAAAGTTGAAGTGATGACAGCAGATAAGGGTGTTCGCTTTTGAAGCTTATTGGCTGGTTCTCTGTTTTTTTTTTCCCCCTGAAAGCGAGTCATTCAGAGGTATAGCTGGCATAGACCGATCGTTACATCCCGCRGAGACCATGGAGGGGACAAGAGGGGCCGGGGTCTAGAAGGGCAGATCTTCTCTCACCAGCTGGCTTAGCTGTGTCACTTGCCTGGGGATGAGACCTGCGTAATATTGTCAGCCGTGAGAAATGTGGACTCATGTTTTCCTTGACTTTTCTTCACCTTGAAGGAGAGCAAAATGGATCCTGGTTGTTAACTCCCCACCTCCTCGGCCTTGGGACAGTGAGAAAAGTTCAACGTTGCTTATGGTGGGAGTGAGGGAACTGGGACCGGTTCACAGCAGGCTTACATATGAAACCATCGTATCAAAGGCAAGCCGCAGTCTGACAAGAAATGTAACCTGAGGAGAAAGGACACTAGTGCGTTTGAGCATGCTGAGGGATTCTTGCATGACCTGTCACTCTTTCAGTGCTGTAGCCTGAGCAGGTCTTACTGGTTTTTACCGAGGTGGTGGGAGCTGAATGGGGTGCGGGCTCATTTCTATTCGTCCACAGACATCTCCGCAATCTTCTTTTCTCTTTTTTAATTCCCCCCTGGATATAAAGCGGAGAAATAGTGTCCATCAAGTTTGCTGCCACCTGGGCTCAACCCAGCTGAATCAATTTTGGAGGATACCCTTGCTGCAGCCCTCTGGACGTGCTCCTAGGAGGAGAACAAGCTAAAGCAATTTGGTATCATTGCTGTAGCTTGAGGAAAAATTTCTTTTGACTTTGAAGAGAGCTACCAGGAGGATCTGTGTGATGTCCTGATCTCCCCCCATTTGCCCTGCTGAGCATGGGGTAACGGTGTTTGACCATGGTGGTCACCCAGTTACAACTGGAACTGTGCTTCCATGGCAAGAAGCTGAGAGGCTTCACCTGCAAGTTGACCAGGTCAGCCAGTGGATTTCTCCCAGAGACTTCATTCTCCATTGCCTCCCAGATTTTCGTGCCGTTCCTTCTGGCTGGCTGGGGCATGGTAGCTGCTGGCCTCTTGATGGATGTTGTTCAAGTAGGTACATGTGGTTAGACAACTTTCTAGTGAGAGGGTGGGCTAATTCACTGACCTTGAGTATTTGTGCGTTTTTGTTTTTAATGTGTGTGGTCCTAGCAGCCAGTCAGCAGGATGGCTGTAGGCTTTTCCTGTGCTAGAGAGACACTATCCGTCTTTAGATCAGTACATGGGCTCCCTGTAAAGTGGGATAGTGGCTTTCAGGCAGGCTGCCTGACACTGCCCTCGGTGCATTAGACTGGGTACTCCCTTTGCTGTATCTAGCTAAACACTTTGGTGATGACTGCTATGAAGCAGCTGGGATCAGACTGCAGCATATTCCCCTATTGCATGATATTATTTCTTTCCTTCAAAAACTGCTGATAAGAAGATCTAGGTCAGGGTTGTTATTAACTACCTGTCTCACTTAGAGGCAAGTTTATGCTTTCAGTTCTTTGCAAACAACCTAATGTAATCTTTGGTCTAGAAGGCATTTAGGTACTGTGATGAGAGGCATGCCAGCATAAAAAGATTAACATTGCCTACAAACTGAGTGCTTCTTGGCCAGATTCTGAGGTGGGTGTAAACTTGGAATAACTTCCATTGACTTCCAAGGAGTGCTGCTGGATTTACACCGTTGTGCCCACAACCAGAATCTATCCCATCTGTCTTTCCTTTGTACCGGTGGCACAAATAGAAATGCAAAATTTGATCTAGTTTGGACATCTCATGCCAGTGGATTTACAAATCAAAAGGCTGGCAGTTTCCCAAGGATATATCCTGCACTCTGAGATCACTGGAGTACATTGGATTCTCTGGCATTAGTACCACAGCAGGAGCTAAATATGGATATTTGAGTGTTTGGAAAGACAATACTTTGCTGTTTTTTCTTGCATTGGAAGAAACAAAGAAGGCAGAGAAGTTTAATTAAAGGGAATATGAGGAATGTCAAAGAAGGGTTAACTGGAGTGGCACACACTGTTGCTATGCTGTGTTTGTCGTCTCCACCTTGTGCTGTGCTTAGGCACAGACCTGTCTTGCAGCATTACAGAAGTTCTCAAACTACCCAAGATGTTATGTTAATAGTTATCAGTTATTTCAGAGAAGGATAAAGACATAGTACATACCCACTCCATACCCTTGGCAGGTGAATAGGTCTTTGTCTAAAAGAAATCGAATGCACTTGCTAAGAATTGGGCTCTGTTCAAAAATGTAACTGTATCCAAACTGTTGGAAAACACAAGCCATGTATACCTACGTTGCATGTGTCCTTTAAATACCAGAGTGCAGTCTACTTTGTGTATTTGTTCACTAGACTCTTAGAAATGGGGTCATGCATGAAGCACAATAATAGGAAGTGTATTTTTTGGTGAAGGTGTTTCCAACTATGTTGAAATAGAAGCCATCCGTCAATGGGTTCAGCTCCCAGAGGAGGGAGCTAGTGCATTGAGAGTCACAACTGGCATAGGAGAGATGTTAGTGAGGTAAGCTGCCATGGTATCAACAACCCCATATTTAAAAACAAAACCAGTAGCTGGGAAAATCCAGAGATCTTAGCCTTTAAAGGTTTGGATTATTCTTCTGTGCCTTTTTGTCTTTGAGCTGCTTATTTTCAGCTTTTCTTCCTGCAAGTGTGAGAGCTAGAARCTCACTGTCCTGTCCAACTAAAATCTGAGACTAAGTTTGTTTGCTTGAGGCCAGGTACCATAAGACTCATATTGGTAATCATGAGGGCTCACACTACTGAAACTACAGGTTTTTCTAGTCCAGGAGTCTGTGATTTGCCCATTTTTCAGGGGATGGTCTGTCTGAGGAATGCTTTGCCCTATTTGCAGTCACTGCAAAACGTTCTTAGGAAACTCTGTGTCTGCCTTTGACAGGGAGATATATGGGCAAGCTCAAGGATGGTATCTAGAGCATACATGTGAGTTTAAGGTGCTGCCCTTGTTTTGTTACATGCAAAATATCTTGAAAAAATGTGGTTCTGTGCTGGGAGTCCAGCTGGCTCTCTTGTTTGCAGGGCTGATGTTGTTGTAAAGAGGAGAACGAAGTGGAAATTGCTTGTTTGTGTCCTATCAAACTTTTCAGGATTTTAGCAGTTTCTGATCTGTCCTGGGTTGAAACCAAGAACTGTTCATGTTACTGTTAAAAAAAAAAAAAATCAACAAGASAGATTTGTCTAGCCCAGTTGACCCCAAGGCTCAAACCTGGCTCTCTCATACTGTAATAAAAGGGTGCCCAAAGAAATAGCTATTTGCCATTTTCTCTTCTTGGTTGTGCAGATGATGCAGCCTCTGTGCAGGGCCGGTAGCATGGCATGGGTCTCTTCTTGCTGGACATTTCCACCTCTGCTCCAGTGATCCTTGGCCAGCTGGTTGATCCGGATTCCAGGCTGGCTGGCATTGCTGGAGACCTTGCAGGGCCCTGCCAGTGTTTGGCCCACTCTTTTACAGTAAGGTGAAGAATCAGATTGAAGCTGGATGATCAGATTTCAAACCAGGGAATTCAGGAGGAAAGCTTCCCTTTCATTCTCCCCTTCCACACCACTGCAGTGGGACACAGTCCAAATAAAAGTCACAGACATAAGATATCCCTGTCCTTTGTTGATAAAAGCCCATGAGATGATTAGCATTGAAAAGGATTTTGAATTGGCTTGCGTTTTATAGTCTAGGATCTTTTGATCTTTCTGTTGACTTGTTCAGGGCAATGGAAAACCTCTGAGGTTTCTTAGCTGCTGCCGTGGAAGGATGGATGCCGTGGAGAGGTAACAGGACATGGTTGGGACTGTGAGGACAGTGTAAGGAGAGACAGCGGGGCTAGACTGCAGCTGGGGACACTGTCTCAGTACATCATAGTCTCTCTTCCTCTAGGGGACTCCATGAGCAGATCCAGCTGGCATGGGGACCAGCTGCAGTGGGTCATGGGGTAACCAAGTTTCTTCAGAGCTGAGCTTTAGGGCTGTAACTCCATTATGGGGACGTGAAGTGGGAAAGAGTCTCTTTCTGGCTCAGTGTCCCAGTGTGGGTTTGCAATGCTGCAGGGAATGTTTCTGTTCCTTCTAGGCCAGTTTTCATCTCAAAGGACAGAGATGCTTCCTAGACTTAATCCAGCTGTCTYCATTCAGGCAGCTGCTTGCCTGCACAGCTCTAACCTGCCACATTCACCTGCTCCTCCAGCTGACAGTCCTGCAAGGCTATGGCACAGGGATCATCTGTTTATTCTGTATTTCTGCAGTCTCTTAACACAATGGAGTCCTGGCTACTGTGGTATAAATCATTATGAATCTGTCCTTAGGCTCTTGGTGAGTCACTAATGAGACTCAAATGGAGGCAATTAAGTCAGCTTTTTTTATTAGTACAGTTGTGTGATTCTTTATTAATTGTTCAAAGCCTTTCAGTGTAATTATATGTAAGGCAGAGTCCCAAAAAATCATACTTCATATGCTGAAACATCTGTTATGATGGCTTGAGACCTGCAAAATTCATCATGAACACAAGGACTGGAGATTACATTGATATAACAAAGTCATATTTCCCAGAGGTGACATGCACAGAAAATACAAACAGTTGAGTTTTTCTGTTGCTTTTTATTTATATGTCTTTTTATGTGCAAAATATGCAAGGTCTTAAATATGAATGTCTGCACGCCTGTGTATTTTAAATGATTGGGTTTATTTACATTGTGACTATGAAGTCTGTTTTTTCTCCTCTTTCTTTTGAAGGTGTCAAAGATGTGTTTGGATCTTTATTCTTAATTAAAGAGAGAGGAGAGAGGGGGATTTGAATCTTTAAAAGAGATGTCCACCCCTAGCTTTTCTCAGGTATTTATGTTCCATGTTAACAAATTCAAACAAAATTGTAGTGTGTCAAGTAAGGTGACTATTCTCGTGTTGTCTGTTATTTACTCAACAGTAACTTACCTTGTAACATTTTGGAACATGCCTGTTTCCAGGTCACCACTGCCAGGAAATGTGTCTTTTTATATTGATAATAATGTTTTGCCTGTTATCTGCACCTCTGAGGGGTGTCTTGTACCACATGCTCAGAGCTGGCTCAGCCCCACTTACATTCATCCTGACTCAGAAGGAAGCTGTGAGGTCTTCCCAGCAGACAGCCACACCACCGGCTTCCCACAGCTTCCCATGGCATAACCAGAGCAAAACACCGAGCTGTTACACCCTGTATATATTTCCCAACAGGCTGACAGCTGAATGTGTCGACATTTACCGAGTCTGTCCAACCTCCTGGATTTTCAGGTTTATAGAATCCCAATGGATGTGGAGAAGGTGGGCAGGGACCTGTTGTTCATTTTGTCCTCTAGTGGCAGAATTCAGGACCGTCATATGATACTAGCCAGTGACAAGTTAGAATTCACAAACAAGTTGATCCTTCACATGATGTGTAGCTAAACTATGGAAATTTTTGCCACAGGATGGCACATGAGTTGGAGGGGGGAGATTGGATGAGTACCTGAAAGAGAAATCCTTTGAACACTGGTAAGTGTGCAGAAAAACCTCACCAGTGGCAGATAGTCATAGGCTGGAAAATACACAGGAGAATTATCCCATCTACTTGTCATACTTGTAGATTCTTGTTTTATACACCTGAATTTGACTACTGGTGGAGATAAGGATAGGTTAGATGGACCTTTGGTCTGACTCATTGCAGCTGCTCTTTTTTTCTTGTATTCTGCTCTTAGATGTTGGGCTAGTTGGTTTTGCTTCACGGTGACCTGCTCCATTCTGTGATTTCATCCTGATGTGAACCTCTCTGGCTACAGTGGGACTTTGCCAACATCCTTGAATGCACAGGGGGTGAATGAATTATATTCCAAAGTGGTATACAGTGGTATGGTAGATATACATACAGTGGTATGGTAGATAAATTAGAGAAGACGTGTTAATCAACCAAGTTTCTTAAGGTTTCAGACCATTTCTAGTGTTGCAGCTGATTCAACAGGTTTGTACAGTTCAGCTTCAGAGGAGCAATGATAATCAAGATATTGGCCCAGCAGTTCAGGCTTATGGGATATCTTAATTCAAAATCCTTTTTCCAGCTGTGCTGGGAGCATGCTTGGTAACAGGAAGATTTAGGAACTGCCTGTGGAGAAGAGATACAAAAATCTCCTTCCCTCCCACCACCAGTCTTAGATGTTTAGTTAGAAGTTTGGTAAAAAAAGACAGACGCAACTTTTTGTTGTTAGATCATTTCCAGATCTTTTTGTTTATTCCTATGAGTCTGGATAGCAATAGGCGTTCCTGTATCTAGTGTCAGTACAAAGGATGGAGAGCATGCTGTATTTCATTTGGCTTGTGAACCCTAATTATTTTTCATGTTGTTTTTGGCTAATGCTAAAGGCACATTTTAATTTGTGGCTTTCCAAAATCTTCTGCTGCCCTCAGGAAGAAAGTTCCTTCCCTGTTAGGATAGTGCTTTGCTGTGCGTGAGATCAGAAAGAATATTGCAAGCTAAAAATTGCTTCTTTGACTCCCAAAATGCAACCAGCCCAGGGCAGCATCTGCCCCCATGTGCATAGCAGACACCTGTAGAGCAGGTGGCAAGGTGGGAACCCACTCCTCTTTGAAGCAACAGCATTGGACTGGTCAGCATCACAAACAGGTCATTGCCTTTGTTTTCTTCCAGCACTGGGATGTGTTTCGGACAATTACAGAAGTTTTTATCCTGGTTCCTGCCTTGGTTGGCCTGAAGGGTAATCTTGAGATGACGCTAGCATCCAGGCTCTCTACTGCTGTGAGTGTTAATGAGGTGGTGGTGGTGTGTGTATGGGGAGGGGGGGGATTAGCAGGAGACGTGAGGAGATTATGCTTTTATATAACCACACTGTGTGTATGAGACATGCCCTTTTCTGCTAAGTAGAAACTAGTGGTGTGTGAGTGTTAAAATAACGTGTTTGCCCTCATTTTGTAACCAGAACAGAGAATTTCCATCTGCGCTTTGAAGGTGAATTAATCCCTGGGTGGCCAGTTGCTGATATCTGGGGCCCTGTGACACATGAAGCCAGGGCTCCACAGCTGTCAGCTTCAGTACTGGATTGCTTTTCTGTGGGTATTGATCCTTGAGAGACCCAGGGCTTCCCAGCAATCCTACCTTGGGAGGAGCAGACCGAGGCTTCTTGGGACCTGCAGTAGCTTTTGCTACTCTGGATTTGATTTCTCCTATCTCCCTAAGCAGTTTTATTTACTTTGGGCTGTTTGTATTGCATGTCTCAGGAGAAATCGGAGCTTAACAGAGCAATTTAAGGGGAACGAAAGAGGAAAAACAGTTTAATTTGTTCAGCTTTTGGTCCGTCCGGGATGTGGTGGCTGTGCCCACTCCACCTTTAGCTGGGTGCCCTGCAGTGCCTCTGCACCTCCATGTGAGCCTCTGATACTCCTGGGACACTGGGCTGGAGCATGATGGACATGTGTCAAGAAGGAAGTGCAGGGAAGGCTGGGAGATGCCGACCCGCACTCACCTCTCTCTGGCTTTAGCAGCCCCTTTCGCACAGGGACCAGGTGAAGCTGCCTTCAGCAGCCACCTGTGCCACAGGAACAGGTTTTCAGGGTGTCTCTCTTGGCTCCTAGGCTAACACCGGACAGATGGATGATGCCCAGAAGCAATGGAAAATGGCCACCTGCAATTTAGCCCTTATCCAGGTGAGTCATTTCAGCTGGGAGAGGAAAAAGGCCCTTTTCTCTTCCTGTGCTGCAGCCCAACAGCATCTGTTCCCAGCAGTGCTGAATCTCGAGCTGTTGATTTGGGGCAGGTATTCTCAACAGAGCCAAGCAGAGCCCAGGACTTGACCTCCAATAAAGCTCTGTGTGGCCCCAGAGCTTGTAGTTTAGCTGCAAAACACATCTAGACATTCATTGCCTTTATGGACAAACTGAAATAATGAAAAAACCTCCTTTTGCAGGGGGAGCTGCAGCACAACCCCTGTTTCACAACAGCCCCTAGATAAAGCCTGTCGTTTACTGGCAGTGTTTGGGAATCAGCCTTGGGTAGGAGGGGAGAGATGGGAGAAATGTGACTCTTGTAGCTCTTTCTGCTTGTTAAAATCCAGCAACCAGCCTAGAGGTTGCACATGGCAAGGCCACAGGGCTTGCAACATGTGTCTGTGTGCTTTCCCTTATTTCCTTCCACAGCTTTCAGCTTGCTAGGAGTGCTGTGTTGATGGGGAGGCCATTTTTGTGTTGACCAGGGCTATTCCTTTGCTGATGGACTCGGTGTCCTTTGCTGAAATGTTATCTGCCCTTTGCAGGCCCCCAGAGTTTTTCTCCAAACTTTGTCAGGATTTTTTTTGAATGTAGTGGAGCCTTACAGGGATGCTGCTTAAATACGTAAGCAATCAGCATCTCTGCAAGGCTTAGCTGTGTGGAAATGCTGCGGTCGCAGGGAGCCAGGACTGCCTGGGAGCAGATGCGGATGATTGCTCACCAGCTGTCTTTTGGCCCCCAGGTCCAGGCCACCGTGGTGGGACTTCTGGCTGCTGTTGCTGCTGTGATCCTGGGAGCCATCTCCAAGGGCTCTGTGGAGCTGAGCCAGGCTGCCGTGCTGTGTGCCAGCAGCGTGACCACGGCCTTCATAGCTGCACTTTCTCTTGGTGAGTTGTTTTGGTTCCTCAGATCAAACATGCAGCACTCAGGTGTGGAAAAAACTGTCCCTTCTGCCAGGGAGGCCCAGCTGACATCCTTTTGGTCTGGCATGGGGAGCAGGGATGCAGGAAGCATTAGTCCTGTGTCTGCTGCTTTCACCACCTCTGCATCCTGCCTTTGCTTCTCTTCTCCCAGGATCTGTTGTTTGCTGGGCTCTGGGCATCCACAGCAGCAATCAAAACATCCCACTTCACCTGACACATGAAAAATGCCACATGCTATGCGTGGGTGTACACACACGCGCGCACACTTTCTCCATGTGTCTTGGGTGACACGTTAGCCACCTGCACTGGCCCTTTCCTAGGGGAGAGTGAACTAATGCCAAGCACAAAACAGGATATTGAGAGTCTGTTAGTATTCAACTCTAGACTACGCTCGAGATGGACTCGGGTCACCCAATACCCTGYGGAGGATTGTGGCCAGCCCTGTGGCTTGCCTGCTGTGAGCTCTGAGCCAGGCAGTCCACTCCCCTGGCTATTTCCCTTGCAAGGGAAACATGGCGGGGTGGATGGGTAGGAGCTGCTCTGTGTCGCCTGAAGACGATCAGTTTGTAGATCTGCCATACGAGGGCAGCATGATACCCTGAATAGAGGGAGCTGGCTGAGTTGGATACAGCAAGTTTTCTAAATGAAAGGGACAAGTTAGAGCAAGTGCATATCCTGAAGCTGGAGTCAAAGGGTGATTGTAGATGTCTTTGATAAAAAACATGGGATGAGGCAGTTGTTAAAAGAGAAAAACAGCAGCCCAGCTTTCATTAAACTCTTCCCTTCCATCTCCCTGCTTGGTGTGATACAGAGAGGCTTTGCTGCCGTACCAACAAAGGCTTTCAGTTAGCATTAGTTTCTTCCCTGGACGTGGTCACAGGCAGCCTGTGCGTGGGTGTGCACAATGGGAAGCTGCTATTTTTATGACCAGGGAGGGAAGCAGCATGAACTGTGCTGTGGGGAGGGGAGCGTGGGTGTCTAGGAGGGCTTTTGTGGAGAATGCCATGTTGTGTGAGGGTATGTTTCTGTATAAGGGATGTTGTACCAGGGAAGGTGTGCACATGGCATTTCTTAGGGGAGAGCTGATGCTCCTGTGCACACTCAGCTTTGGTGGGCCTGTGTGAACAGGCACAGAGAGGTTGTGAGCTGGAGGGAACCACCATTTCTCAAGCTTCCTTTGGTGCATCCTGTCAGCCATGGAAGGACTTTGAAGAGATGTCATGTGTCTTGTCTCAAGGCTGCCCTTGCTAGTAACACAGCAGTGGAGGCTGGCCAGGCAGGGTTTATTCCAGGTGGCTCTTCCACCGGCCTGCGAGAGATCTGATGGCTGAGGGATTCCCACATGTTCATCAGTGTTTTGGATTTGTGCTCATTAACTTACCTGGGCAAGCAAAACTTCCCTCCTCTCCAACAATGCTGAAAAGCAGCTGAATTTTCCAGGTGCAGCTCAGAGGACAGGGGAAGAGAGGTGATGTGGGCCACCTCCATAACCCCTTGACTCTGGAGGTGCTCACAGCATCAACATCTATCCAGTGCAAATTAAAGCAGCCCCAAAGACTCTGGGACATGAGGGGTCAGTCTGATGGCCAGGCCGAAAGGCTAATTCAGGCTACTGTAAGGAAGCTCGTTGCTCCTTGGTGGTTCAAACTCAGAGAAATTTTGGTCTAATATGGAAAATATCTTTGTGCTGTGGAATCAAGAGCAGGGGATGCCACCAGGAGGCTGCCGCATGCCTGCTGTGTGCTTATCTATGAGTGTGCTTTGTGCCTGGTCCTGCTTCAAGGCAGCAAAGATTAGGCTGCTCAGAAGGGGAGCTTCTACATTTGGGCTGCCTGCTGGTATCTCCTTTGATCCCTGGAATTTGCTTGTGTGCCTCTGGGCCTTTGGTGCAGTTCATAAGGGCAGAGTCATGCCCTTCAGGTTGGTGAAAGCAAGAGGACAAATTCCTGGGGATGTCCAATCTCCAGCTGCATGGTAGCGCTACGGGCAATCTGCTGCTTGCTTTTCCCAGACCCCGTGTCCCTCTGGGAACCAGAACAGCAGCTCTGGGGTGAAACGCAGTAGGATGCATTCTCTGATGCCTGCTCTGTGTCTTCTCTAGGTCTGGTGATGATTGGCGTGATCATCGGAGCAAGGAAAGTTGGGATCAATCCAGACAATGTTGCCACACCCATAGCAGCAAGCCTTGGAGACTTGATAACCCTTTCCCTGCTGGCGGGAATCAGCAGTACACTCTTCAAATACATAGGTACAGTGTTTAGCAAGGGAGGGATGAATCCTTGCGAAATTATTTCAGGGTGCTTACCCATTTCTGGGATGTTTCAGAATGGAGGCTGTCATGCCACTGGGGTAGAAAAATGACCAAAGAGGCTTTTTCCAGGCTCTCTTTTAGTAACAAACTGGAAGGCAGAGCCTAAGAAACACAACTGGGATTTGTCAAAGAAATGACCAACATGTATTGCATAGCTTTGGAACAGAAGGTTGACATATGTGACACTGACTCTGTTCCTGCATCTGTCGCTAGCCAAGCATAACTACTTTCTGTGCACGGGTAATAGCAGGTCCTTCCTCACAAAGCTATTTCAGGGTTTTGGCATTTGTAAAATATTCTTGTATCTTCTTATGTGGAGAGTCGTGGATGAACAAGATCTTATCATCTTGGAGGGAGGGAGGCAGTGCTGCATTGTTTTATGCTCACAGGACTCTGAGTAGGAGTTGTGGCTATGGGGTTAGCTGTGCTGCTGGTTGGCAAAGACTTGGGCACCTGTTGACACTGAAAAGCTCAAAACATGTTGCAGCTTGGTGATATATGCCTGACTGTTGCTTGTAAAGTGCTAGGCTATTTACTGTGAGCCTAACCTAGGATAGAAACAGGAAAATAAAAAGATCCAGCAAACTCAATACCATTTGAAACCCAAACTGTTGCTTCAGACTGTGAGCAGAAGCAGCGAGGCAGCTGTTCTCAGTTTGCGTAACTCGTTCCATATGCCAGCAAGTGAGGGAGTGAAGGAGCACACATTGCGGGGAGAGGCCCACGAATCGCTTCTGTCCGGTACTCCTTGAGCTTCAGAGGTGCATTTTTTTAATAGGCTTTTTCCATGACGCCATCACACCTACCTCTGTAAAGCTAGTTTGTCTTTCAATTGCTACGCCTCTGATAATATCTCCCAGGGAGCACATGGCAGAACAACATGATAACCTCTATGGTTGTGACCAGAGAGTGTTTGTGATGCTTTCGGAGTAGTTTAAATAGCCTCTTGAAATGGAAAAAACTTAGCACACAGACACCTAGTCATTGGGAGCATGAAGTGAAGCAGGGAGGAAGAAGGCACTGTTGATGGTGGTTGAATAAATCCATTTCCCTCCCCAGTGTGTAGTAAGGGACAGGTCATGCTGTGACAACTTCTGGGTCGTACCAACATGTATCCTTCAAAAATACTGGTGAGTCTGTAAAGTTTGGAGTACTATGTGCCATCTAGTGCAGCACCATCTCCTTCTGCGGAAAACCCGTTTGCCAGTGAAGATTTTCAATTTTTTAAAAATCAACCCTGGTCCTTCCCAGTCCTGCATAATGGAGGTACAAACTGTGCCAAAGGGTTGCAGCTTGCTTATGGACTGTATGTGAGAGAATGTGGCAGAACTGGAATGTGGAGACTGAAGTCCATTCATCGTACCAGGAGTCTTTCTGTGGGCTTTGATAAGGTTTGATAGACTCCAGTGCTGTGTTTCTGCATTATTTAAGAAGGAATTAATTGCCTGAAACAACAAGGGGTGTGGGGGGGAGATCCAGTACAGCAGCTAAGTCTGTCATACAACCCATCTGTCCTAAATGACTCCAGGTGGTAAAGTGCACTGACAAAACAGTAGCTATTTACACCCCAGAAGTGGTTGCATTTCAGTGCCGACTAAAGCCACACGTAAAGAGTGCACCTCTTTGTATAAGAGCCCTTGATTCATGGAAGATATCATCACATCAGTGCTATCTCATCCAGGTAGCCCGAGGCCCTGGCAATGTAATTTTGAAAAATGCACACTTTGAGCCTGCTTCATCTCTCAGATTACCTGCAAAGTCTGCATTACAACCCGCTGGCTTTGGCCCCAACACAGAGACCAGATGGAGAGCTTTGTTGAAGAAGCATTTTTATATCAAAAGGATTGGCATCATCCCCATTGCTTGAAGGTGTTTCTCATGCTTCTGAGTCATGTTTATTTTCTTTTAGTGCTGCACATCTACTTATTTTTTAATTCCTTTGCTTCTAAAGGTCACTTCAAGGTTATGCCCCTACCAAATGGAAAAAGCACCTAATGGAAACACATGTAAGCTAGCACGAAAGAAACCCTGGATCTTAACTGGCTTATACACGCAAGAGAGCATTTGTTCCTATAGAGCAGACCAGCTGCTCAGCAATTCTGCTAGCTTGCCACCAAAAGTACCTATTACCTATTGTTTTAGGTGAAGGCATGAGGTGTCTGTTGTGAGTGTGATACAGCTTGGACACAGGAGTTTCCCCCTTGCCCTGCTGTTTGATTTGTACCCTGAAGCCAGAAATTTTGTAACTTTTTGTCTTGCTTAGTTGGAGATGGAATTGGAGACTTGCTCATCTTCAAATATAACTTGCTTTGAATCCTGCTGATTTTCAAATAACATCCTCTAGCAGTGAGTTTCAGGGATTAATTATGGATTTCTGTGGTGGAGCGAGGTGGTTGTTTGGGGAATATCTTGGTTCATGTGATTTTTCTGCTAACATAACTCGGTTTGAGCGAGAGCCCTGCTGCCTTTCTTCCAAACTTTGTGCAATATGATTTTGGCAACCTGTGAAGCCATGGACATTTAATTCAAGATTTCTTTTCCTTGCCAGATATGAAATACCTTTCTCCTCTGATCTGTGCTGTCTTCATTGTCATGATCCCTCTCTGGGTTGCTATCGCCAAGCAAAGTCCTTCCCTTGCTGAAGTCCTGAAATCTGGATGGCAGCCAGTCATTGTTGCAATGAGCATCAGCAGGTAAACCGAGGAACTGCTTCTGAGCCCACACATGTATGCATGCTGCAGAGAGACCCCGTGCTCATTTAGGAAGCCATCAAAAGTGAAACTGGAAGGGACATCAGAAGGGTATTTGTCCAGTGTTTCTCAGCCATTGGTGGCCCTCCAATGGGCTGTGAGATAGCAGATAAGGAGCCCCCAAATGACTGGAAAAAGCAAGTCATCATTTTAAGTCTCACTCACTCATCCAGGCACCATGTGGGTGCAAGCCAGGAAACCCAAAAGGGAGATGATGACCATCACAAATAGTCAGACTTCAACCTCATTTTTATCCAGCTGTGAAGACAGAAGACTGGTGAATGTAGAGCCCAGTAGTTCATTCCCCCTGTGCTACATCTTTCAGGCCCAGCTGAGACCTCGGAGAGAATTTAAAAAACTGCTAAGACCAGTATAGAAGTGTAGCAAAACTTTGGGGGAGGATGATAAAGCTTCCCTGGCTACTACCAGTTTTGCTCAAGAGTGGGCAAGGAGGTCTTCCTGATCTCATTATGCCATAAACAAAAAATGTAAAGCTATCTATTAGTGAGAACTGAGCTGTAAAAGGAGAAAATGGGGAATAGTCCAGCCCTGGCAATGGGGAATAAGCAGCAACCCATCTCAGTGTGCTATTTTCACAGTGTAGGAATTGCCCTGGGAAGAGAGATTGATCCACCCTCTTTGCCTGTCCTTTTTTAACAGCATTGGTGGGCTCATCTTGGACAAAACTGTAACTGACCCAAACTTTGAAGGCATGGCAGTTTTCACACCTGTGATTAATGGTAGGTTGGGCAGGGGGGGTTTATATGCATGCTTTTATTTATACCTCCCCCAGGGTTATGGTATCCACTGTTGCCCCTACACAGAGGTCTGTGTTCAAGTCCTTGCTCTCATCACAAGAGGAAGTGAAGCTACTGGTCCCCATTACATCCCTACTTACTCATATCTTGAAGCGTCTCTGGAGCAAAATAGCAGGCAGGGCTGAAAAATACTTGCAGAGCTGTGGGAAAGGTTAACAGCATCTGATAGTTGTCTCTGAGAGCTACGTTGACACCTTTGCTTTCGTAACATCAAACCTACTGAGGATGTCACAATAGATCCATTTTCCCTGTCTCTCTCCACTCAGCAATTTGAGCTGTGCAATCATCCCCTATACAGATTGTTGATAAAGATTAATATATTAAGATTATATATGTGTGTATATATATAAAAAAGAATATATATATGGATTATATAGAGAGATTTTTAATATATATCTCAACATCTTTTGTGTGTGTATTTATATTTGTTTGAGGCCTCACAGTACTTTTATACACATACACACCAGTACAAACTGCTGGGCATCCTGGCATCGCTAAGGATCCACTGGGTTATTTTTCTGCTATTGTAATGTTCTTGCAGGCCAGGCCCATTCCAGGGGAAACCCATGTTCCTGTGGCAGGCTTGGCCTCATGCCACCCTCAAAGCGTGGTGTCCTCTTGCAGTGTCAGAGGGTGTCACCCAGCTGTCACCTTACTGGATCTGCATAAAGACAGCCACCTTGCTGACAAACTCTTTCCAGCATGGTTAGCCAAAGAGCCTGATTAGGAAAGTACGTCAACAGCAATTTAGTTGAACAATGATTGACCCAGACATCGCTCTGTGGGGGCGGGCGACCTGTTTGGCAGAGCTGGTGGCAGAGTTATGCAGTGCTTTGTGTCTTTGCACAGGTAGCTCTTCACTTCGCATGTGCAGGTGAGTCCTGCAAAGCGTGGCAGTGCACCATTCAGAAAGCTCCCATCTTGAGCTATGTTGAGCTAGTCTTAGTATTTTCACTTTGATTCCGCTCTGGCAAATCTCACATTTAATTATGGAGCATTTCCTTCTTCAAGGAAGGGAAAACATGAGAAGCCTGTAGGATCTGGCTCACCGTTATCTCTTCTGTGGCATTTCTACCCTGCAAATACTCAGGGTGGTGGAGGTTTGCTCCATAGATCATCATCCCTCTATTTTCTGCTGGAGAACGTAGCTGCTTTTTCATGTTTGCTAGAATTAATCAGTCTGGAAGGAATTAATTGCCTGTTAATTACCTAACATATTTGGGCTCTGATTCATTCTCATATGATTCCTTCTCATTTAACAAGTGTGTTAGATGCCTTCAGACAGACATATAATCACTCTCTGTGATGTTTGTTGTCTTTTAAACAATAATGGCTCTCTGGGTGAGTAAATCCAAGAAGTGGCCGTGAGCAGCATCTGCCATCGCCTGTGCTACTTTCCCCAGGTGTTGCTCACAGACTGTGTCAAACCAAGTGCAATTACATCATCTTCAGAGGCCACGTGACATTTACAGCCAGTGCTGGGAAGCAAGGGAAAATGTTTCCAATAAAGCAGTCAGAAGGAGACGATCACTGGAGCCTTCCTGATTTTTAAGAGCTGTTCCTGCCAAGTGAATAGTGTAGCATCAGCATGACATGTGGGATCAGGTTTTCTCTTTCTCTCACTGCTGCTCTCAGTGAGCTTGTAAGTGAATGCAGATTGACTCACCTTGGGCTAGGTTTTAGACTCATGTTTCCTGCTGCAGTGAAGGTGGTTTACAGGTTTACTGTGTTTTGTCCTCATAGGTGTTGGAGGGAATCTGGTTGCCATCCAGGCCAGCCGAATTTCCACATTCCTGCACTTCTGGAGCATGCCTGGAGTTTTGCCATACAAGATGAGGCAGAATTGGCCCAACCCATGCACCACATTCTTCTCATCAGGTAGACCTTGAACCCTAGGTGTCCATGTCTCAAGGCCTGTCATCACAGATAGCTCCTTTATCAAGCCTGGTTGGCGAAGGACTAGGTGGGTTTCAAAGCCAGAACTCCCTTTCCCCCTTACAGGGAAGATACTCAGATCAGAGAGAAAGCATCTTTGCAGTGGGCAGCTTGAAAAAAAGCTTGTGGTATACTTGCTCACTGGCATGCTAAGAAACTGGCCTTCAGGGAGCACTAAAGAAAGTAATTGAAAAAGAATCTCAGATTTGATCTAATAGAAAGTCATTTTAACCATGGCCAGCCTAGAGCCATCACCTGTGGACAGAGGGTTGAATAGAGCATAACCTTGCTGAAAATCAGCAATTCCTCCATCTTCAGCAATGGATAAACCTAAGCATCAGCAAAACTGGATTTGAGTCTGTTGTCTTTTTAGATTTCAGGTTCCTCTTGATTTTCCCTGCCAGGTTGGGAGTTACTGCTAAAGCAAACTAAAAACTGGGAAAGTGGGTTGCAGCAAGGCAGAGCAGAAGCAGTGGGAGGCAGAGAGCAGCTGAGAGGAGTGTTTGGAAGAAGTGGAGTGGATCAGCATGGAGCACGTCTTTGGCACATAGTTTCAGTGCTGGACAAAGCTGCTGGGCTGGTACTGCAGATGCTGCAGATTGCTGTGTGATCTAGAAAAGGGGTTAGCAATGTGGTTGGTGGGAGGAGACAGCCCCAAGTCTATGTACCAGCATTAAAATATGCAGCTGTGTCCTGTCCTCCCCCACACTGTCTGCAGCCACTGTCATCGCTGTTTCTGTCTCTGTCCTCTGCAGAGGTGAATTCCAAGTCAGCCCGAGTCCTGTTCCTCCTGGTTATCCCAGGGCACCTTGTGTTCCTCTACACCATCCATCTACTGCAGGGAGGCCACACGTCTCTGTCCTTCACCTTTGTGATGTTCTATCTGACTGCTGCTTTGCTGCAGGTAAACCCCAACCTCTCATCCAAAAGGAACCTCTCAGATACTGTGAAAACAGAACAGTCTCCAGGCTAAACAGGAGTCACAGTAAAACTTCCAGCAGCAGCCCACATTTCCAATCATTTCAGGTGTGCTTCCTACCACGCATCATGTATCTTCCGTGGATCCAATAATACTTCACCCAAATTGCCAGGGCCTGGTTTCCCACATGAGCACAACTGCCCTTAAGGGTGAGTGAGGGGTCAGACATGAGATGAGGAACAAGTTATCATCATCCGCTGAGCTGCAGTAAGTGTGCAGGCACACACTTAGCAAGGAGGTACCTCTTGCTGTGGGTGGTACCTTGTTTTACCATGTTCACTCCTTGAGTTTCTAAGCCGCACGTATTTCTAGAGTGCCACTGGTTGTCCCAGTAAGGGGCAAGTGAGAGGCTGTGAACCCCAGCCAGCACGTTTCGCCACTCATTTTGGAAACCAGTTTCACATATCATGGTGAAGACCTAGGGATCCTTCTGAGCAGGGCCATATGGGTCAAAAGCGAAGGGAAAACCCAGGCCTGAGAAGTTCATCTTCAAAAGTAAAAGTTCTGGGTAGGCAATGGGCAGTTCATCCATGTGTTCTGCCTGTTCCCTTTTGCTGTTTTGCCTGCCCTGTAAACTTTGTCGTCTCACTCAGAAATGCATGCGGCTGTTGCTTAAACTCACAGAGGCTCTGACTTCACTTGCCCTTTTAAATCAGTGATTCATTAATTTGCAGGGTGAGGTAGCTGACTTCTCGCTTTGCCTTACAAGCAGCCTCGTGTCTGTGGGTGAATTCCTTGTGTGTGTAAACAATCGTTTTTTCTCGACCTTTGCACAACCCTAAGCCCAGCAGCACAGCCATAGTTGTAAAGCAAAATATTTATTCTTCTCTTTATGCATCGAGGTAACTCCTCAACCAGAGCCAAGCATGAAAATACGCAGAATAAATGGCAGCGTAAAGAGCAGAATCCCAGCAACGCCACTGACCCCGAAAGATTCCCATGGAGGCCAGTGGAGGAGAATACACTCAGCCTGGTTCTTTCTTCCCCTCCATTATACTTTATAAAGAAAGACAGAAAGAAAGAGAGGGGGAAGTTTGGGTCAGCTGCAGGAAGCCCAAAGAGAAAGATCAGAGTCCTAGAAAACATGACCTCAGAGGAATGATTGAAGGGACTGGGGTTAGGTAGTCCAAAGAAAAGAGGCTTGAGAAAAATCTGGTTAACAGCCTTTAAACTACCAAGTTTCTGTAGGGAGGGACAGAATAACATTTTCTCTGTGGTCACTAGGGATGAAACATGAAATCATGGGTTTCAAATGGAAGAAGACAGATTTATGTTAGACCTTGGGAAAAACAAGAACAGAAAAAAAAAGCCATGGGACTGATTGCTTAGAGTGTGGCATCTCCATCTTTGAGGGTTGTTTAGCATAGGTTAAACAAATGACAGTCAGGAAAGATGTGGGCATATTTGATCATGTGTTGAGGCAGAGGAATGGTCTATATAAAACTTGAGTTTCCATCCAGCTTTAGTTTCTGTGATTCTGTTATTTAATTTGCTTCCCCCATCTCTCCTCCTCCCTCTCCCCCCACCCAGCTTGCAGTTTTCACCTTTAGAAATGCTGCCTCTGGCTTTGGTTCCTGTTGTGCTGTGGTCTCCCATGGAGGGACCACAGATGTGGGGTGCAAACTCTCTCTCCCTTCTTAATTCAATTAACTAGTCTTTAATCTTTAACTGAAGTATTTTTTTCCTCCATCTGTTTATCAGAATCGGGAATGAAATAGGAATTAAAAGAAATCACAACAAAGATTTTAAAACTGTTGAGATGAAAAAAAAGAAATTATTTTCTTTTTTTAACGTGTCAGTGCTGCTTGGGATAACTTTGATGTAAAAACTGCCTCAAACTCCAGTTGTCCACTGAGACTTTTAGGAAAAACAAAGTAGACATGATCTGAATTTCTAATGGAAAAAAGAAGGATGAAGAGGAAAAATCTGGCTACAAACTTATCCTTTGGGGTTGCCTGCATATTCACAGCAGCCCTGTTTCTGGTGGGGTGAATGGGAGCACTCCCATTCATGGCATGGGAAGTGGGACCCGTACCTTTGGGAGATGCTTTTGGTGTGGCCAGATTCCTGTTTTGGGCCGTGCGATGCTGGTGAGCAGTTCCACTGTGGTCCCCACACTTGTGGCTGGCAGCACGGGGCCGTGGCCATGGCCTGGCGATGCCAGGCAATGCAGTGCCCAAGGGCATGAGCCAGCTACACCCATCCCAGCACAGCTCCATCCCGCAGAGAAACAGCGGTTCTCTGGGGAAGGTGTTAACTCTCAGCCATCCCTGTTAGCTCTGGTACCTTAGCCGTGGCCACATCATTTTGGCTGTGAGCTGAGGGAGGCTGTGCATTACCTTCTTGCTGCCTCACAGCAGGGCCTGTCTTGCCTCTCCTCAGGTGGGAATCCTACTCTATGTGGCTGACCTAATTGTGCGCCTGATGTGGAGGAAGGCGCTGGATCCGGATAATTTCTCCATCCCCTACCTCACTGCCCTGGGGGATCTCCTTGGCACTGGATTCCTGGCCGTCTGTTTCCACCTGGTTTGGCTTGTCCATGGCGCAGACATGAACCTGGGGAACTGAGAGACCATGCGCTGCTCTGCATCACTCGTGTGACATGGTGCTTTCCTCTGGGACAACGGGGTACTTGGCGACGAGTGCTGGGTCACCTGGCTGGATTGGGCCTCCCCTGCCGCCCCCGATGCCCCATCTCTCCTCCCCATGTGCCTTACAGCTGGGCTCGCCTGCCCTGAGGAAGCAGCACCCACAGACTTGTGCCCTCGCAAGTGAGCAAGGTGGTTTTAAGCAGCGCCTGCTGCTCACACCTGCACCTGGCAAACAAGGTGTTAAGGAGCGTTTGGGCCATTTGTAACGAATGAGCATTTTGATCGGTTTCAGTCCCCAGCACCGACACAGCCTGTGAGGCCGCTCCAAAGCCTGCTGAGGTCGCTGCATCTGATCCTGCCAGTGGATGTCGCAACATCTCCGTCAGACTCTAACTTTACATCAAGGGAAATTCTTTATTCGTCCCCTTTTTCTCTCCCGTTGCATCCCTGGAGGAGAGCAACCAGGTCTTTAAACTTGTCTCCTCTCCATCACTCAAGATGCTCAGGATCTGATGCAGTGAGCTCCTCGCTGGATCGCGCCCAGTGGGAGGTTATCTAGGGATACCACCTACCTGCCCTGGCAGCATCACTGTTGTCTGACCGACAAGGTGGATTGATTGCATTTTGGGGGTAGGAAGGTTTGTTTTTACGGTTTATGAAATGTCCAGTAGTTAAAATGTTTATAGAAACACACACACAAATAAAGTGGTTAAAAAAAGGTAATGCTGTGGATTTGGGGGTTGTTTTTTCTTGCCGTGGCTCTGCCTGTTTCTAGTTCAAACTTGGCAGGTAGAACTTCTTGCTCACTTCTTTCTCATCCATTCAGGGTTGGACAACACAATTTTAATAGGGCTTCAGGAAAATCAGTGTTTCCTAACCAAGAGCAGCCTTTTGCACATGTTTCAGGTTAAAGCCCATTCCCTCTCCCGCAGTTGCCATCCATTCATTAACAATTGCTCTGTGATGAGTCTAGAATCTGTGTGTGTGCATAAGGACCGTGTTGGGCTGGGTGAGGATTTGGCAAATGACTCCTTACATCCTCACTCCAGGGTGGCTATCTTGCCTTACCAGGAGTGYGTCAGGGAGGCATGTGGGGCTGAAAGCAGATGATTCTTGCTGAAATCAAGGAGTCAGGAGTTGAGGGCATGGATCAAACCTTTGAAAAATGCCTCTGGGCCTCAACTTTAATAATTGCCTTTGTACGTGTTGGAGCAGGGAAAGGGGGAGGTCAAGTCCACCTGCCTGCTGGCAGATGGACACTTTGTTCAAGGACCTGCAACCTCTTAAACACTTAAATTTGAGCTGTGTTGGGTGCCTACTGGCCTTTGGTGTTTCTTTGCTTCAGATGCTTCTCTGATCTCCCCAAGCTGCTGCAGAGCTGAGGCCTCTGCACAGATCAAGACGTGGCTGAAGGTCCCTAACAGCAAAAGCTGTTCAGCTCTGGGATGCCAGGTGTGGGGAAAAGCACTCCCTGAAAAAAACTAACCTGTCGCCTCCCCTCTCTCCAAGCCTCCTCTTCCTTTTTTTGTTACAAAGGATAAATTATCCCATGCTGGCTGAGCTGGGGAGCGTGCACACACCAGCTTCATGGTGGGGGAGGTTTCAGCATTTGAGGCACACGCTCCCCCTGTCTCGGGCCTCGCTGCAGCCTGTGTGCTGTTGGCTCTGCTCGGCTGYGCCACCATTGGCCCCGAGCACCCATGTGTGATAGTTGCAGCAGCAGCAGTGGCTGAGGGGGCTTGCGGAGAAAGCAAAGCAAGCGTCTGATTGCCGGTCCCAGTTTGAGGGGGCTGCATTAGGAGATATGTACGTATATATTTTAATAACTTGAGCTTAGCATTTTATTTTGTAAATCTTTATTAGCTCTGATTTGGCACTGGCTTGAGCAGTCCTGGCAAATAACTCCTCCTGCCTCAACACCATCTTTTCTCCTCCTTGCTGCATGTCCTCACTGCCTTGGAGAGGTCCTCTCTGGACCTTGATGCTTTTGCTGCTGGCGTGAATCAGGTAAGGCTGGTCCTAAGGCCAAGCTGCTGAGGACACCCCAGTCCTCTGCAGGGTCCCAGACATGTGAAACTCTTAATAGCACAGCTTTGCCCCCGCTCCCTCCAATCCCACAAGAGCCCCAGACTGGAGCCTGTGGCTGGTGCAGACTGCAAGGGACCCCAGTCACTCTCCTCCAGCATCAATTCCCAGTGCCCAACACACAGCTGCTCCTCTGCCACATGATTGCAACAAAGCCCAGGCACTGGTGCGTCCCTTCATCGGGGGATTTCTGGGCAGAGCTCAGCTTACTCTGGTTGTCACTGTTGACAGAGGACAGGGATGGGCACAAGTAATGGATGCCATCTGTGTCCTACTTGCGGGAGCCAGCTGGGCCAGGGTGACTTATGCTGCACGTTGCTGTGCTGGGCTTTGGGGTTCCCCCCTTGCAGGAGGCGTTGGGGCTATGAGCCGGTGTGGGGAGATTACACAGGGCACAGCGAGACATGCTGTTCTCCAGGGTACCCCTTGGTGAGCAGCCAAGCATCAGCCTCATGCCCGTGCACTTAGTGCAGGGAGCGCACTTCTTAAGACTGAAAATTGCCTCCAGCCTCAAGAGAAATGATATAACCAAAGGAAATGGTTTCAATAAAAGGGGATTTTTTTTTCCTTTTTTTTTTAAGGGCAGCGAAAGGCTAGCTATTTGGCTATTCAGCCTGTTTACTCTTTCTCCTTCCTCCTTTTTTTTCCCTGTGCAAATGAGAAAGGGCCTTTGCTAACAAAGGTTATGTGTAACCCTGGAGCACGGCTTGGATCAGCATTCCTTTAACTCCATCTGAACCTGCTCCTCCGAGAAGGCACCCCCAGCCCTTCAGCGAGCGGGCAGCACTGCGTGGGCAGCACTGCTCCTTCCCCCTCGCACCCGCTGCCTCTGCAGCACCGAGCGCAGCCCCCGTCCCAGCAGGGTGAGAAGCCACTGAGTTGTCCAGGCATCGTCCCCCTTCCCTCCCCTTAAAAGCAGAGACTTGGTGTTTAAATGCCTGCAGGATCCTCAGCTTTTAAGTGTTTTCAGTACATCACAGCAGGCCCTACCTGGTTTTATGCTCCCTGTGGTGTTGTATTGGAGTTACTTGGTTGGGCAGGAGTTTTGGGGAGGGGGTTGCTCTCCTCCCTTTTCCTTCACAAAATTCACATGGCTTCAGAGCAAACCTGTGTGGGTAGCAGAGCCCATTGGACATTTCATAGTGATTTCTGTCTTTAATCTAACCCAGCAGGAAAGTCACTGCCAGTGGTGGGCCTGGCTTCCCTGCTGCTCTCTGTGTCATTACTGTGCCCAGCTTTTCACTGGGTTGTAGCCACCCTGCCACAGTCACCAGCACCTCCGTTTGAGCTGACAGTGAGTTTTATTTGTATTTAGTCCTCACGGCTCCCAAATAAGCAACATCATTAAAAAGGAAGAGGTGGGAGAAGAGAGCTCCCTCCTTGCTGCTCTTTAGTCCTTGGCTGCTGACATGCCCATTTGGGATCAGCGCTTGCCCTGGACTGAGAAACCCATCAAATGCCACAAGATCCCAGTTGAAGGCTTGCCTTGTTTTAATCTCTAGGGGGAATAA
The DNA here is from genome assembly GCA_035582835.1 of Phoebastria nigripes. Taxonomy (NCBI): domain Eukaryota; kingdom Metazoa; phylum Chordata; class Aves; order Procellariiformes; family Diomedeidae; genus Phoebastria; species Phoebastria nigripes. Next base: position 4,227,469 of record JAYKAV010000556.1, on the reverse strand, counting down.
AGGCAAATGTGGAGTGTCGGCAGAAGAATGAGACTGGCTGTTTTTGAATAAAGCAGAAATTTGAAAAAAAAAAGTGTTTTGTGCTGGATCCTCCAAGCCCTGTGCAGCCATCAGCCAGCTGATCAGGCTGTAGTAGGAGGCAGTGAAAAAATGTAAAATTTGTTTATCTATCATCTCCCTTGTTTTTGCTTCACACTGAATTAGCAGTGCAGTTCAGGCTCACTCCTGAGATCAGCCACTAGTTGTCCCCGAATAAACTAAATCTCAGGTTCATGTCAGTGTTGTGGGATGGGGGCTGAGGAAGGGCATTAGAGTTTGGGCGGGGGTGGGTGCCTGCCCTGCACCACCGCAAGGCCAGTGTGTTGGGGTGCTGGGTGCTGGGGTGGCTGCTGGGACCTCAGGGAGATCCCAGCCGCATCGGGGAAGAAGGTCGGTCAGGGGCTCCCTCATTCCTGGGTGCAGAAGGGTTTCTCTTTGCAAGCAAAGAAGGGGCTGTCACCAGCCATAGAGAGAGATGGTAGCAGGAGTTTGTTTTCAGGCATAGTCAAAGCATTTTTTTTTCTCCCCCCTCAGCTTCCACTCACTGCCTCCATCCTAATACAGTATTTTTCCATAAACTCAACTCTGTGCGAGATGCAGCATCCTTACCAGGGACAAGTGAAGTGCCAGCCAGCAAACACAAGCAAGCCTGAAAAGCCTCCTTCAAGCGAGACACCGCTTCCAAGACGTACTTGAAAGCACTTACATTTTTTTTTTCCCTTCAATGGAAGTCTATTTAATCCTCCAGCTGGTAAACAACCCAATCTGTGGTGCACAGCGAGCTCTGGAAGGAAACCTCCCTATCACTGAAGCTCAGTTTTGTTCCACTGGAAGGAGAAACTCAACAGCTTCACATGGGCCACCAGGGATGGGGCCAGCGGCTCCATAGCGTGAAATGCCCACAGCACAGGCAAAGTGCCCGCCACGCTCCCAAGGCTGGAGCAAGCAGAGCTGTTAGCGGCACTCGGAGGAAGGGGCTGGCTCACCTTTAGCTGCTAAGCCACGTTGGACTGTGGCAACGCTCAACATTGCAGGAAGGGGTATGTGTGTGTTTATATGATAAAAAAGATGTTGTACACACATGCACGTGTAGACCTACATAAACCAAATGGCTATTAAGTATTACAATCATATACAAATACAATCACTCAACATATAATATGTAAGTATAATCATAAATGCTGTTTAATTATTCTTGTAATACATACTTTATACACATATACATATTACATATAATGCATGTATTATCACCTATAAATATTTCAATTATTTGCAATAATTCTATTATACATTATAATATAATCATTATTTACATTGTATATGTGTGCACACATGGACATATCGAAGTGAGGCTGTTCTTACTTGGTTTTTGCATCCCTGGTGCTTGACAGCTCCCCCACAGCTCCTAAGTCTCGCACCGAACCCCAAGGCCAACCTGGCAGGGTGGGCGCTTGACCCCCGAGCCCCTTGCTGAGCACACCCGTGGTGCACTCGCCCCACGTTGGCTGCATGACACGGACACTCTGCAACTCAGAAGTCTGAATGCTACTTCATATGGCAACAGCCATGTTTTGTTTCTTTAATTATTTATTTTTAATAGGCACTTGATGGGGGGGGTGAGGAAAGACGGGTTTAAATAGAGTTTGCAAGGTTATTCCTTGCCTGAAGCTGAGCCGTGTACAATCGTCAGGTCTAACTTGGATTTTTCTGTTTGTCTTTGGGCTCCCGTTGCCGAGCTGGCTGTGGCAGCTCTCCCTCGGCCACCCTGGTCCTCCTGCCCCAACCCATCGCTGCCAAAGTGGCACTGAGGACTCCAGCCTGGGCAGAAAATGGTGCTGCCTGGCCAGCAAGGCACAGTGCCCAGCCCCACGCACCCCAGCGGACGAGCTGCTTGGCAGCCACCAGCACCTCCAGCTTTGCCATGGGATGTCCCCTCCTTGTGTCCCAGCCCAGCTGCTCCCAGCACTCACCGGGTGCGGGAGCTCAGTGTGGGGCGGTGGCGGGTAATGGCCACACTTATCCCTGGGCACCAGCCCTGCAGGGAAGGTTTATTTCCCTCCAGAAATACCAAGTTGGGTTTTTTTTGGCAGTGTAAAGCTTGTATTTAAGGGCACCAAAAGAAGTCCATGCACAGGTAGAAATGCCCCTGCTGTCCTTGGGGTTATCCCTCTGCTCATTCTCCAGGTGACAGAAGCTGTGCTCATTCCTGGTGGGATGGTTGGTCCTGTCTTCACCTCGTTGGTCACAGGGCTGCTCGAGAAGAGTCTTCACCTCCGCTCGTCATTAAACCTTGGCCAGAACGCAGCAYGGTACACAGTATGTGGCCCCTCAGGGCAGCTGCACCAAAGCCCCATTGCCACTAAGAAGCAGGGCTGTGTTTTGGTCCCGCTTGGGATCCCGGTGGTGCATTCATGCCCTTCATCACCAGACCACCATCTTCCTCCTGGAAACACTCCCCACTCACAGCGGGGTGCTCGGGCAGGGCTGAGGGGATGACGCCCTGCTCCGTCCTCCTGGGGGRCAGTCCCCGGGAATCTCCTGGCTTTTCAAGCCCTTGTTGCACATCAGGCGCTACCACATTCCCAGTCCCAAGTAGAGGAGAAAACCAAATCCAATTACACTTTAGAGGTGGCCTAGATTACCTTGGTATTTGTCTCCTCTGGCACGAAAAAGGGATGCAGTGAAACAGCTAAAAAAAACCAAAACCAAAAAAAACCCAAACAACTAGGAGCCTTTCAGAGAAACGGTTCCCAGCACCCGAAGTCTTACAGGAAATTAAAATGCGTGCAGTTGGGATCACCAGTCACACGGTGTCCTCGTAACTCCGCTTTGCTCCAGTCCCGCAGCGTTTTTCGGGGCGTGCCGGGAGGGGCCGTGCCGTGCCCGC